>SJYA01002337.1:720954-829300 GCA_006410615.1 Neotragus moschatus | reverse complement strand
AAGGAAAGTTATGACCAACCTAGACAGCATATTAAAAGCAGAAACATTACTTTGCCAACAAAGATCCGTCTAGTCAAGGCTATGGTTTTTCCAGTAGTCATGTATGGATGTGAGAGTTGGACTACAAAGAAAGCTGAGCACTGAACAACTGATGCTTTTGAACTGTTGCTGGAGAAGACTCTTGAGAGTCCCTTGGACTGCAAGGAGATCCAACAAATCCATCCTAAAGGAGATCGGTCCTGGGTGTTCATTGGAAGGACTGATGTTGAAGCTCAAACTCCAATACTTTGGCCACCTGACGTGAAGAGCTGACTCATTTGAAAAGACCCTGATGTTGGGAAAGATTGAGGGCAGGAGGAGAAGGGGACGATAGAGGATGAGATGGTTAGATGGCATCACTGACTCAATGGACATGAGTTTGGGTAGGCTCCAGGGTTGGTGTTGGACGATAGGCCTGGCATGCTGCAGTTCATGGGGTCACAAAGAATTGGACATGACTGAGCAACTGAACTAAACTGAATAAAGCTGTGTTTTGATTGGTGAGTTGTATACTCTTTTGCTACACTATCTACAACACTCCAGAGAGCAAGGCCTTTGTGTGGATGCCCAGAAGACATAGCAAACCTTCACAAGTCTGTGCAGCACCCAACACACACTGTAAAACCACAGACAGATCTCGTGGTCACCTGTATCAGCAGCAAGGATCTTCATCTCTCAAAACAATCTGGATCCATAATGCCATTACCAAGCAGACTCTGGGCACTGGTACTTTCAGAGAGAGAAAAGATGTTACCAGTCTCTGATCTAATTATAACATAAGAAATCAAAACACAAGTGTGACGAAGAAGATTCTTAAACACAACCATCAACAGTAAGCCAAACAGTATTAGTATTATTAACATTTCTTTTATTTGTAATATTTCTATATTAGAACTAGAAAGATCTTTGAGCATGTGAGCCAAAAATCTAAATGTCATTAAAGAAAATATAGTTGACAATAGAAATACTAAAATCACAAGGCTAAAATGTCATACAAAAATACAAATCAAGACAGAAAAATAGCTGTACAATTTCCAATTTTATATAATATTTTAGGAAGAAGCAAGTTAAAATCTAGGGTGTAGTTTATTAAAAATTGTCTAAAAATATAGATACAGGCAGATGCTTGTATTTGCATAGGCCNATATTTTTCATAAAGAATAGGTACACTGTATTATTTGCAGTCTTTTATAGTGATCTACAGGAGAAGGACTGGAGAAAGAAATGGCAATCCACTCCAGTATGCTTGCCTGTAGAATCCCGGGGAGGGAGGAGCCTGTTAGGCTACTAGTCCATGGGGTAGCAAAGAGAGACACTACTGAGCGACCTCACCTTCACTTCATTATAGGTGAAGGAAATGGCAAACCACTCCAGTTCCCTTGCCTGGAAAATCCCACGGACAGAGGAACCCGGCGGCCTACAGTCCAGACGGTTGCCAAGAGTCAGACATGATTGAGTGACAAACACACATACACATAGAGATTTATCTATATAGCGACATTAAATACGTATCTCTCCCTCTCATCCCCTTTTTCTCCTTTCTAAATATACCTACTGTATCTTTTGGTCAATTGGAGTTTTCTCTCACAGAAAAAAAAAATTGTTAGCGGACACTTTCCTGGAAATTGACCCCCTAAGCAGTTTTATCTTAAGCAATGTATCATTAATCATTAGGCTAAAAGAGTCTAGATCATCTAAAATAAGTAATAAGAAAATACTTCATAATTTTTAAAGGTGTTAAAACCACAGTTCTTGATTTATATTTCCTATATTGCTTAAAATATAATTGGAAGCCACATTATTCATATGCTTTTTGTTTCCCAAGATTTTCTTTCTTTCTGAAATCTTTTTGTTTGTTTTGCTCTTTGGTTTTATATTTTGCTCTATTGGTGGGAGGGGATTTCATACTAAANCATCACCGACTCTATGATCATGAGTCTGAGTGAACTCCGGGAGTTGGTGATGGACAGGGAGGCCTGGCATGCTACGATTCATGGGGTTGCAAAGAGTCGGAGCGACTGAGCGACTGAACTGAACTGAACTGAAATGTAGAAGAATATAAAAACCTTTCTTCTATGTATTTTAAAAGTTTCTAAGCACAAGTAACCTTCTCAAACTTTACTTTTCTGAAGTAAAAGAAAAGATAATATAGATAACCCTCCCACCCAGCTGCAAGAAGAGACTTTTTTTTCCTTCTTGCATCTAATGTGCAAGGCCCTCCTTAAATCATAAGTAATTCTGCAATCTTAGCAATATTTTTCATAAAGAATAGGTACACTGTATTATTTGCAGTCTTTTATAGTGATCTACAGGAGAAGGACTGGAGAAAGAAATGGCAATCCACTCCAGTATGCTTGCCTGTAGAATCCCGGGGAGGGAGGAGCCTGTTAGGCTACTAGTCCATGGGGTAGCAAAGAGAGACACTACTGAGCGACCTCACCTTCACTTCATTATAGGTGAAGGAAATGGCAAACCACTCCAGTTCCCTTGCCTGGAAAATCCCACGGACAGAGGAACCCGGCGGCCTACAGTCCAGACGGTTGCCAAGAGTCAGACATGATTGAGTGACAAACACACATACACATAGAGATTTATCTATATAGCGACATTAAATACGTATCTCTCCCTCTCATCCCCTTTTTCTCCTTTCTAAATATACCTACTGTATCTTTTGGTCAATTGGAGTTTTCTCTCACAGAAAAAAAAAATTGTTAGCGGACACTTTCCTGGAAATTGACCCCCTAAGCAGTTTTATCTTAAGCAATGTATCATTAATCATTAGGCTAAAAGAGTCTAGATCATCTAAAATAAGTAATAAGAAAATACTTCATAATTTTTAAAGGTGTTAAAACCACAGTTCTTGATTTATATTTCCTATATTGCTTAAAATATAATTGGAAGCCACATTATTCATATGCTTTTTGTTTCCCAAGATTTTCTTTCTTTCTGAAATCTTTTTGTTTGTTTTGCTCTTTGGTTTTATATTTTGCTCTATTGGTGGGAGGGGATTTCATACTAAATCATTTATTCTTAAATAATATTTTCTGCAGCATTTAGACTTCACTGAAGCGTTGGAGAAAGAAATAATTATTAAGGAATGATATATTAAGGAACAATATATAAATCGTTTCCATTTGTTCACATCTTCACAGACATCTATTTAAGAGAATAATAAGTCCAGTGTATTGATCCAATTGTAGATATTATAGCTTGCTAATAGGGAATGGAACAGCCTGAAAACTATTATTTTGGGAAAAATATGCTTTTTTTTTTTTTTAACACTTCCTTTAAATATAATATAAAATTCATAATTAACATGAATCAAGGTACTAGAAATATTTGATTGTTCATTAAATTTAGCACAAGGTGATAATGATGTCAAAGTATAAGGCTTTCACTGATATAGCACATGGACAAATAATTGTTCATTTAACCTCTACGTTTAAAAATATAGGCATCATTTAAAAAATCATTTTGTGTGAAACAATTTTTCTAACATCAAAGAAGCTTTATTTACATGTAGTCAAAAATCAGTATCTGCTTTCCACTTGTTTTCTTCCATTTTGTTTTCTACAAATAAGTGGAAATGCTAAACAGAAAATAAGGAGAACATATTTTGCCTTCAAATCAGTTGAGAAGATATAATTAAGATCTCCATCCCAGAACAATATAATTGCTTGTTTAAGCACAGGTACAAATGTTCAATTTAATTGACATTCTCTTCAATTACTTCATCTTACAGATGCCCATCTGCTCTCTTGTTAGCCAATTCTGATCCGCCACCCTTTGTACGTTTGGATATCTCAGCCATGCATTATAATCTAAGCACAACAATTGACTCTGCACTGTGGGTCTTCCAAAATAAACACAGCTGCAGTCTTTGTATCTTTAGCAGCCTCCCTCCTGCTCTAACTGCACAGCAGTAGAGATGTTCAACTATTCCAAATTTAAAGTCAGAAAGATCAACTTACTGAGAAGCCACAGGAATTGCTTCTCCAGTCTAAGAGTTATAACAAAGCATGCATTTCTGTATGGAAGAGGAGATTCACAGCTGACCAAGTTATCAAAAGCATTTCACTAAAGCATACAAACAAAGCTGGGCTGATGCTAGTGGTTTCACCTTAGGTTGGTCAACTAGAGTAGGTAATATATATCTTCCTCTGAAATGTTTAGCACTAATGCTTACAGTCATGGGACACAGGGCTACCCTCTGTCAGGATGTAAAATGTGCCATGCTAAATGACCTTATATACAATTGTCAGGGTTGTAAAGCAATCCGTGAGTGCTGATAAATTTATTAGAATATTATGTTTTAACACAGAACTACACTGTATTAAGGTAATTTAAAATATTGATGTAAACCACACATTGTTCTGATAGAAACTATTTCTGACCCAGAATAACCTAAAATTATATACAAACCTATGCTTCTGTTTTTCTGCCTCAAACTTAGCACACACTTCAAAATTGCAGTCTATTATAAAATTTTGAGAGAATCATTATGTCACATAAATAAGGTATTGTTAAGAACAATTGTTCAGTGCCTGTATAAAAAGATATATATTTTTTAGCAAATGCCTTTTTCAGCCTTTACCTGTATATTATTTCTAAAATACTTCTGCCTTTTGAATTTTAGAAGCAAAAGTATAAATACTTGTTTAGAAAAGATAATGTATATCTATACATTTATAAGGTGGTGATGTGTATATATGTATATGATATATTGCACACATATATATGTATATAATATATTGTACATATATGTATACGATATATTGTACATGTATGTGTGTATGATACATTGTACATATATGTATATGTACAGACATATACATGTCATGCTATACACATATAGCACATACGCACATATATGTAATGCATGTATGTGATACATATATGTAATTACACATGTAATACATATGTAACGTATATGTACATATCTATACATAATATGTACACGTTATACATATATGTGTATATTGTACGTACACACATATATACACACATGTAGGTGGGCATGCAACTCTCTATGTATATACTTTTTTAAAGTGTTGCAGCTCTATGTGCTTACTGCATCCACCACCTGCCTGTAACTGATGTCAGATAATCAGAATACATTATCCTTTGGTGGTCTTTGATTTCACCAATTGGTGAAATTTTTAAAAAGCGACTGAAATAGAACAATGATCATGTCCAGTCCCCAGCACCATTTCACACATTCACATGGCCTTTCAGGTTCCTGATGACGTCTGAACTGCCTTTGGCTTCCTTAGGCAAAGGAAGGAGCACAGGGGAAGAGGATTACTCGAAACTGAGAAGAATCACTCTAGAAATGAGAATGCAAATGAGGGCAATAAGTCCTAGGAAGTTATTGCAGGTCAGTTGGAAGACAGAGGAGTTGCTCTGGAGNCAGGTTCCTGATGACGTCTGAACTGCCTTTGGCTTCCTTAGGCAAAGGAAGGAGCACAGGGGAAGAGGATTACTCGAAACTGAGAAGAATCACTCTAGAAATGAGAATGCAAATGAGGGCAATAAGTCCTAGGAAGTTATTGCAGGTCAGTTGGAAGACAGAGGAGTTGCTCTGGAGTAGATGAAGGATGGTGTCTTTCCCTTATGGAGCAGAAAGCAAGGCTGGCCTGACCTGAGGCAGGACACAGTGCAGGAATGGGGCAGACCAGGATTGTGGAATCGCTTGGGTATTTCACCCACCGACTCAGGGTACCAACCTGAAGTTGGCCTGACTGGCCAGAAACAATACCAGACAGAGAGCCCTTGAAAGCTGGCCAGAGAAGTCCATCTGTGGTTAAGACTCCCAACTGCCTTCACAGAAGAGAATCTTATGTAAACTTATCTGTGTCTAGATTCTGTATTTTATGTGTCTTGATTTCCCCCTTCTTAATAAACTTACTTTGGAATATTTGTCCACATGAAGCCAAGACATCTGAGGTAAGCGAATACCTTTTGAAACTAACTGTGGTACCAGGCATAAGATACATCTATCAAAAAAGAAGAGTCTAAGTAAAGCTGTGGTATTTCACACTGGTAAAACACTGGAAACTGAACAATTATGATCAATTTTGATAGTTTTCTCTCTTCACACATGACAATGTCGAGTGAAAATAAACTAGAAAAAATACTAAACATCTTATTTTCAGAGACAGATTTACAATATATGCTAGATACTAATGCTACTATATCGATTCTTGCAAAAGATTTCACATAATCAAATATGCCTATTCTCCATAAAGAATATTACCAAAATTACAGAATTATTATGATATAAGGCCACACATATCAGATGCAAAAGTGAAAAATATTTAAACATCATTTTTCATGTTATATATAAATATAAAAGAGGGGCGAAGTCCTGAGGAATTGCTAAAATAACATCATGGCTTTTGAGGAAGAAAATGCTTCTTCAGAAATAATTTAAGTCATCATGTGTAGAGTGTTTTTCTAAAAAATTAGACTTCTGGTAAAAGGGAAAAAAAAAGAAAATCCTGAAAGATAGCTTTGTTAACTGTCAGTGATATGCGTCTGTTATTCTTCTGCCTCGCAGGCTCGTAAACTACAAACTGGTTGCTTTACAGACAGGGTTGCTGTTAGTTCTCTGTGGACTTTAGTGCACTGCAGGGACTTTCTACCAGCACCAAAAGAAAAGAAAATGCTCTTAAGAATTTGGAGTCATCCAAGCCACCCAGAGTGAGTGTTTTCTGGCACCCGAGGTGTTATGATTGCTATGGTTCTGTCACATGATGCTATTTTCCCAAGTAAGTGTATTTTTTTTATGCCATAAAGAACTTTGCCCAAATGCTTCAGTTATAAGCCAAGATTTCTTCCTCCCAAGCTTGAGAAAGAGAGTATCTGCCATTAAAAAATAGAATATTTCCATAACCTCAAAATTAATTGTAAAAAGCCACGTGCAACCATGTACTAATATTAAAGGAAGTAATAAAAATCACAATTAGTAAAGCAGGTACTAATGTTTTTCATGGGGTCAATTTTGTCATTAGATTGATATTTGCTGGCCAGAGGACAAAAAAAGAGCAAAAACACCCCTCATATTCCATTAATCTGTGGCCCTGCCACAGGATTAATGAGAAACTCAGAATATTGGTTGAACTTTTTTTTTTTTAATAAGGGCTCCTGTGATTCTGATATACTCTAAAATTTAAGTTCTCCTCTACCTTAAGGTATTCAACTTCCTTTTTTTTGTTTAACATACTGATAGTATTATTATTTGTTTTTTTAAAATCTAAGTCTAAAGCATGTTCTCCAACAGAGTGTTCAGTTGATTTTATGTTGTAGAACAAAATCTAGGTCCTGCCTTAATACTAGTTATATGGCATCTGGTGATGAAGAGTGTACTTCTATTTTCTTGATGTGTTAACTTTATCCATGCTCCACCAGGACAATGTTTCTTCCAGTTTCAAAGCTTGTGTCCTCTAGTGGAACTTTCAGGAGACTGATATTTCAAATCTTGAAGATGCTTCAAATTCTCTGTCATGAGAGGAGCCCAGATGATTAACATAACCACCAAATGATAAAAGTAAAAGCATATTTTATTAATGTTTCAGATTACTGATATCTGTTACTTACATGCAGTTCAAGTAAGGAGACAACACTTTTGAACTTTTTATATTGTTGTCCATCTCAGAAATGATTGGGCTTCCCTGGTGGCTCAGAGGCTAAGCATCTGCCTGGAATGCGGGAGACCCCGGGTTCGATTACTGGGTTGGGAAGATCCCCTGGAGAAGGAAATGGCAAACCCACTCCAGTACTCTTGCCTGGAGAATCCCATGGAGGGAAGAGCCTGGTAGGCTACAGTCCATGGGGTCGCAAAGAGTCGGACACAACTGAGTGACTTCACTTCACTTCTTCAGAAATGATTTATCCTTATGTTCTATTTACTGTCTTTAGCTGTAATTGCCTTTCTTACTTGTTTATTTATTATTACACAAAAATGTTCAAAAAATGTGAGGAATTTTTGTGGCCACCATGTTTCTCTGTTTTGTTTTGCTAGTGTATAGTTTCACATTTAAAAATATGGAAAGGATTCAAGATGGCAGCATAGGGAGGTGGCCGATCTTGAACTCACCTCCACCCACGGACATAGCAAATCTACATGTAGAGTAAATCCCTCTGAAAGAGTCCTGAAGACTGAATAACTAGAACCTTCACAACACAGACTAAAAGTATGTCACTGAATGGATAAGAGAGGCAGAGATACAGTCTCATCAAGGGAAAGACAGTCACACCAAACTACGGTGACCTACAATTGGTAGGATTGCAGAGGTGTGAAACTTCTCCCTAAAAAGTAAGGGATCGAGCGCCACATGAGGCACTCCAACCCTTAGATCCTAAACAGGAGAGCAGGCACTCCATATACCTGGCTTTGAAAATGAACATGGAATATGTCCAGGAAATATAACCATAGAAATGCAGGGAATGGAAAATCAGCTCTTAAAGGGCTAACAGGCAGACTCATTCAACCCGAAAACCAGCACAAAAACACCAGCTTGGGGAAAGCACACGGACCATAGGGGAATGGGGCTCACCTACTAACACTGAAACATCTGCAGCAGAGGCAGAGATTGGATGGTGCACCTCTAGGTCAAAGGCTGCCAGAAAACTCCAGAACCTGGGGGAGATGCAGAACTGCCTCCACGACAGCTCTCAGGAACACCCAACACTTTCATCCTCTGCAGACAGCCTCTAAAACTGCAAGACAATAAACTTCTGCTCTTTGAGTCAGTTGATTTGTGTTCTTTTTTCTTATATAAATTTATTTATTTTAATTGGAGGTTAATTACTTGACAATATTGTATTGGTTTTGCCATACATCAACATGAATCGGCCACAGGTATACACGTGCTCCCCATCCTGAACCCCCTTCCCTCCTCCCAGTACCATCCCTCTGGGTCATCCTAGTCGCCAGTCCAGGTTGATTTGTGTTCTTTGTTATGGAAGCTTTAGCAAACTAAGAAACCTAGGACTGAAAGTAAGAATTACTTACAATATTGCCATTCAAAAACTGTACACTTCTGCCTTTACCCTATTAAGTAAAATCTATTTCACAGAGCTGCCTCTTCCTAAGGAGCTTCCCTAGTGGCTCAGATGGTAAAGAATCTACCTACAATGCAGGAGACTCAGGTTGATTCCTAGGTCAGGAAGATCCCCTGGAGAAGGGAATGGCAACCCACTCCAAATTCCATGGAATTTTCCAGGCAACCTGGTGGGCTACAGTCCATGGTTTCTAAGAATCGGACATGATTGAATGACTAAATGGCTGGCCACTTCCTAACAATGTTCATTTCCAAATGAAACCCTTTATCTCGTTCATAAATCCTGTTCACATTCCTGTGCATGTACAAGAGAGACTGCAAGAAAAACATTTTACTTCTTTTGGGAGTGAATAATTCAAATTATCCAAATATGAGAAGATCATTCAGATCATAGAAAAAGCAACGGAATTTCAGAAAAAAAATCTACTTCTGCTTAATTGACTATGCTGAAAGCCTTTGGCTGTGTAGATCACAACAAACTGTGGAAAATTCTTAAAGAGATGGGAATACCAAACTACCTTACCTGCCTTCTGAGAAACCTATATGCAGGTCAAGAAGCAACAGTTAGAACTGGGCATGGGACAATGGACTAGTTCAAAATTGAGAAAGGAGTACATCAAAGCTGTATATTGTCACTCTGGTTATTTAACTTATATGCAGAGTACATCATGCAAAATGTCAGGCTGGATGAAGCACAAGCTGGAACCAACACTTCAGAGAAAATAGCAATAACCTCAGATAGGGAGATGACACCACCCTAATGGCAGAAAGCAAAGAAAAACAAAAGAGCCTCTTGATGAAGGTGAAAGAGGAGAGTGAAAAAGCTGGCTTAAAACTCAACATTCAAAAAAACAAAGATCATGGCATCTGGTCCCATCACTTTATGAAAAATAGATGAGGAATAATGGAAATAGTGACAGACTTTATTTTGGCTCAAAAATCACTGTGGATGGTAACTGCAGCCATGAAATTAAAAGACACTTGCTCCTTGGAAGAAAAACTATAACAAACCTAGATAGTTATTAATAAGCAGAGACATTACTTTGCTGACAAGGATCCGTGTAGTCAAAGCTATGATTTTTCCAATAGTCGTGTATGGATGTGAGAGTTGGACCATAATGAGGCTGAGCGCCAAAGAATTGATGCTTTTGAACTGTGGTGCTGGGAAAGACTCTTGAGGGTCCCTTGGACTACAAGGAGATCAAACTAGTCAATCCTAAAGGAAATCAACCCTGAATATTCATTGGAAGGACTGATGCTGAAGCTGAAGCTCCATTACTTGGGCTGCCTGATGTGAAGAGCTGACTCTTTGGAAAAGACCCTGATGCTGGGAAAGACTAAGGGCAGGAGGAGAAGAGGGTGGCAGAGGATGAGATGGTTGGATGGTATCACTGACTCGATGGACATGAGTCTGAGCAAACTCTGGGAGATAGTGAAGGACAGGGAAGCCTGGCATGCTGCGGTCCATTGGGTCACAGAGTCGGACATGACTGAGCGACTGAACAACAATGAATGTAACTTTGTTTTTCCACGGCTCAATTTCCCCCTACTCTATTATTTTTTAAAGAGACAAAATCATATTAGTAGTTGAAGATCTACTTTCTTCTCTTTGAAGTGAAGTGGCACAGTCGTGTCCGACTCTTTGCGACTCTGTGGACTGTAGCCCACCAGGGCTCCTCCGTCCATGGGATTCTCCAGGCAAACGTACTGGAATGTGTTGCCATTTCCTCCTCCAGGGGATCTTCCCAACCCAGGGATCGAACCGGGGTCTCCTGCATTGCAAGCAGACGCTTTAACCTCTGAGCTACCAGGGAAGCCATCCTTCTCTTTAGGACTGCTATAATTTCTAGGGCCTTAATGTATTGCTGTTCGGAAGGAATGGAAGGCGATTGAACATTAATGTGTATCCTCATCTGGTTTCTCCACTGTTGTCCCATTTCATTTTCTCAAACAAAATGTTGACAATTTCTTTGTTTCTCTGTGACTTATTTTACACTCAGGAAAAAAAGAAAAAAAAGTACTATTCCACATTTTATCCTAGGCTTATTTCATTGACGCCACATGCAATATTTTTATTCTATTCTATTTAACTGTTGGGCATAAAGATTCACTAAGCCCTCATTCAAGAAGTAAGGCAGTGTCTTACCTTTTCTCATGTGTATAAGCCTTGAGTTTCTTCTTTTGCCTCGTCCTTCTACCCTCAAGCCAGGATCATGTTCTGTAGGGTGGGAAGCATAAACTTTTCTTATGGTCACATATCAGCATCTAACCATCTTGTTTCCATCAATTTTTTTTTCTTTACTGTCCATGGTTAGAGGCTATGAAAACAGTCTCTAACTGGTAATGTATTATTTATTTATATATATATATTTACAATAAACTTTGTTTTTTTGGTATCAGTTTTAGGAAACACAAGAGCTGAGAACCTAGTAATTCTTTGTTTTCTACTGAAACACCCTTTTGTGAAGTGCTGAACTTGTCCCGAATATATAAGGACTGGTGCTCAGAAAGTAGTATAAGGTTTGGAGGGGTGAGGGAAGAACACCTTGATTCTCTCCTGATGTTATCTTCCACATGGAGAGATATTCACTGGTGTGAAACCCCTAACCTCTCATTGCCCCTCCTTGTCAATCCCTTCTGACATTAGAGACTCGGCACAATAAATTTGGGAAAATAAACTAACAAGTTTGGGCTCAGTTCTTCCCTTCTTGGGAGAAAAATCCACCTGCTGAGAATATGTACTCTTTTCTGCTTTCCAGCATGAAGCAAAAATGGTTTGCTTTCAGAAGAGAGGTCTGGGATCATTCAGCAGAGTCTGTTATAGCATGGGTGCATTTGTTGAAGTCTGTGGTTCATTACAAATAGTGTAAACATATGTCTCAGTTTGTCAGGCTGGTCTCAATTTATGCTCAGTGTAATTAATAGCATTGCTCCTTTTTTCTTCCCTGGTTGATATACTAAATAATGTAGCTATCCTAATTATAAGGAAGCCCACTCTCCCAGAGATAAAAAGTCATCTTCTAGAATTATAGTTACCTTTTTTTCACTATATTTGTCTTTTACTGAAGAATAAAGGGTCTTCCCAGGTGGTGCTATTGGTAAAGAACCCAGCTATCAATGCAGGAGACTATGAGATGTGCGTTTGATCACCAATCAGGAAGATTATGTTTTGATCTCCCATTTCACTCTTTTGTAGCAATTCTCAACTGATACATGACTCAAGAAAAGGGAGTTTTTTGTTTTATATTTTTACTTTTTGGCCTCTTTGATCCTAAACTGAATTATAAAAGAATAACCACCAGAAGAAAGTTAGAGTTATTCTTATATGAGCATCCAGGAGAAGAATCAATTATTTTAGGATCAAGAAAGTCTTAATTGACTTTGTGGATTGTAGTTATTTTCTTTACTTTAAGTATAATCACTATCCTACTGATTCTTCATGAAGCTCATAAGTGATTATAATCTTTCTGAAAGAGAAGCTCCATTTGTAGAACTTAATAAAGCTTATTTAATTAAGGTCATATTTTTTAAAAAAGCGAAGGTTAAAGGTCTCATTGTGTAAACATCACAGGAGTATTCTTCATAGAAATTCCAGTACTTCTGAAATAAAAAAGGAATCAACAAACTTTTAATAACGATTTTTCTAGAAGAATTCTTACTTCTTGAAATGGGATAACTTTATCAACATTTACTTTTCCTTGAGTAAGAACTGATTATAATAGGAAAAGGCAATTAGAACTTTAATTAATGCTTTGCAAACTTCAAAGTGTAGATGCTTGTGTACTTGTATACTTACTATACTCCATACTCTATTCTAAGCCATTTGATCAGTCAGTTAAATAAACAGAGAAATCTCAAAGGTCATGAATCTTGTGTTTAATTTTGAAGGGGGTATAGAGATAGGATCCAAATGGTCAAATATTCTGACAGTCATGTGTTTTTGGCTTTTTCCAGTACTTCTTTCAGAAACACAGCAAGTCAGTCATATTAAAACTACACATCTACAAGTGATAACTTAAAGTGCCATGCCCATTTTGAATGTAGGTGGAGTAATAATGAACTTGGTATAAATATATGAACTTGGTACAATAACTAGTAATTTTTAAGGTTTCATGAAAATATGGCATCTGTATCAGTCAAGGAAGACTACTAGGCTGTCTAATTTGTAAAAACAGGGTCTAATAAATAAATGAGAAAATAACAGATTAAAAAAATAGTTTGAAATTTTACTTGGATATCGTGTACAGACAGACAACAAAACAGTGGAGCAAATCCTTCAAAGAACTCTGCAATGAACTCTGCTTTGCTACCCTCTTATACAAAAGTGTAATTGACATTTGGTGGTGATGGTGGTTTTAGTCACTAAGCCATGTCTGACTCCTTGTGACCCCATGGACTGTGGCCAACTAGGTCCTCTGCCCATGGGATTTTTAGTACAAAGTTATATAAAGGCAATTTCATTACATTGCATAACCTCACAGAGAAGTTGCTAAAACTGAATAACAAGGCACTAAATAATGGCAAAACACTTTTCAACTGGCAATGCTAGAACCACGATGTGTGTGAAAATACTTTACCGTGTAACCAATTTCTGGGAGAGAAAATAGGCCAAAATATAAAATGATTCCCAAACATTAAAAAAAAAAAAAGTCAAAAGATGTTTTATTCCCATAAAACCCTGTTGCGTGAAACTTTCCTCCAAGTGCTCTGTCTGACACTGAACAAATGATAGTGCACGGTTATTCATTCATTGCCTCTTCCAGAGAGAAAAAGAACATTCATCTGTATAAAACATTCATTCCATTATTCATGAGGAAGAAGCTTCACAAAATGTTGAAGGAGTGTTTACCTTTCCATCATCAAGGATGGGATGAGTTTCAGTTGGTACTGCATATACAGGAACCAATCCAAAAAAGCTAGCTTTGAAATTTTCATCTGTTTTCTATGGCAATGAAAATCAGCCCATAGTTGTCATTTGTTCTGGTGAATGGAATGCATTAGTTTTCATGGCAGTAGATCTAATAAGTCTATTTCTCATGGAAAAAGAAATATAATTTTGAGTAAAATTCTTTGTTATTAACAATAATTTAAATCATAGATTTTCAAATCCTACCCACACAGTTTGAATTCAATATTTTACTTTCACTAATTCACTTACCATATTTCATAAAGGCAATTGTTCTTGAAACAATAAGTGCATTAAAAACTTGATAATTCTTAGAAATAAGTAACATATTAACAGGCAGAAAAAACAGTAATAATAAAATGCTATGTGATGATAATAGAACGTTTTACCTATGATTACTTAGTGCTTGATACAAATACTAGGTGTTTGAGGTATCTTTATTCTTAAATAAATAATAGTAATCTTAAAGATTTAGCATGTATGCATGCAAGAATTTACTTGGAGGGAATATTTAAGCTTGCTCTTAGCTTTGTGTCTACAAAGCATATTTGGAAAGCTACTCTTTGTAATAGTCCAAAAGTCCCCATCTTTATACACACTCAGAATGAGATTTTATAAATAGCTTTTGTTAACTGAAACAGCAAGCCATGTGCACATGCTTATGCACACACTACATTCCAGGAGGCAAACACGAAAACTAAAAAATCTGCTGAATCACAAATTTGAAAATGCCTGTCTGCAGGTGTCAAGACTTGTGAAAAGTCTAAGATTTTATGCTATTTGCAAGTGAACACGTTAGGTTGCTAGAGTTCCATGGATGCTGGTAGAAGACACAAAACTCCTGGGTCAGAGACAAAATGAAAACATGGAATCCATCTCAGTATGCCACATATAACGCTAAGTATGTTGCATGTCTCCCAAATTGATAGGCTCAGGCTGTAAGGATGACAACTGGAGTGGCAAAGCCTTGTGCAGCAGCTTACTGCCAGTTTGATTTATCATGGAACTATCTCCTACTCTGGGCATCTGCATAAGTGACCTAGATGGACTGAGAAGCAGCCAACATTTGTTTCCAGAGTTCATGGTCCCCAAAAGGAATCTCTTTAATCTGCCATTCTGCCATCGTCAATGTGGCAAATAAAGCACCTGAGCCATGGGCAACAAGCTAAGAGTCAATATAGTATAACAAGATTCATTAAAGGACCAGTCAGAACTATGAGAATGGTCCTGAGTCCTGCCCACTATGCAGAGTGATCTGGACTGTCTGAGGCTATACAAAGCTGATTCTATTGACCCTGTGACAATAGTGGGTTTCAACTAAGGTGAATCATCACTAAATCTAGCCCAGGCATTGAAGGAGCCTTGGTGAACTAAGGGCCCTCATGAACCTGAGATTTGCTCCAGGTGGCAGAGAAGGAGTTTACTGCTACTTTTTCATGTAATGTCAAGATGTCCCTGGGGCTAGGCAAGTTCTATTTTGAATATGCCAGTTCCAATGGACAAGTAATGCTTTTTTGGTTATTTCTATTTGTTAGTTATTGAGTACAAGTTGATTTACTCCATCATGGGAATTTCAAGCAAGAGAATCACAAAGCTCTCTTGTTTGGGCCAGGCCTTCAGTTTTGACAACTCTTCAGTTCAGTTCAGTTCAGTTCAGTTGCTCAGTCATGTCCAACTCTTTGTGACTCCATGAATTGCAGCATGCCAGGCCTCCCTGTCCATCACCAACTCCTGGAGTTTACACAAACTCATGTTCATAAAGTCAGTGATGCCATCCAGCCATCTCATCCTCTGTCGTCCCCTTTTCCTCCTGCCTCCAATCCCTCCCAGCATCAGGGTCTTTTCCAATAAGTCAACTCTTCTCATGAAGTGGCCAAATTATTGGAGTTTCAGCTTGAGCATCAGTCCTTCCAATGAACACCCAGGGCTGATCTCCTTCAGAATGGACTGGTTGGATCTCCTTGCAATCCAAGGGACTCTCAAGAGTCTTCTCCAACCACAACAGTTCAAAAGCATCAAATCTTCAGCACTCAGCTTTCTTCACAATCCAACTCTCACATCCATACATGACCACTGGAAAAACCATAAACTTGATTAGATGGATCTTTGTTGGCAAAGTAATGTCTCAGTAGCAATATAAGATCTGCTTTCAAAAGGAGTGTACTTGAGAGCTATGTTAGGGAAGCAGTAAATCCAAAAGCCTAGGAAGTACCTTTAGGAGTAAGTGCTCTCCTTTTGTTTGAGAGTTTATTAAGCAAAACTGTCAGTCAGGGACTTAGAGCCCAAAAAAGCTACTTTATGTTGGGGCACCACAAAGACAAAGAGCACACCACAACTAGATGGACAGGTTTCAAACAGCATGTTAGTTTGGGCCCCACTGAAAGGGTCTTCTTTGTGGATCAGCCAATATAAAGAACCAAAAGAAGGCCTTGATGCATGCCTTGTCTCCGTATCTCAAAGCTCCATTAAGGCACGAGGTCTTATTTTTGCAGTTCAGAAGTCTGTCCAAAAAGATAAGTGATTTTTCTTGACTGCCAGCAAGAGTTAATAATTATGAATGTGTCCATGTGGTCTCTAGAAACGTTACTTGGTGAACAGCCATTTGAATTATGTAAGTGTTTATCTGTCATTCCTGCTGGCAGTGCTGTGATTACATCATGCTCAGGACCAGTGAGGTTCTGATTTGCCAAGACAATTCAGGAGGTGATTGAGAGATCAACTGAAGAGTAAAAGTTTTAGATATCAGGGATGGAAACAGTCACGCTAAATTCTGGTTTACCAACTAGAGACAAATGGCAGATGAGTTTGCTTGTTTTATTGTTGTTCAGTCACTCAGTCATATCCGACTCTTTGTGACACTATGGACTGCAGCGTGCCAGGCTTCCCTGTCGTTCACCATCTCCTGGAGCTTGCTCAAGCTCATGTCCACTGAATCAGTAATGCCATCCAACCATCTCAACCTCTATTATCCCCTTCTCCTCCTGCCTTCTGTCTTTCCAGCATCAATGAGTTGGCTCTTCCCATCAGGTGGCCAAGGTATTGAAGCTTCAGCTTCAGCATAGGTCATTCCAATGTATATTCAGGGTTTATTTCCTTTATAATTGACGGGTTTGATCTCCTTGCTGTTCAAGGGACTTTCAAGAGTCCTCTCCAGCATCACAATTCAAAAGCATTAGTTCTTTGATGCTCAGACTTTTTATGGTCCAAGTGTCACATCCATACATAACTACTTGAAAAACCATAGCTTTGACTGCACAGATTTTGCCTTGTTGATAGTTTTTTCTTGTTTCAACATTCTCAATCAGAGGAATTCTGTATGGTACTCACATGATGGAGAAGTACAAGGATATAGCACATGAGTTTGATAGATTCAGATATAAAATTAATAAAAGTACACTGAATTAGTCCAATAGGGTCTTATAATCCTCACCTTTAAGACCATGTTTACCTAACTTTTCCACTAGGAATCCTGTCCAAACTCCATGGGCTAAAATCATGCATATAGGCTCCCACTCTTACCACATGAGATAACCTATCCCCAAAGGTCTTCAGCATACTCCATGGGTATGTAAGTCTTCAGTTCACCTTGCTGCCACACTGAATCCTCATTCATCTTAAAGTAATTGATGTCATGCTGGAGGAAGAGTGAGAGATATGGGGCATGGTGCAACTGAGTGACTCTCACTGTAAGCCAGATAACAATAAGCCAGATAAATTTATTTTCTGTTCTTTGAGCATAGAAGTTGTTGCTAATAGCTCAATCAAACTAGGGTTTTGGCCCACCCAGTGTCCACAGTTCACCCAATGCCCTATATCAGGTGATACACTATCTCTTTCAGCTTTGGAGATTTCTTGGTGTTGCATGTGGAGCCAGATTCTTTCCCATTGGGGCCATAGGCCTTGAACCCACTGGCTGGCTGACTCAGCCATCATTAACTCACATGACAACACTTTATAAAGTACTCCATCTTTATGTATGCTATTAACTACCCTGTGGTCATGATAATATCTGTTAAATTTATATGGGCTTCATCTTAATGGGTAGAAGGCTTCTTTTATGTTCAGAAAAATTCCACAGAGAGAGCCAAAACTCCTTAGATGAATTAAAAATCACTGCAATAAAACTTTGAGAACTCTTATTGTTATCTCTGAATATATCTAAAGCTGGCACAGTAGACTCCAAGAGAAGCTAAGATGATAATCTAAGACAGCCCTGCTGTTGCCAGTTCCTCATCTTCCAAAAATCACTGCAGATGGTGACTGCAGCCATGAAATTAAAAGACACCTGCTCCTTGGAAGAAGAGTCATGACAACCTAGATAGTGTATTAAAAAGCAGAGATATTACTTTGCCAACAAAAGTCCATCTAGTCAAAAGCTATGTTTTTTCCAGTAGTTATGTATGGATGTGAGAGATAGACTATAAAGAAGGCTGAGCACCAAAGAACCAATGCTTTTGAACTGTGGTGTTAGAGAAGACTCTTGAGAGTCCCTTGGACTACAAAGAGATCAAGCCAGTAAATTCTAAAGGAATCCATACTGAATATTCATTGGAGGGACTGATGCTGAGGCTGAAACTCCAATACTTTTGCCACCTGATGGGAAGAGCCAACTCACTGGAAAAGACCCTGATGCTGGGAAAGATTGAAGGTGGGAGGAGAAGGGGACAACAACGGATGAGATGTTTAGATAGCATCACTGACTCAATGGACATGAATTTGAGCAACCTCGAGGAGATGGTGAAGGACAGGGAAGCCTGGTGTACTGCAGTCCATGGGGTCACAGAGTCAGACACGGCTGAGCAACTGAACAACATCTTCCAAGAGTTCTAAAGTGTTCACAGATGATTTGGTTTCTGCCCATAGCACTAGTGAATTTTTCCTCCCTTTTCATTCATCATAGGAGCTTATCTCTTTATTGTCTGAATAGGGGAGAAACCTTCTGTCCACCTAGTATGATTCTTAACATTTGCTGTTGCAATGATGAGACCGCCAAATTGGCAAGGAACTCCCCCAACTGAAGAGTGATAGGCAACAAGATACTATACAGGAAACTATCTCTGAAACTATTTTGCTGTACTCAGCCTGTAGCAACTGATCTAATCCTTCCTCAGTAACAAGCACAAAAGTAGAGGCTATTTATTGTGAATTAGACTTATAGTATGGTCAACACACCTGCTATTTATTCTGATGGTCTTCAAATTCTCTTAATTGGTTAATTAACCATATCCTTCCTTTCCAGAGAGCCATGTCTCTCTGTCAACATCCCATTCTCATTTTCAAAACTGTTGTTATGAATTGAATGTTTGTGTCCCTTAAGCATTCTTGTGCTAAAAACCTAATCCCCAGTGTGACAGTGTTAGGGGGTGGGGTCTTTGGGAGTTAATTAAGTCATTGTCTTNCATATCCTTCCTTTCCAGAGAGCCATGTCTCTCTGTCAACATCCCATTCTCATTTTCAAAACTGTTGTTATGAATTGAATGTTTGTGTCCCTTAAGCATTCTTGTGCTAAAAACCTAATCCCCAGTGTGACAGTGTTAGGGGGTGGGGTCTTTGGGAGTTAATTAAGTCATTGTCTTTATGAAAGAGACATCAGAGAGCAATCTCACTCTTTACAAGACCCAGGGAGAAGATGACCATCTATGAANTAAACAGGGAAAAAGTGGAAATATTGACAGGTTTTATTTTCTTGGGCTCCAAAATCAATGCAGAACGTGACGGCAACCATGAAATTAAAAGATGCTTGCTCCTTGGAAGAAAGGCTATGACAAAACTAGAAAGCATATTAAAAAGCAGAGACATTACTTTGCCAATCAAAGTCCAGCTAGTCAAAGCTATGGTTTTTCCAGTAGTCGTGTATGGATGTGAGAACTGGACCATAAAGAAGGCTGAGCACTGAAGAGCTTGATGCTTTCAAACTGTGGTGCTGGAGAAGACTCTTGAGAGTCCCTTGGACTACAAGGAGATCAAGCCAGTTAATTCTAAAAGAAATCAGTCCTGAAGTCATTGGAAGGACTGATGTTGAAGCTGAAAACTCCAATACTTTGGCCACCTAATGCAAAGAGCCGATTTATTAGAAAAGATCCCAATGCTGGGTAGGATTGAGGTGCAAGAGGAAAAGCGGACAACAGAGTGTGAGATGGTTGGATGGCATCACTGACTCATAGACATGAGTAAGAGCAATCTCTTGGAGATAGCAACAGAGGGGAGAGCCTGGCAAGCTGCTGTTCATGGGTTTCAGTGAGTTGGACACAACTTAGTTACTGAACAACAAATATCTCAAAAAAGTGTGTAGTATATCATTTTTGGAGATAACAAAACTTGCAGTTTCAGTTTGATTTCACAGTTTTAAAATCCATCTCCCAAACACTGCCCATGTTCAGTTGGGCTAGTGATTAAGCTTTTTTCTCTTTTTTCCTTTTAACCCATCCTTCTATACAATGATTTTTGTGATAACTTTTCCAGTACTGACCCAAAGGATTTGAAGTCAGAAACATACAGGCAAACAACAACTACAGCAAAAAAAGAAATTATGACGCAAGAATTTGTAATCAAGTACTTAATGTAGCTAAAGGCAACTGAAAGCTTATTTTGCCAAAATAAGAAAAGACTATAGCACAAAATGATGAAGAATAATGGAGTTCAAAATGTCCAAAACTTCCCTCCACTAGAGAACTGTCTCCAGCTCTTAAACTACTGTTTCAATGATTTTACTTTGGATTAACACATCAGTAATTTTCAATAAATAAACATCTCAGAGGATGTCCTTCACTGAGCAATGATAGTTCATCTCCTTATAAAAATTGCACCAAACCAGTATAAAATTGTTTCTAAAAGTTTTTTTAATGAGTTATTTTCACCAGTTCTGCTTGAAAGATACTCATGTTTATGAAAATGATCAGCAATATAAAGTTGTCAACTGAATCAACACATGAATTAATTTCTGTTTGTGACAGTTCTTTAAGCATCCATTAGAAATAGTGAAACTATAATATTTTAAGACTACATACTATTGGCAGGGAATAATATACATAATTCATCAGTCAGATATTTCAAATACAATAAAGAACAGAACAGATAAGATTATTCCATAAAGACTATCAAAGTAATTGTTTGATAATTCAATTATTGACTAATTGTTAGAACAGATAATGTTTGAAGGGAATGAGCCAAAAATGCATATATTACATTCACTTTGGAACAAGGCTGAAACAAGGTTTTTCTCCTTCCATGCAACACTCCTGATTTTCTCTCTTGATAACATGTTTCAATTAATATAACGTGTGAATGACAAAAACTAGAATTTCCACATCAAATTGGAAAATGAAGGATGTAACCAATGTTTGAAACCTATGTTATAAAATATTTGAATATCAAATTGAGGTATACAGTCTTTGAAGATTTTAGAAGAGAAGACTTGTCTAAGATTATAATTTTAATAGCTTGGCAGAGTTGAAATATACTGAAAACTTAGGAGCAGACAAAATGGCTCAGGAAAAAAGTACAGAGATGGGTAGAGGGAAAAGCACCACATTTCAGGTAACACTAATATTTATAATGTAGGAAGAGAAGGAAAATCAATAAAAGAAAAGGAAAGCAGTCAAGGAAGTATGAGAAGCACCTGAAGAGAGTGGTTAATTATACATAAATTGGTAAGAGAGTAGGAACTGAAAAAGTGTTATTTATTGATATGATAAGGGGGAAATTGTGCAAGGAAACTAAGAACTGTTTATTTAATAACTTAAATCTTTATCTGTGGCCTTTACTAAGATCTTGTTAATTGGTATTGTATGTCATATAGCATGATTTAATAATTCACATGGAACAAATTAAAATAATAACAAATGTTTTAGAAAAAGAGTTCAGATTTGAAACAGGAACAAATGTAGGTAATGCAAGAGCACTGTGTTCAACATGACTTAAAAGGAGAGCGTGTTGAATGCTCTTCTTAAGACATTTTCATTAAATAAATACATTCTAAATTTGAACTTTGAGAGACAGGGAAATTCAGAACAGAACAGAGTTATCTATAGTCTCAGTACTTGGCAGACTTTTTCATTCACCTTTATTTGCTGCTTTAACTGCTAGAAGCTAGTAAAATTATAACAACAAAAGATGGAGCCACTCTGAGGAGGATGATTTATAGTTTATATTGTGTAATATCCCAGAGCACAATGATGCTATTTATCATAAAGTCTCTCTGGCATTTTCATCCTGAAATTGGTTATAGAGACAGTGGATAAAGGCATTAAAAGAAATCTGATAATCTGCATTTTCATCTCCCCAAAGAAATGTTAAAAGGATTTGGTAGAAAAACACACCAAAACTAATGCTTGCTAATATGGCTATAAAGCTACACTTGGGTTCCAAACCCATGATGAAATTAAACAAGTGTATTTGCTGGCTAACCTGATTTTAAATAATGTTTTCTCCCCTAAGGGAGGGGTATGTGAAATATAATCATCTTTTCATTATGAGAATGCAGGCTGTGTGTCTTATGAATCCCTAGTGTAAGTATACTAGAGCCCTATATATCAGAAAGAACTGAAATAGTTTTGCCCATGATCTCTCCCCATCTCCTCCTTAATTTCCTTTTAGTTAAAGGTAGTAAGGATTTTATTTTTACCTGACTTTGAAAGAATTGCTGATCTATTATAAATGGTAACTTAAAAAGTCAAATTATTAATCTATTTTATTACTTGCCAGGATTTAATTTTGAAAACTGTTTCAAACATGATGTTTAGGCCTGATCTACCTGCAAATCGACTTGCTCCTTGGTGGTACTACTCAATCTTGTGACTTTTCCTTTATAGCCTGTATGACATAATCCAATTTTTCAGGTTTTCACTGCACCTAGACTATAAGCAGCTTGGGCACAAAGGCTGTGAATTATTCATATTTGTATCCTCATTAGCTACCATAGGTCCCAGTATATGTTGAGGAAATAGTAAATGGAGAAAAAAATTGGGATAGCACTCTAATTTTATTTTTTAATTGGAGAATAATTGCTTTACAACATCGTGTTGGTTTCTGCCATATATCAACACAAATCAGCTTCTTTCTAGTGGATTTTATCTTTTTAAAATAAAATATAGCAAACAAGACTCTTTAACACAGTTTTAATAAAATATACACTTCTCCATACCTTAAAAATGAGGAAAAAACAAACCCACACCATCTGTTTAGAGTTTTCCTTCAGTTCAGTTCAGTTGCTCAGTCATGTCCAACTCTTTGCGACCCCATGGACTGCAGCAGGCCAGGCCTCCCTGTCCATCACCAACTCCCAGAGTTTACCCAAACCCACGTCCATTGAGTCAGTGAAGCCATCACCATCTCATCCTCTGTTGCCCCCTTCTCCTCCTGCCTTCAATCTTTCCCAGCATCAGAGTCTTTTCTAATGAGTCAGTTCTTCACATCAGGTGCCCAAAGTATTGGAGTTTCTCCTTCAACAGAATCCTTCCAATGAACACCCAGGACTGATGTCCTTTAGAATGGACTGGTTGGATCTCCTTGCAATCCAAGGGACTGTCAAGAGTCTTCTCTAACACCATAGTTCAAAAGCATCAATTCTTTGGCACTCAGCTTCCTTTATAGTCCAACACTCACATCCATACATGACTACTGGAAAAATCATAGCCTTGACTAGATGGACCTTCATTGGCAAAGTAATGTTTCTGCTTTCTATATGCTGTCTAGGTTGGTCATAACTTTCCTTCCAAGGGGTAAGTGTCTTTTGATTTCATGGCTGCAGTCACCATCTGCAGTGATTTTGGAGCCCCCCAAAATAAAGATTTTTCCTTAGAGAAGTACAACTCCTTCATATGTTCTTGGCTATCCTTTAGTTTGGGAAGACCTTTCTTGTTAATTAACACTCTGGAAGGCAATGAGGAAGGGGATATTATAATCCACTAGCCAGTTAGGTCAACTAAATAAACCTTGGCAATAAACAAGATGATAAGTGTACAAATAAAGAGTGTTGAGTAGATGGTATTTCAAATTAGAGTAGGATATCCACAGTATCAAAACACAGATTATGTGGTATTGATGAATCACACTAACGCTCTGTCTTGCCCAAGTTCCCTAAAAGGAGCAGTTTGGGTGAAAGCTAATTTCTTCTTGGTGATGGGGTAACAGAAAGAAGTGTTAGCAAATGACTGTCTCATGATCATTTCATTCTTAGTTTAGTATAGGGTGCATTTTTGGGTTACATTTTTGTCTGTAATGATCAGTCCTTTTCTCAGTTGGCCTAATAAATAAAGACAAACTTTCCTTTTTGCTTTTATCATGTAGTCACTGGGAAACTAAAAAAAAAAATTTTTTTTTGGTAACATTGTAATACCACTACCCCATATTTTGTAGGATTGAATTTTTGGACTTTAGTTACTGAGTTATGGCAATGTTTCACAATTTTCACAATTTAAAGTAAATTCCAATCATGCTGATGTTATTTCATGGGTAAACTACATTTTAACTTGCGATATGTCTTTGCAAATTACAAAAATTTCATATTACCCTCACTGTCTTAAATGTAAACAATACTGTAATTGAAACAACCTTTAACAAATTGAAACTTAAACAAGTATTTCCACCAGAAACAAATGCCAGTCTGATTGAACATACTCAAATATAATTTTGGTTTACTTAAATAAATATTTTAATTTGAAAATTTTTCCAGGGTACATGTGGTTATATAGTAATTAACATATAATGCTGTTCCTCATAACAAAGATTTTTTTTTCAATAAATACTGTGTTACTGAAAGAATAGGGATTAGAATCTAATTTTATACAGGGATGTAAAAAATGTTTCAAGAATTATTAAATCTAAATATCAGCATGGAAAGAGTAAAATATACTAACTTTATTTATATCCTTGAAGGTAGGCAAATTAACGGTCAATAAATATTATACAGGAGATGTTTTTTCTTAAACAAAATATTTTTTCATTATTTCTTTTATTGCATGCTGGTATCACATTTAAAAGTAGTTATTCCAAATGTAGCCTGCTACTGTATTTTCAGTATATCTAAGACAACACTATTCATTTAAAGTGAAAAAACTGCATTATAATATTTGCCCAAGTGCTAAATGGGCATGTATTTAATATGCTTATAAAAAAAACTTAAGTTCTCTTGACAATCTCAAATGGTTTTCATGTTCATTTTCTTACTTAAATAAACTTTAAAATAACTTATTATTAAAAAATAATTTAAATATATCTACAGATTTGTTTTGAGATTCGGTTTTACATATGCAGTTAACACAAAGAATTTTTGTGTATTTAGGAGAATATATTTTGACTGGATTTGGAATGTTTTTCTAGACAATCACTACAGTTAAGCATATTAAACTCTCTTTTTTGTCAAAGTTAATTCACATTTAAACACAGTTCAAAGTTAAATACAAGTTTGTGAAAACCAATGGTTATTGCTTAGTCATTCATTTTCANAAGCAGTTAACACAAAGAAACAAAAGTAAAAAAGGAAAACCTAAGCTAACACTTTTTTTTTAAAAGATATATCAATCCCCCAAAATTCCTTCATAAACAAGGCATTCATGTAAAATTAGCTACTGATCAAGCAGAGACTTAAGCAGAGAATACAGCTTTTGTGTATTTAGGAAAATATATTTTGACTGGATTTGGAATGTTTTTCTAGACAATCACTACAGTTAAGCATATTAAACTCTCTTTTTTGTCAAAGTTAATTCACATTTAAACACAGTTCAAAGTTAAATACAAGTTTGTGAAAACCAATGGTTATTGCTTAGTCATTCATTTTCATAGAGAAAATGCTATATTTCAATAATGTTGCACTATTAAAAGTTAGCTGTACTCCTTGTTAATCAAGGGAGAGTTTTTTTTTACCATAACATGAAAAACATTCAGATTCAATGATTTAGAAACATCTTGATCTCTGTCTTCCAAACCTGAAATATCTTCTTCAGTTGGCTCCTGCTCTTGTTCTGCATCATTTCATTGGAAAGTTTTTTTAGTCGCCTTTCTGGATCCTCTTCATCACTCCAGTGTTTAAATGTTGGATTAACTCTAAGTGTTGCCCCTATTTTCGCCTTTCTTGTCTTAACCCCTGTCCAATCTTATAACTGTAAAAATGCCCCAATTTACATTTCCCCCCCCCCAATCTCCTGACTAACCTTCTACATCTAAATCTGAATTTGACATTTTGCATGAGATATTTAATACACAGCTAAAATTTAATATACCCCAAACAGAACTTTTCATTTTTCTACCCTCCAAATATACTCCTTACAAAAGAAAAAAATCACCCTTCATGTATTTAGTTTGGTAAAAATATCTAATCTAGTGCTCTTCCTGTCAACTACTTTTCTCATTGCACACTTCTAATCCCTCAGGAAACTATATGAGCCCCACCTTTTAAAATATGTCCAGAATCTGACCTCTTTCGACACTCTCCAGTAGTACCAGCCTTGTGACAGATGTGTAACTGTCTCTTATACACATCTAAGCAGCTTGGGCACAAAGGCTGTGAATTATTCATATTTGTATCCTCATTAGCTACCATAGGTCCCAGTATATGTTGAGGAAATAGTAAATGGAGAAAAAAATTGGGATAGCACTCTAATTTTATTTTTTAATTGGAGAATAATTGCTTTACAACATCGTGTTGGTNGATGTGTAAATCCACTTGCTAAATCCCAATTCAAGGAAGAACTCTCAGGCCGCAGAGGAGAGTCTGCTGACAGCCTCTACCTGTCAGCAACTTCCTCAGGACTGTCTCAGCTGCAAGTAGCCGCCTGCTGAGGACATTCCTTCCCAGAGAAGCTCACATCTTTATTGAACGGCTGAGCAAGTGGGAGGTATGAAGCCTAAGGGTCTGGCCTCAACATCTCAATGTAGGATGCTCTCATGCATAAACTCCAGAACATTATTACTGAGATTCCATACTGATATGTTCTTTGAATTATCCACGTTTCAATGATAGTTATGACTGTATTTTATAGACTCTTGAGAGTTTCAGCCATCAGTGAGTAAGGATATAACAAGATGCTATTACTTGAAAAAGTTATCATAGTTATCACCACCACGAGAAACATCACTGCCACTGCCACTGCCGTGCCAAGAAGACATTTTATGGCAATTTAAAAAGATGCATTCTAGGCATCCCCATGTCTAGTGAAAGTCACTCAATCATGTCCAACACTTTGTGACCCCATGGACTATAGCCTGCCAGGCTCCTCTGTCAATGGGATTCTCCAGACAAGAACACTAGTGCATTGCCATTCCCTTCTCCAGAGGATCTTCCTGACCCAGTGATTGAATCCAGGTCTCCTTCATTGTAGGCAGATTCTCTACCATCTAAGTCACCAGGGAAATCACTGCCACTACCATCCCAAGAAGAGGTTTTATGGCAATTTTAAATGATGCATTAGTACAAAGCAATAGAAAGATGTAGTGTGATTTTTTTTTCTTGTAAAATGATTATTAGTTTGAAAAATAATTGTCTTGAGTACCTTCACTTCCATTACTACCTGAGGTTGTTCCTAAAATTTTAAAACATCTGGGTCATGTCCTATTTGTTCAGTAAATTTTCTTTGCTTTCAAAATATAACTAAAAATCTTACTTCTGGGGGCACACGGTCAAATTGAGTAGTTAACCATTTTCATCGTATTTGAAAGACTTGCACTTTTCTTCTGAGCAGCTATTTCCTTTAATGGCTGTCATGCTTCTGGAGCTACAATGTCATGCCAGAGGGGGAAACTAACTACATCTGAAACAGAGGAACATGGGGGGAAAAAAAGTGTTTTCAGATAAAAGCATTTTCTAAATTTGGGTTTAAACAGCTAAAATAAGCAACTGAAAACAAGAACAGAATGATAATCACATGCATGAGCTTTTAAACAATACTTCTTAGCTTTCTCCTTAACTTCATACTTTTCACTTATAACTGTGGGAAAATGTAAATTATTTACAAACAACAGATTATTAAGTAATGAAGTATTTATCCTGTTTCAGGCAATTGACCAGATTAGCAATACACAGTTACAATTAGAATATTTTTTTTTAAAAAATCAGTGTTCTTGTACTCTGCTCTGTGATGCACTGCTTTATAGATTACACATACCAGATTATTTATTTATTTATTGCAAATAATCCTTGAGTACACATGTGCTAAGTTGCTTCAGTCATGTCTGACTCTTTGCGACCCCATGTAGTCTACCAGGCTTCTCTTTCCGTGGGATTTGCCAAGCAAGAATACCAAAGTGAGTTGCCATGGCCTCCTCCAGGATATNAGATTATTTATTTATTTTTTGCAAATAATCCTTGAGTACACGTGTGCTAAGTTGCTTCAGTCATGTCTGACTCTTTGCGACCCCATGTAGTCTACCAGGCTTCTCTTTCCGTGGGATTTGCCAAGCAAGAATACCAAAGTGAGTTGCCATGGCCTCCTCCAGGATATCTTCCTGACTCAGGAATTGAACCCATGTCTCTTTACGTCTTCTGCTTTGGGAGGTGGGCTCTTTACCACTAGCGCTATCGAGGAAGACTTAAATAGTTCTTAAGCCTATTTAATAACATTTTATACCTTCAGTTTAATATGATTGCTGGAACCTGGCAGGAAGTAAATGAAAAAGGAAAAAGATGATGACTTGAAGCTTAATTTTATACTTTCTGCTTAACCTTAAGATTCAGATTAGTTCATTCCCAAGTACACTAAAACATCTATGTAAAGTCATTCTTTATACTAGAAAGTTATTCTTTTTTAGGGAAAAAAAAAAAACAAACGCTGCAAGTGAACTCCCCAAAAAAGACCCTGCATAAAGAATTCAGGGACCATAAAGTGCAAAATATCAATTTTTAAAATTTGGGAACAGGATATTTCTGTAATGGCTATGGAATCAGCTACCAGCTCCCACCCTTAAATGAGACAGAACATTCTTTCTGTCATCTCTCCTTCCCAGTCTATACCCCAGACTGATGGATTCCCACTGATGGATTCCCTCCGCAGGCGATTACCCCTCCCAGAGGAAGAATTAAGTTCAACATATGTACCTTCAGTGGTGTCACAGAAACATATTTGCCTTATCATAAAACTTTAAATTGCTTATTTCTATTCAGAGCTTAGCTGTTCAGATGTTTGGGTTTCCAGAAAAGCAGCTTTTCTTATTAATGACTTCAGTTTCTTTTGTTAACTAGATACTTTGTCATTTACAATATGGTATCTTGGAAACTACTACAGTGAGAGAATAGTTTACTTTTTTGTACATACAAGAAATAAATCATAACTAATGATTGTTTTAAACCACTTAAGGATATGTATTACAAAAAGAAGAAAAAAATGTCCAGTTTCAAATGTTATGCAGTTAAAAAAAAATGTACTCTTTGCTTTCACGGGAGTGGTAGAAAAGGAGATTTTTAAAACAACACAGATTAAATCCAATCAAAATATAACATCATGATGAAGTCATTTAAAAGAGGTGTGTGTGTATGTTAGTCACTCATCTGTGTCCAACTCTTTGTGACCCCATGGACTATAGCCCACCAGGCTGCTCTGTTCATGGGATTCTCCAGGTAAGAATATTGGAGTGGGTAGCCATTCCCTTCTCAGAGCTCTTCCCAACCCAGAGATTGAACCCTGGTCTCCTGCATTGCTGGTGGATTCTTTACTGTCTGACACACCTGGGAAGCCCTAAAAGTGGTAAATATATCTTAATAAAAAATACACAATTTTTACCTAAGAAATACTGTGGATATGTCATATCACAGACATATATATGTCATATCACAACCATATACTGTGGATAATAGTCATATCAGGGATTCTTTACTTCATTCCAGCTCATTTTATTGACACTGAATTTAAAAATGGAATATGCCTTAGTGTTTCTCTGTTGACATAATATTTCCAGATGATGGTACTTCATTCCAGTGATGTTGTTTTTCCAAATTATTTTCTAGGTAATTAACAAATCTAGATTAAAATTTAGATTTCCTAGTTATATTTTCAGTACTCTCATTCCACATGAGCAAGCTGAGTCTACCCTACACAAAGGCCAGCTTTCCTTGCATGCCTCCATTCACATCTGCTCTCAGCGGGGTAGACTTCAGTACACCCCTGCGGACTGACACCCAGAAATTCTTCCATATCAAGTTCACCTTGTATCTCAGCTTCCTGTAGTCTCATTTCTCTGTCCCTTCTTATCTTCAGTCAATATCTTAGGCCTTCTGTTTCTTTTTGATGATCAGTCCAAATTTTGTATATTTTAGAAATATTTATTTAAACATTTAAGTAGCATGCCACAAAATCTCCAGTTCCCTATGAATCTTTTCCCAGAAAATTTTCTAGATGCCACAAAATAGATGGGGAAACAGTGGAAACAGTGTCAGACTTTATGTTTCTGGGCTCCAAAATGACTGCAGATGGTGACTGCAGCCGTGAAATTAAAAGACGCTTACTACTTGGAAGAAAAGTTATGAACAATCTAGATAGCATATTCAAAAGCAGAGACATTACTTTGCTGACTAAGGTNCCTAGTGGGCACAAGATTCTGTTCGTGCCTCCAAGAGTCTGTCTTCCAGTCCTGTATAAGTTCTGGCAGCTCTATGGTGCAGTTAATGGCAATCTCCTCCAAGAAGGCTTATGCCATACCTAGGTCTACTGCACCCTGAAACCCTGCCCCTGCGGCAGTCCACTGCTGACCTGTACCTCCGCAGGAGACACTCAGAGTTCTGTCTCAGTCTCCTTGGGGTCTCTAGGTCCTGGTGCACACAAGGTATATTTGAACCCTCCGAGCATCTCTGGCAGGTATGGTGGGGTTTGATTCTAAATGCGATTTCTCCCCTCCTACTGTCTTGGTGGGGCTTATCCTTTCCCCCTGGACATGTGGTATCTCCTCAAAGTTGCTCCAGTGCCATGCAGCCACTGCTCCAGTGCCTACCATCTTGTTGATGTTTATACTATACTGTATACTATACTAAGTGCGCAATATCATTGTCTAAAAATGTACGTATCTTAATTTTTCAATACCTTATTGCTAAAAAATGTTAACTATCATCTGAGCCTTCAAGAAGTCCTAATCTTTTTGCTGGTGGAGTGTCTTGCCTCGATGCTAATGGCTACTAACTGATCAAGGTGGTGGCTGCTGAAAGGGTGGCAGGGGCAACTTTTTCAAAAATAATACAACAGTGAAGTTTGGTAAACTAACTGACCCTTCCTTTCTCTAAATGATTCCTCTGTAGCATGCAATACTTGTTTGATAGCTTTGCTCGAATAGTAGAACTTCTTTATAAACTGGAGTCAATCCTCTCAATCCACAACAATGCTTTATCAACTAAATTTAGATCATATTCTAAATCCTTTGTTGTCACTTCAACAATCTTTATAGCATCTTTAGTAGAAGTAGATTCCATCTCAGGAAATGGCTTTCTTTGCTCACTCATAAGAAACAACTCTTCATGAAATTGCACCAATTCACTCATGTCTTCAGGCTCCACTTCTAATTCTCGTTCTCTTGTTATTCTCATTACAGGTGAAGTTACTTCCTCCATGAAGTCTTGAATCCCTCAAAGTCATCAGTAGATGGTGTTTGGATTCAAATTCTTCCAAACTCCCATTAATGTCGATATTTTGACCTTGTCCCATAAATCAAAAATGTGTCTTAATGGCATCTATAATGGTGAATCTTTTCCAGAAGGTTTTCAATTGATTATGTCCAGATTCACGAGGGCAATCACTCTCTACAGCACACTTCAGTGGTGTCCAACTCTGTGTGACCCCATAGATGGCAGCCTACCATCCCTGGGATTCTCCAGGCAAGCTACAGCAGCTATAGCCTCCTGAAATGTATTTATTTCTTAAGTAATAAAACACGAGAGTATAAATCTCCTTGATTCATGGACTGCAGAATGGATGTTTTGTTAACATCCATAAAAACACACTAATCCTGTATATCTACATAAGAGTTCTTGGGTGCATTATCCATGAGCAGTAACATTTTGAAAGCATTTTTTTTTTTTTTTTTTTCCTGAGGAGCAGGTCTCAACAGTGAGCTGTAAATATTCAGTAAACCATGCTGAAAACAGATGTGCTGTCATCCAAACTTCTTTGTTCCATTTACAGAGAACAGACAGAGTAGATTTAGCAGATTTAAGACTAAATTAGTAGATTTTGGATTTTAGTGGTAGTAAATAAGCACTGGCTTCAAGTTAAAGTCACTAGTTGCATTATTAGCCTCTAATAAGAGAATCAGCCTCTCCTTTGAAGATTTGGAGCCAATGGCATTGACTTTTCCTCTCTAGCTATGAACTCCTTGCTAGCTATGAAAGTTCTGGATGGCATCAGTTTCCAATATACACTATTTCCTTTATATTGAAAATCTGCTATTTAGTGTAACTGTATTTATTAAATATCTTAGCTAGATCTTCTGGATAACTTGCTGCAACTTCTATATCAGCATTTACTGCTTCACCTTGCATTGAAATGTTTCAGACAGTTTCTCTCCTTAAACCTCATGAACCGACCTCTGCTAGCTTCAAATTTTTCTCTGTAGTTTCTTCACTTCTCTCAATCTTTACAGAATTGAAGAGAATTATAGCCTTGCTCTGGATTAGGCTTTGGCTTAAGGGAATTTTGTAGCTGCTTTGGTCTATTGAGACCATTAAATTTTTTCTCTATATTTCAACAGTATGCTTATTTCACTTTATTATTCATATATTCATTGTAGTAGCACTTTTAATTTCCTTATAGAACCTTTCCTTTGCAATCACAATGCAGGTGTTCAGCATAAGAGCTCTAGCTTTCAGTCTTATCTTTCAATCTGCCCTTCTCACTAAGCTTCATCATTGCTAACTTTTCATTTAAAATGAGAAGCATACAACTCTTCCTTTCACTTGTGCACTTAGAGGCCATTGTAGGGTCATTCAGGCTTCCCAGGTGGAGCTAGTTGTAAAGAACTCACCTGCCAATGCAGGAGATGTAACAGACGCAGGTTTAATCCCTGGGTCAGGAAGATACCCCAAAGGAGGGAATGGCAACCCCCTCCAGTATTCTTGCCTGGAGAATCCTCATGGACAGAGGAGCCTGGAAGGCTACAGTCCATAGGGTCTCAAAGAGTTGGACATGGCTGACGACCACACATGCATGCACACAGGATCATTCACTGGCCTAATTTCAATACTGCTGTGTCTTAGGGAGGGCCCAAGAAGAAGAGAAAGATGGGGGAATGGCCTGTTTGTAGATTAGTCAAATACAATCATTTATAGATTAAGTTCTCTCTCTTGTATGGGTGTGTTCTGTGCTGTCCCCAAATAACTACAATGATAACATCAAAGATTACTGATCATCGATCACTATAAAAAATATGCCATAAAACATTAAATATTGCAAGCTACAGAAACACACAGTGAGCAAATGTTTTTGAAAAAAAAATGCCGAAAGATGTTTTTGCAGAGTTACCAAAAACCTTCAAGTAGCAATAACACTATCTGCAAAGCACAATAAGGCAAAGTGCAAAGAAACAAGGTATGCATGTGCAAAAGGGCACCAAGGGAAGTCTGTTTATGCTTTATTTCCTTAACAAATTATGGTTTATTCACACAGGTTGAGGATAAACCACTCATATTGTTTATATTTCTCAGATAAAACTTAGAAATGAATATTAGAAATTTACAATTTCCAACACAATAACCTCAAGGTCTTTAATTGTTTAACCCCCACTGTGACTATTCTATATGCATTCCAAACTTGCCCCTTCAAAGCTTCAGCAAGATTGGTTCACCCCCTAGTTGTGCTAACCTAAGACTAGATGAACCTGAATTATGCTGATGCTGGGAAGGATTGGGGGCAGGAGGAGAAGTGGACTACAGAGGATGAGATGGCTGGATGGCATCACACACTCGATGGACATGAGTCTGAGTGAACTACAGCAGATGGTGAAAGACAGGGAGGCCTGGCGTGCTGCAATTCATGGGGTCACAAAGAGTCGGACACGACTGAGCAACTGAACTGAACTGAACTGAAGCAAGTTCACATGGAGAAGGCAATGGCAACCCACTCCAGTACTCTTGCCTGGAAAATCCCATGGACAGAGGAGCCTGGTAGGCTGCAGTCATGGGGTGGTGAAGAGTCGGACACAACTGAGCGACTTCACTTTCACTTTTCGCTTTCTTGCATTGGAGAAGGAAATGGCAACCCACTCCATTGTTCTTGCCTGGAGAATCCCAGGGACAGGGGAGCCTGGTGGGCTGCCGTCTACGGGATCGCACAGAGTCGGACACGACTGAAGCGATTTAGCAGCAGGAGCAGGAGGAGCAAGAAAATTCAGAAACATTTTTAACATCCTGTAGTTTACCTTTATAAACAGAAGCTGTGGTACTCTAGAGATAGGTTTAGGGGATGTGACACTACAGTAAAAAATAGTGCACATCTTAACTCGTTTCTGTTATTTTCAGATTAGGGCAATATTTTTTTAAATTAAATAATGTTTCCATATCTTGGCTTTAAAACATTATTATGTATATATTTGTAGATTCTGCCATATTACCGATAAAAAAAATATAAAGATTCAAAACCATAATGAGATTAAGAGTCTGCTACTATTGAATCAGGGAAACTCTGATTCTACTCTGATGAATTATGCCATAGAGAACGAGGATTTTTAGGTTAACATCAAAGAATAATTCAGAAAGTTTGTTTAAAGCATCTGCTCCTGTATAGATATAGATGGGAAAGAAGAGCCCATGTAAAGATGATCTCAGACCAAAAAGCAAAGGTGGGGCCCCAGAAGGCAAAAGCTATAAGGTTTTACAGGAAAAAAATGATTAGTCAAAGTAAACAAGTTTCTGCTATATTCAGAATTCATGTTTGTAGCACTGTTTGGCCTAGCATTATTGAATAAATGGGTAAAATCTTACACTTGATTTGCTACTTGGAGAAAAATATAACAGCACAGGGAAAACAAAGACCACAACTAACCCAAAACAAAGAAAAAAAGTATAAAATGGAGTTTAAAGAAAATGCTAGATACATCTATCTTTTAAATCACCAGATAGGCTAGGGAGAGATCCCTCCCCTGAAAACTTGCTTGCAGTTACTAGAGCAGTGTATATCATTAAGGAAGTAGAATGGAAAATTGCTTAGAAACAAAATTTGAGATTCATTTTTTAAAATTGGGAAATAATCGTTCTGCTCTAGATTAAGGACTAGTCCAGAATATCTGAAGCACACTGACCTATAAAATCACCATCACTCCTGATAATATTGGGAGATGAAAGCATGACTAAAAACCTTTATAAGGTGACCCTTGAACCACATGAATTTGAACTGAACACGTGCATGTATATGCAGACTTTTTCCAGCACAGAGTCAGACACGACTGAAGCGAGTTAGCAGCAGCAGCAGCAGCAGTACTATGGTAGTACATGATCCAATGCACGGTTTTTTGAATCTGAGAATGCAGAACTTCAGATATGGAGAAACTAAGATATGAAGGGTCAGTTATAACTTACTTGTACATGGATTTTTGACTGTGTGGAGGGTGGGAGCCCCTAATCCTGCATTGTTCAAGGGTTAAATGTAATCACAAAGTATCGCCTCTCAATATACTAATTGAGTGCAAAGAAAATACAGTAAATTTATAGTAGAGAAATCGTCCAGATATCACCATCATTGAATGATCAATTTATAATAATTAGTACTGGGACAAACCAACAGTATGTTTTCTGATATGATATACTGAGAGTATAACATCACTTCTGTGGCACTCCATCAAAATACAAAATCTGAAGATAATTGTAGGGAAATAAAACTAAACTAAGAGACAATTTAGTTTTAGACATACTGAAGATCTGTTCCAAATTAAAGGAGATTAAACAGCTTCACAGCCTCATGTGAATATGGACTGAATCGTTGACCAAGTAAAGGAACATTAGTGGAGAAAACAGTCAAAACTTGAATAATATCTAAGATTAGGTCATTTTATTATGTCAGTGGTGTCTTTCTGATTTTTATAATTGTACTTTGGTTATGCAAGAGAGTCCTTGTTTCTAGGAAATTAAGGGCAGGAGGAGCCATGTCTCTCATGTATTTTGAAATAGTTCAGGAAGTTTCATGGACTCTGTGTATTTTGTGTGGTAAATTGTTCATATTTGAGGAATCTCAGTGTAAAATACAACCAGGCATTCTTTTAACTAGCTTTCAATGTATCAATAAGTCTACCATTTCTAGATGAAATATTAAGAAAATAAAATCAATGCTAATGAAAAGTTGCTAGTTCTGAACGATTCATACTCTCATATCTGCTAAAATCATAGTAGTTTTGCCCAGACTTAGCTGATTTCCTCCCAAGAAATCCTGGCTAGTATTTTTGTCAGTCACACCTCACATAGTTTTGTCAGTCATGGTTCACATGTTTTTGCTTTATAAAATCTTACTCTGGCTACTGATTTTATTAGAAATTCCTTAGGCGCAAAATAGTCTGACCTTATCCAGAAGAACACATTTACCAAACGCTTTCTGAGCCCTTTTATCTGAAAGCACAGACAGTGTCTACTGAAGCGAAAGTGGAGAGAGAAGTACAGTCAGACATGTGGATAACATGGCCTCTTAGGGACAATAAAGTTCTAAGGCAGAATTTTTTCAACTAACAAAATTTTATAGTCCTTCATATCAGTCTCTCTGAAAAGCCAAGTTATTTGTAAAAGATATGTTAGGAACCCATGTTTATATTATGAGATCCATTCTTTTGGTCATATCAAATTAGGCCATAGGATATATTTAAACTTAACAGAGTGAACACTTAACAGAGTGGTCTGATCCTAAAAAAAAATAAATAAATAAACTCCGAAAAACATACAGTAATAGGCCCTGGAGTTGAAGTTTCACTGAGAGTCAAGGCTTGAAATAGCACCACAATAAACATGAGTAAAGTTAAGGAAAAACACAGACTCTGAGTCAGTAGAGAAATCACATCCCCAGATAGGAGATTCCAGTAGAAAAGAGACTATGTTTCCTTCTGGAACGGAAACAGATATTTGCCACCTCATATCCTGATATATTAAACCCTCCAAAAGTCACACGTGTCGCTTTTCCTGTGAACCTCCCGTTGCCTTTTCAGTAAATTCTATTTTGGGCTGGTCTTAGTTTCTCTTCCTTGAAACAACAGACTCTTAGAGTTTTTCTAATCTTAAAGTTCAAAACTAATTCCTGAAGCAGTAACCATATAATAGATAGCAGAGTTTTTAAAAATACATAAACCAAAATCAAAAAATTATCAGCAATCCATAATACTCTAAAATATAACATATTTGCATTATATTAGGTGGTTGTTGTTTAGCCTCTAAGTCATGTCCGACTTTGAGACCCCATGGACTGCAGCCTGCCAGGCTCCTCTGTCCATGGGATTTCTCAGGCAAGACTAATGGAGTGGGTTGCTATTTCTTTCTCCAAGGGATCTTCCTGACCTAGGGATTGAACCTGTGTTTCCTGCATTGACAAGCAGATTCTTTACCACTGTTCCACCAGTGAAGCCCTACTATTAGGTAGAGAGACTATGAAACTAATGGTTAGACTATTTGGATTATAGTTCTGGTTCTGTCACTTGTCAGCTAAATTGCTTTGAGTAATCATTTTTTTTAAACATATGAACACTAATCTCTTTGCTTTCTATAACCTGAGAAAACTCCTGCCCATATTACTGAGCTGGAAGAATAGAATTATACAATAAAGTTTACAGTATTATTTTTAATTACCTGTCACTTTCTAAGGGCTTCCCTAGTGGCTCAGATAGTAAAATATCTACCTGCAATGCTAAAACTTTGTATAATTGTTAATGCTAGTCAAATTTTTAGACAGGGTTGAAAGTTAACTTTGGGAAAAATTCTCTGTCACATTTGTATTAAGATTAAAAAATTGAACTGTGATTAAAGGGAAGAGAGAAGAGTCACATGGACTATAATAAGAGCAAAATAACTTGTAGAATACAGTAAGCCCCCTATGTATGAAGTCTCCTTCAATTAGAGAAATTGGAAGATGGTGACTGCAGGCATGAAATTCAAAGACGCTTACTCCTTGTNTAGGCGCAAAATAGTCTGACCTTATCCAGAAGAACACATTTACCAAACGCTTTCTGAGCCCTTTTATCTGAAAGCACAGACAGTGTCTACTGAAGCGAAAGTGGAGAGAGAAGTACAGTCAGACATGTGGATAACATGGCCTCTTAGGGACAATAAAGTTCTAAGGCAGAATTTTTTCAACTAACAAAATTTTATAGTCCTTCATATCAGTCTCTCTGAAAAGCCAAGTTATTTGTAAAAGATATGTTAGGAACCCATGTTTATATTATGAGATCCATTCTTTTGGTCATATCAAATTAGGCCATAGGATATATTTAAACTTAACAGAGTGAACACTTAACAGAGTGGTCTGATCCTAAAAAAAAATAAATAAATAAACTCCGAAAAACATACAGTAATAGGCCCTGGAGTTGAAGTTTCACTGAGAGTCAAGGCTTGAAATAGCACCACAATAAACATGAGTAAAGTTAAGGAAAAACACAGACTCTGAGTCAGTAGAGAAATCACATCCCCAGATAGGAGATTCCAGTAGAAAAGAGACTATGTTTCCTTCTGGAACGGAAACAGATATTTGCCACCTCATATCCTGATATATTAAACCCTCCAAAAGTCACACGTGTCGCTTTTCCTGTGAACCTCCCATTGCCTTTTCAGTAAATTCTATTTTGGGCTGGTCTTAGTTTCTCTTCCTTGAAACAACAGACTCTTAGAGTTTTTCTAATCTTAAAGTTCAAAACTAATTCCTGAAGCAGTAACCATATAATAGATAGCAGAGTTTTTAAAAATACATAAACCAAAATCAAAAAATTATCAGCAATCCATAATACTCTAAAATATAACATATTTGCATTATATTAGGTGGTTGTTGTTTAGCCTCTAAGTCATGTCCGACTTTGAGACCCCATGGACTGCAGCCTGCCAGGCTCCTCTGTCCATGGGATTTCTCAGGCAAGACTAATGGAGTGGGTTGCTATTTCTTTCTCCAAGGGATCTTCCTGACCTAGGGATTGAACCTGTGTTTCCTGCATTGACAAGCAGATTCTTTACCACTGTTCCACCAGTGAAGCCCTACTATTAGGTAGAGAGACTATGAAACTAATGGTTAGACTATTTGGATTATAGTTCTGGTTCTGTCACTTGTCAGCTAAATTGCTTTGAGTAATCATTTTTTTTAAACATATGAACACTAATCTCTTTGCTTTCTATAACCTGAGAAAACTCCTGCCCATATTACTGAGCTGGAAGAATAGAATTATACAATAAAGTTTACAGTATTATTTTTAATTACCTGTCACTTTCTAAGGGCTTCCCTAGTGGCTCAGATAGTAAAATATCTACCTGCAATGCTAAAACTTTGTATAATTGTTAATGCTAGTCAAATTTTTAGACAGGGTTGAAAGTTAACTTTGGGAAAAATTCTCTGTCACATTTGTATTAAGATTAAAAAATTGAACTGTGATTAAAGGGAAGAGAGAAGAGTCACATGGACTATAATAAGAGCAAAATAACTTGTAGAATACAGTAAGCCCCCTATGTATGAAGTCTCCTTCAATTAGAGAAATTGGAAGATGGTGACTGCAGGCATGAAATTCAAAGACGCTTACTCCTTGTAGGAAAGTTATAATCAACCTAGACAGCATATTAAAAAGCAGAGACATTACTTTGCCAACAAAGGTCCATCTAGTCAAGGCTATGGTTTTTCCAGCAGTCATGTACGGATGTGAGAGTTGGACTATAAAGAAATCTAAGCACCGAAGAATCGATGCTTTTGAATTGTGGTATTGGAGAAGACTCTTGAGAGTCCCTTGGACTTCAAGGAGATCCAACCAGTCCACCCTAAAGGAGATCAGTCCTGAGTGTTCATTTTAAGGACTGATGTTAAAGCTGAAACTCCAATACTTTGGCCACCTGTTGCAAAGAACTGACTCATTTGAAAAGACCCTGATGCTGGGAAAGATTGAAGGCAGGAGGAGAAGGGGATGACAGAAGATGAGATGGTTAGATGGCATCACCGACTCAACGGGCATGATTTTGGGTAAATTCCAGGAGTCGGTGATGGACAGGGAGGCCTGGCATTCGGCCATCCATGGGGTCGCAGAGTCGGACATGACTGAGCGACTGAACTGAACTGAACTGAAGATGCGAATGTGCGTTCGCATGTCCGATCAGGTAAGTTAGTTCACATGTCTGGTGTACATTATCATGTGTGTGCATCCTCTGAACTGGCTCTGCTTCTGTGTACTTTACCGTACAATATTGTATAGACTACAGCAGTGCAATATCTGTATTTCAAGCAAGCCCAGGATGTCTGGAGGCAAGTGTAAAAGCAGCAGTGATGTAGCTGGCACTGTACTGTACTTTCCAAGGTACTTATTATAAGATTTTAAATGTTTCCTTTTTTGTGTTTGTTTGTATGTATTATTTGTGTGAAAAGTATTATAAATCTGTTACAGTACAGTACTACATAGCTGCTTGCATTAGTACCTAGTACCGATCAGGTACCCAGGCTAACTTTGTGGACTTATGAATGCACTCTTGGAATGGAACTCATTCCTATGAAGGAGAATTACTGTATAGTTCCCAGTTCCTTACCCCTTGCAGTATTTATGATTAGTCCAAATGCCAACTTCTGCTTTCTCTGAAATATCACAGCATTTTGTTTTTATTATTTTTCCTTTCTCATCTTTGACTCCTCCATAAATATTTATAGAATTAAAAAATTTATGACAAATAAATTTTCTTCCAAGTTTTTGTAACCTAGAAATCATTAATATTATAGCTTTGATAATTTAGCTTTGGAATCTCGGTTTGAGTCATGATTTTGCACCTTAGTTGTCTGTATGAACTTGAGAAGTCACCCAGTTCAAATAAGCCACATGTGAGTTTTGCAAGGATTAAATGAGTTGGTTAATATGACAATGAGTGTGCTCTAATTTACATTTGTAATTAAATCAGCTGTCTTTGGAGTAATTTTGAGACATCCTAACAGTGTTTACTTTATAGATATTACCACAGTGTCTAAGTATATGATTGTGCTATTTAAAATTATTTTTTACAAATTAAATAAATTTAACTTCAACAGGCACACAAAAAAGGAAGATATATGTATGTAGACAGATAGACAGATATAGACATATATACACAGCTGGCAGAAGTTGTTGCGCTCTATTTATCATCATTTTGCTCATAGAAGGACGCTGGAAACCTTTCTGTAGATCTATAGTTTGAGACCTAGGAAGGTCTATGATTGGTGAGATTTTGGTTGAACCCTAATGCTGGGTCCATCGTTTTTGGACTTAGAAAGATGGATTTAGGATTCAGAGACCTGATTTGCTGATCTTAGGGGGAAAAAAAGATGTGTGGTTTCTATGAAAAAAAATTCATGTCCACTTAGAAATCATATCCAAAATGTTCAATGGTTGTTACCTCATGCCCTTCAGTCAATCAGAGTAGAAGCAACCCTGGTGGCTCAGACAGTTAAGCATCTGTCTACAATGTGGGAGACCCAGGTTCAATCCCTGAGTCAGAAAGATCCCCCGGGGAGAAGGAAATGGCAATCCACTCCAGTACTATTGCCTGGAAAATCCCATGGACAGAGGAGCCTGGTAGGCTACATGTAGTCCATGGGGTTGCAAAGAGTTGGACACAACTGAGTGACTTCATTTCAGAACTTCTGAGCAAGTATTGGAAGCTCACTATTGGACAGACATATTAAATGCAGGCTGGCTCTCTCTCCTCCCTAAAAGATTAAAATTCCAACTTCCCAAAGAGTCTTACCTTGGCAGCTCTTATCTCTATAGTAACATACACTGAATATATTTAACTTAATCTTTTCAAAAAATATTATTACATATCTGTCCCAGCAAGAGTTTACTTCCATGGGGACAAAGATTCGGTTTTATAATACTGTATTTCTATAGTCTAGAAAAATACCAACTATAAATATTTATTAAGGGAATGAACTATGTTGTTTGTTTATATTATTGACTATTTTCCCTCATTACTTTTGGAGTCCCATCAGAAAGTGCCATTGTACAGATGGCTTCATTTATAAAGCCGATTCACAGTAAATGCCTTAAATACCATGGAAAGCTTAAAATAAAGGTATTACATACTAAGTAATTCAGTTCCATGTAGAGATATTTGTTATCTCTCTAAATATGTTTATAAATTAAACAAATATATTTTCAAATAGGCTCATATTTGGACTTCAGTTACATGGGGTATTTATTTATTTATTTTTCAAATTGTTCTTTTGATCTGAATGGAGAATTCTAACATTAAATAGGAATCTCCATTGTAATACAGGAAAAACATATTCTGGCTTGTCTTTTGGATCTGTAATGAAAGTCATTACAGTAGTGACTCCTGGAGGAAAGTTGAATATATTTGCAGAACAGTAGTTTCTAGGAAAGAAAGTCCACTGGGGAAGCTACAAGGAATAAGGTGCAGAGACAGCTATAGTTCTATGTGCATATTTCCCCTAGTTCCAATTTATTCTCTCAGAGCTTGATGCAGTGACCAATGGGTGGTTCAGCTTCCAAGCCAACATAACCTATGACAGGGAAAACAATTACATTAGTAGTTTTCACTAACTTTTTAGCTCTGATTTCCTATCTGGGGGTGTTTGAGATAGTACTAAGATAGTTGTGGAAGTTAAACTAATTTTTTTTGGTTTGTTTTTAGATCAATTACTTTTTGTGTGTGTTGGGGGATGTTGTGAAGTTTTTTAGGTTTCTGTCCCCTCCTGGACAATCCAACCAGACTGTGTCTAATAAACAGTGATATACTCTTGGTTTCTGCATAAATGTCAAGACATAGGACTCCTTATTATAACTCTTCTCATAATAAGGTATGAAGTCAGCCTATGTGATGTCTTAAGTACTACCCCTTTTAATTCATATCCATAACTAACTAACATGTCCAGATTCAGAACTAAATCCCTCATCTCAAACTTAGCCTTTTTCTTTGAGTCCTTAACACACTGCGAATTATTTCTTAGGCATGGGCATCAGCTTCATTGAAAACAATTACAGCAAATGAAGGCAATTTCTTATTTGAATATTTGTATACATTTTCATATCTTCAACATGAACCTATATTTCCCAATTCTTATTCGCCCTTTATGGCTACTCAGGGATTTAGAATCTTCCCAAAAGCGACTGCCAAGGACAGCAGTATAAACTGAAGCTTAAAGAAGTTACTGAATTTAACCCAAGGGGTAAATACTAAGCCTATAACCATTTAGAACAGCAAAGTCTGTAAATATTAAACACAGCATAAAGGCAAAGAGCCTCAGGTGTAAACTTAATAAGAAAATTATAAAATGCTAACAATGGGACAAGAATTCTGACTAAACTGAAAGATATTGAACACTGTTCTTAAAATGATGGACTTTCAATTTTACAGATAATACTTCTGAGATTATTTTTCAGCTTAATGAGATATCATTAAAGTTATTCATATAAATTTTTAAGAATAGTAGATATATCTAGCATTAATTTGGTGAATGTGTAAGAATAATCAGAAAAATGCTGGAAAGTAGTTATGAGGGGAAGAATAAAAGATAAACAAGAGATACGATAACATATACTATATTATATATGTATCATCAGTACAGTTCAGTCACTCAGTCATGTCTGACTCTTTGTGACCCCACGGACTGCAGAACGCCAGCCTTCCCTGTCCATCATCAACTCCAGGAGCTTACTCAAACTCATGACCATCAAGTCAATGATGCCATCCAACCATCTCATCCTCTGTCATTATCATCTCCTCCTGCCTTCAATCTTTCCCAGCATCAGAGTCTTTTCCAATGAGTCAGTTCTTTGCATAAGGTGGCCAAAGTATTGGAGCTTCAGTTTCAGCATCAGTCTTTCCAGTGAATATTCAGGACTGATTTCCTTTAGGATGAACTGGCTGGATCTCCTTGAAGTCCAAAGGACTCTCAAGAGTCTCTTCAAACACCACAGTTCAAAAGCATCAATTCTTCAGCATTCAGGTTTCTTTATAGTCTAGCTCTCACATCCTTACATGACTACTGCAAAACCCACAGCTTTGACTAGGTGGAACTTTGTTGGCAAAGTAATGTCTCTGCTTTTTAATATGCTGTCTAGGTTGGTCATAGCTTTTCTTCCAAGGAGTGTCTTTTAATTTCATGGCTATAGTCACCAACTTCAGTGATCTTGTAACTCAAGTAAAGAAAGTCTGTCACTGTTTCCATTATTTCTCCATCCATTAGCCATGAAGTGATGGGACATGATCTTAGTTTTCTGAATGTGAGTTTAAGCCAACTTCATCAAGAGGCTGTTTAGTTCTTCTTCACTTTCTGCCATAAGTGTGGTGTCATCTGCATATCTGAGGTTATTGACATTTCCCCAGCAATCTTGATTCCAACTTGTGCTTCATCCAGCCTGGCATTTTGTGTGATGTACTCTGCATATAAGTTAAATAAGCAGGGTGACAATATACAGCCTTGACATCCTTTCCCAATTTGAAACCAGTCTGTGGTTGCATGTCCTATTCTAACTGTTGCTTCTTGATCCGCATACAGATTTCTCAGGAGGCAGGTCAGGTGGTCTGGTATTCCCATCCCTTTAAGAATTTTCCACAGTTTGTTCTGATACACAGAGTCAAAGGCTTTGGCATAATCAATAAAGCAGAAGTAGATGTTTTTCTGGAACTCTTGTGCTTTTTCAGTGATCCAGTGTATGTTGAAAATTTGATCTCTGGTTCCTTCCTCCGTCTTTTCTAAATACAACTTGAACATCTGGATGCTCACAGTTCACGTACTGTTGAAGCCTGGCTTGGAGGATTTTGAGCTTTATTTTGCTAAGGTATGAGGTGAGTGCAATTGTGCAGCAGTTTAAAGATTCTTTGGCATTGCCTTTCTTTGGGATTGGAATGAAAACTGATCTTTTTCAGTCCTGTGGCCACTGCTGAGTTTTCCAAATCTGCTGGCATATTGAATGCAGCACTTTCACAGCATCCATCACCTTTTAGGATTTGAAATAGCTCAACTGGAATTCCATTATCTCCACTAGCTTTGCATGTAGTGACACTTCTGAAGGCCCACTTGACTTTGTATTCCAAGATGTCTGGCTCTAGGTGAGTGATCACACCATCGTGGTTATATGAGTCATGAAGGTCTTTTTGTATAGCTCTTCTGTGTATTCTTGCTAGCACTTCTTAATATCTTCTGCTTCTATCTGATCCATACAATTTCTGTCCTTTATTGTGCCCATCTTTGCATGAAAACTTCCCTTGGTATCTCTAATTTTCTTGATGACATCTGTAGTTTTTCCCATTCTATTGTTTTTCTCTACTTCTTTGCACTGATCATGGAGGAAGGCTTTCTTATCTCTCCTTGCTATTCTTTGCAACTATGCATTGAAATGAGTATATCTTTCCTTTTCTCCTTTGCCTTTCACTTCTCTTCTTTTCTCAGCTATATGTTAGTCTGCCTCAGAAAACAATTCTGCCTTTCTGCATTTCTTTTTTGGGGGGATGGTCTTGATCACTGCCTTCTGTACAATGTCATGAACTTCTGTCCATATAGTTCTTCAGCCACTCTGTCTATCAGATCTAATATCTTAAATCTCTATTTGTCACTTCCACTGTATAATCATAAGATGTTTGATTTAGGTCACACATGAATGGTCTAGTGGTTTTCAGTTCATGTCTGAATTTGGCAATAAGGAATTCATGATCTGAGCTACAGTCAGCTCCTGGTCTTGATTTTGCTGACTGTATAGAGCTTTTCCATTTTTTAGTGCAAAGAATGTAATCAATGTGATTTCAGTATTGACCATCTGGTGATGTCCATGTGTAGAATCTTCTCTTGTGTTGTTGAAAGAAGGTGTTTGCTATGACCAGTGTGTTCTCTTGGCAAAACTCTGTTAGCCTTTGACCTTGGTTCATTTTCCCTTCCAAGGCCAAATTTGCCTATTACTCCAGTTATCTCTTGATTCCTAACTTTTGCATTCCAGTCCCCTGTAGTGAAGAGGACATCTTTTTTGGGTGTTAATTCTAGAAGGTCTTGTAGGTCTTCATAGAAGTATTCAACTTCAGCTTCTTCAGCATTACTGGTTGGGGCATAGACTTGGATTACTGTGATACTGAATGGTTTGCCTTGTCAATTAACAGAGATTCTGTCGTTTCTGAGATTGCATCCAAGTGCTGCATTTTGGACTCTTTTTTTTTTTTTTTTACTATGATGGCTACTACATTTCTTCTCAGGTATTTTTGCCCACAGTTGTAGATATAATGGTCATCTGAGTTAAATTCACCCATTCTAGTCCATTTTAGTTCACTGATTCCTAAAATGTTGATGTTCACTCTTGCCATCTCCTGTTTGACCACATCCAATTTACCTTGATTTATGGACCTCCTGAAATATATTATGAAGCAAAGCAATTATTTTTTGCTCCTGCTGCAGAAGTAGAAAGACAAAGTTTGTTTGTATTTCCAGATGTTGCAGACTCTCTGAGGGCAGGAAGAGCACAGAACCAGTTCTGTCTTTTTCAGTCTGAGAATTTGGCCAAACAAGGCCTGGAGAGCTGGTAAAATGTAGAGAAGTGGTGGTTTCAGAGCCACAGAGAACCGCTCACAAGAACATGCTGACTTCTCTAAAGTCTTTGTCTTTTCCTGCCCTGGGAATGGTGGCAGCATCTCCCCTTGTAGCGCAGAGCTGATGTGCTGGGCAGAGGAGTTGCGTCATGTCAGCTCACTCAGCAGCTTCATCTTCTTGTTAATCACATGTGCCCGCTTCTATGAGTAGTTTCTGTAGGAAGAATTCATTTGATACAACAAAGACCAGAAATAGACCCAAATTTATGGGTAAAAAAAATTGGCATTTCTCAAAGATCATAGAAATTGTGTACAGATAACTGCACCATTCATTGTAATTATAATACATTTCCTAGTAGACTATAATATCAAATAAATACACTATAATAATATGAAATGAATAAACTAGGTTAGCTGACAAACAAAAGAATAGAAAAATAAAAAGCTCAATGTAAGCAAAGAAAGAATAAAGGAAGTACCAAAAACTTACGTTTTATATGAGAGCAAATAAATCCCTTCTAGGTATGGTACCCATTCATTCATAACAGAAAAAACTGGTAAGTGTTATTTAATAAATATTTTTAAATTCTCCATTAAAGATATGTCTGTCTAGTCAAGGCTATGGTTTTTCCAGTGGTCATGTATGGATGTGAGAGTTGGACTGTGAAGANTAAGGTCCCATGAATGGAGGAGCCTGGTGGGCTGCAGTCCATAGGGATCGCTAGGAGTCGGACATGACTGAGAGACTTCACTTCCGCTTTTCACTTTCATGCATTGGAGAAGGAAATGGCAACACACTCCAGTGTTCTTGCCTGGAGAATCCCAGGGATGGGGGAGCCTTGTGGGCTGCCGTTTGTGGGGTAGCGCAGAGTCGGACAGGACTGAAGCGACTTAGCAGCAGCAATATCAGTAAAATATACTTAAGATATAACGAACTTGGAAAAAACCAGAAATATATTTTGACAAGAATGAAATAGTCAAAAGTCATTAATAAAAACTTCCCTGAAAGGAAATAAGTAGACTTTTAAATTCATGATACAAAAACTAAGGCTCCTTATGAAATTTAAGAGAATAGCAAATTAAAACACAATGAGAAAAAAACTCTATTAATTTGTAACGTTGTACTTTCAGCAGTGAGGAAACAGACATTCTCAAATGTATATTTGGGGCAAGCAAAACAGTACATTATCGTTAGCAGGCATTTGATCAAACTATAATGGCACATTTTTTGGCATAAAGAAATTTTAATTGTAGTATACTTTTTTATAGAAGTACTTACATGTGCGTGTGTGCTCAGTTGTATCTGACTCTTTGATACTCCATGGACTGTAGCCCACCAGGATCCTCTGTCCATGAAATTTCTCAAGCAAGAACACAGGAGTGGGTTGCCATTTCCTCCTTCAGAGGATCTTCCAGACCCAGGGATCGAACCTGCACCTCCTGAATCTCATCTCCTGCATTGTCAGGTGGGTTCTTTACCACTGAGCCACCTGGGAAGCCTGGGTGAGTAAAGGATATTCATTGTAGCAGTGTTTGATTCTGAAAGTGTGGGAGCAACCAAACAATATCAACTGGAGACCTTATTCTAAAATATGGGTCGATGCTTTCAAACTGTGGTGCTGGATAGGAGTCTTGAGAGTCCCTTGGACAGCAAGGAGATCAAACCAGTCAATCCTAAAGGAAATCAACCCAGAATATTCATTGGAGCTGAAACTCCCCTACTTTGGCTACCTGATGCGAAGAGCTGACTCTGAACAAGAACCAGATGCTGGGAAAGGCTGAAGGCAGGAAGAGAAGGGGGCGACAGAGGATGAGATATTTCAGTGGCATCATCAACTCAATAGACCTGAGTTTGAGCAAACTCTGGGAGATGGTGAAGGATAAGAAAGCCTGGCATGCTGCAGTCCATGGGGTCGCAAAGAGTCAGACATGACTGAGCAACTGGACAACAGCAACAACAATATGTATTAAGAGCTACAGAACACCTTACTGAAATACATGTTTAGACATATTGTTAAGTAAATTAAAAGTAAGATTTTTATGTAAACAAGTAAAAGTGATAAATATTTGTATGTTTATACATGGTTAGATTATCACTGGGAATATGAATTAGTAAGAACGTGGAACAGCGTGGAGAAAGGATGTACTTTTCATTATAGACACTTTTATAACTTTTGACTTTGTACTTAAACAAACATGAGCACAAACATGAGCATCAATATATTTGAATACATATATGTTTTAAAATATATTTTAATAAATATAGCCATCAATCCATTTAAAAATTACTTGTTTTGGGGACTGAGGATATACATGGATATTGGAATCAGAAACACTTGGATTCAGTTGCTAGATACAAACAGTTATAAACTTCATGACAGTACATAATCTACTTAATCCTTATGGATTAATATTTTAATCTGAAAATCAGGTAATAAGACATAATATAAGGACTTTTATGAGGATTAAGTGTAATAATAAGATCCTTCTCTCTGTCGCTCTTTTCCCTGAAAACCCTTTTCCTTTCCACAGTAATGTGGTCTTTTAGAGGTATAAATTAAGTGGTAAATTTGGAAATAGATTTGTCTCTAGAAAGATATTTAAAGTTCTTCATGGTTTTAATATGTTTTATTTTTCCATGGAAATAAATAAATAAAATAAAATAAATTTCCATGTAAATTTATCCACACCAACACATACAAAATATTTTTGCTATTTCCAAATTCTCAGAAATTAGAAAGCACCTATTAGTATAATTTTTGCTTGTCCATTTTAATTTTTTTTAATTTTTAATTTTTATTTTTACTTTATTTTACTTTACATTACTATATTGGTTTTGCCATACATTGACATGAATCCACCATGGGTGTACATGAGTTCCCAATCCTGAACCCCCTCCCACCTCCCACCCCATATGTTCCAACTTACAGAAAAGTTGCAATAAGAATACAAAGAGTCCCCCTGTATACCATATCGAGAGCCACCAAATGTTTATATCGTCCCCCATATCATTCAATTACAAACAGACTACATCAAACATATTCAATAAAAATATGCTCTCTAAAAATATTTTTAATTGGAAGATAATTGCTTTACAACACAGCACTGGTTTCTACTATACAACTACATGAATCAGCTATAAGTGTATTCCAGCCTTATATCCAAAACAACTCTAGGGTCTACTCTGGAAATTCCTGATAGTGACTAAACTAACTTGAAACTGATGAAAGCCAAAACAGTATTTGCTCATTTCATAGATTTAGACATACGTCTTTGTTACTGGAAAATGGTGTTGGATGAAAGATTAAGTAGGTATATATTCCCCCAGGATTCTGTCACAGAACTGGTATTTCTTTCTAGACCCCCCACACTATGTAAAGATATAGATTTAATAAACAAACCATTTCTGATCTCAGCAAGGAACTTAGCAGGGATTTTGAAAGTCAAACACACAGGAGCCATGCTTGACTGTGGTGGTAAAAGTAACATCTGCCTCAGAGTTTTAAACAACAGACTTTTCAAATCACTTTTAAAGCCACAGTAGGAGATGTGACAAGCATAAGCAATACCTCAAGCAAACTAGGAACATGAAAGCTGGAAGAAGTCAATTGCACTCGAATACTGAAATAATCCTTATTAAGGGGAAATGAGGGGAATAACTTAAAAGTTCCTGTTTATCTCTGTCTACCTAATCTTTTATGTACCCTTTCTATATACTGACTAAACAGCATGAAGTGGTCAATGAAGGATGAAGGAAATTTAGGAGACTGAAGAAGAGAAAGAAATGAAAGGAAACTGTTCCCCAGTAAATAAAAAAAATGTAGTTAATATGTGCATTCCCTTTATTGTGTCCCTTTATAGGGTATTTAATAATAACTGTATCTCCCTAAATCTTGCCAAGATTGATCTATGTGATGACATACTTAATAAAGATCAAAAACATTTTTATAGGAAAGAAATTACTACTGAGTCAACTAGGAGAGTATAGAGAAAATAAGTTAGCTATTTTCCATAATATGTGAGCTGAAGAAAAACACACAACCTAAAAGTTGCAAGTTATATTTTATTTGTGGATGCTGTAGTCCAGGAAACAGGCTCTTGGATAACTCTGAAAAACTGAGCCAAAGAGGTAAGGGAGGAGCCAGGATATATAAGCTTTTGCTGGAAAAAAACAAATCAACTGCAGTCACACACATCAAAAGATTACTGCTAATCACAAAAGCAGACATCTCAAGCTAATTATTTTAGAACATTTCTGTGTATGGGAAGGTGCAAGAATATGGGTTCATTGAAATTATTCCTTGGATATGCATCGTAACCATCTAGGGCTAGTATCCAAAGCACAAAATGCTTCTGGTTTTTCTCCATCCTGAATTCTCTTAGGGCATACCATAATGAGTGACTACAGGGGCTAACAGCTTGAAAGCCCACAACATTTTTACTTACTGAAATGGCAGGAAACATTTTTTCTTTTGTCTGCAAATAGATAATTTGTCTTAAAGTTATCTCTGTATTGATTAACCAATCTGAAGAAAGTAAAACAGAAGGACAAAGTTACACCAAGAATAGTCAAGAATTCTTACAAGAAATATTTTGAAGTATTCTTTTACCTGTTATCTGCACAATTGTGTCATATACATAATCTTCCAGCTATCTAAATGCAATGCCTTAGTTCATTGCATTTTATTGAGAATTAACTCCATGCAAAACACTGTGCTGAATATGATGATACTTTGCTAAAAAATTATTACTTTAGATTGAAGGATCAACTAAGGTCAAGGAATAGAACCAGTAAACGATTATGTGATAGTTAAGACTGAAATCGATGTATTATGAAACCAAATTTAGCTTGCTATGTTACAACTGATAGTTTATCAACTACAATTAAAATGTCTCAAAAAACTTTAATATAGTAAATATCTATTAGGAAATTTCCAAAAGAATGACCTAATTACAAGTTCAGTGGAAGTATATTTTGTAATTAATTTTCTCTTCCATGGAAAACAGTTATGGCTACACGTGTATTCATGTACAAGTGTACATGCACACACACACACACACATTAGTTCAATTAATTTATTGATACATTGATGAATCACTTCATGTAATTTAGTCCTAGAGAAAAATCAACTGGCATTAAAACAGCTAACTTAAGAGGATATTATAAAATTCTGCTTCTGTGAATTTTCAAAGGAATTTAAATTTTAAAAAAATTTCCAACTATATATAAAACCAGAATCATTTTGTGATTATCGAGTAGCCAGTCGCCATGTTCTTCATATTCAACAGCCAACTCTTCCTTCTTAAATCTGATAAAATAATATTTAGATGTGATGAAACAAAATATCTGTTTTTCTGTAACTTGTTAGGAATCCCCTTAGATAAAGTTAATATCTCTTCAAAGACGTTACCTTTGTTGTCATATACACATGATCCTCTAAATATTTTATACGTATTGTTGGTTTAAAAGCTGTCCATAAGGTAGAAAAAAAAGTCTCTAAGGTAAAAAAAAAAGGTGAGAACAAATTACGCTTGTGAATCACTTCACAATTGTGAATATACACTGATGACTTTAAAATTTACTAAAAAGTAATGAAGAATATTTATTTGAAAGCATTTTCCTCTGGAATATAAAACATAAATATGAAACAATAGTTATCCTTGCTTCTACTAGTCTGAAACATTTCAAAGTTGTTTAAAGCATATCTAACTGTCTGAGTATGCAGAAATCATAATACGATTCTGGGTACCTTATAACCACATCTAGTGATGTAAGTTTTGGCAACAAATAACACCTGCATTTTTACAGAGTACAAATATATTCATATATTTTTCCTGCTCTCTTTTGAAAAAATTTTCCTCTCTGGAGTGTTTATGTATCTGAAGGACTTGATTTCTAAGAGAAACAGAATTATTGTAATCATCCATTCCTTTACATGCTGATGATTATCTCAAAAGTGAAATATGCAACTAAAACTCTTAAGAACATCAACAGATTAATGTCAGTAATTCAGATGAAAACAGAAGCATGTAAAAAGTGTTACTGGGTAACTTTTTCTAAATGATCATCTGCATAATTACCTTTTTAACAAATATTCATAAAAACCCGTGAATAACAAATTGTTGGTTACTAATTCATGTTTATGAACACTTTTTCTTTAAGTCTGTGTGCATGAAAGATGATGCAACTGACCATTTATTTCAGAAATCTTCATCTTCATGTAACATTACCAGTAAAAATATTTAATTTTAATATGTTTTAAAACATATTCATATGTTAATATATAAAAACTGGTATTTGACAATCAAAAATAGTAGCTGGGTCAAAACTGTATTTTTCAAATATTATTATCAGTTTTTCCTTTATCCAAAAGAATTTTCATACAAAAGTTAAATATGGAACAATACATTTTTGCTAATTTGTTTCAGAATGCATAGCATGTCCTTTGTATCAACATTATTTATTTAGCACCATTTCCGTTCCTTTACTGGACAACAAAATTGGAAGCATGAATTTTGAAGAGGCAGAACTACATCCTCTGTGACAATAGTGAGAAGAGGGATCAGTATTCACATAGTGTGCATTATTTCTATCTAAAGGCTTACAAAAGCTCCAAGGAGGAACTGAATATTGAAGTGCATGAAATTTTTGCGGTCAAATAAATGTTATCTAGGCAATATGGCACATACCCAACCACTGATGTGTATTTATTAACAGTATTTTTCAAAATTAATTCTAAAGTGATATTAATATATTATCAATATATTGCTTACGAGAGTCAAGGCAGTATACTCTTAGTTGTCAGGAGATTGAAATGGTGTTTAAACTATTATCCTTTTATAGTATACTTGTAGATTACTGGTGTATGATAGGGTAATTTTACTAATGTGAATGAGTGCAATCACCCTTAGAAAGGATAATTTAAGTATAATAAAATAATTTGAAAGAAAAAAGTCAAGAGACAAATAACCCAAGATAATGGATAAGACTGAATGCCATAGATCATTTTTATTTAAATCACTGCCTAAAGATAGAGTCGTGAAAATGATGGAAAAAATGAAAGGTTTGAATCCTACAAGCTATAAATGCTTTGGGGAAGAGCCAGAATCCATGTTGCAAGTAATCCCCAACTTTACACACAGCCCTTTTGGACTTGATGTGTTTACACACAAATCTAGAAACACTGTAGTAAACACTTCAGGAAACTTGATTGCACAAAACTTTTTTCATATCTTTAACTTCAATGTTTACTCTAAAATACATGAAAAAGCTATATATCTTTTATTCTGGTGCTATGTTAAGTTTTACTTTTTCATTTTGCCTCACATTTTCATTTTAATTCCAAACTTTCTTTGAAAACATTATTTTTTACAGCTGCTGCTTGGGTGGTGTAGTTCTTCACATGATCATTTCCATGTGCAAATATTACAAAATGTCAAAGACCCTAAATTTATGAACTTTTATTTTCTGCTAAGGTTTAGTGAAAAATTCTAATTAGAGACTAAGTAGGCAGACCTCTCCCTCTGAAATACTTAATATGGTACATGTGCTAAACCTTTATGATCATACCCACCACATAAAGTGTCAGGGAAAGATATCATACAATCCACTGAGAAAATTGGCCAGGGACTCCTTGTTTCATGTTTCCAAAGTATTAACTGAGACTTGCTAGATGTTAGTTACATAAATCTAGAAATTAACCACGTCTTTTAGCAAAATAAGATATTTCACTTGTTTTAAGATTTAATTCGGATAGTTTAAGCAAATCAAAATCTTCAGTATGGTATTTTCAAAACAGTTTTAAAAAATCAACAATAAATCTCACCTTGAAGTATATTTTAATATAACACAAAAAAAGAGGGAGTTGTATTTATTCCCAACTGGGCAATGCATGTAGTATTAGTAGCTTTACCTAAAAAGAAAAAAAAAAAAAAATCTTAGAAAAAACACCAGAACTGACCAAGGAACCACCATGACTGAGAAAATATAAATTAAAGTTTGTACCAGTAACATATGAAAAGTAGCAGTTCTTGTCTATTAATTCCCATGTCACTAATAATAGAAATTCACATGAACTAATTTTCAGACAATTTTCAAAAAGGAGGAGGGAAACTCAACTTCCAGGAAGATATTTTTTAAATAAATGTTAAGAGAATTAAAATCATTTTTAATGTATCAATTTAGAGATGACTATTGGCACCATATTGGTATATTTTTTTGCCAGCGTTTGTCTTATATTGATTATACTATATCCAAATTTGTTGTATCCAAGTTACCTTAGTTCAGTTCAGTCGCTCAGTTGTATCCGACTCTTTGCAACCCCATGGACTGCAGCATGCCAGGCTTCCCTGTCCATTACCAACTCCCGAAACCTACTCAAACTCAGGTTCATTGTGTTGGTGATGCCATCCAACTATCTCATCGTCTGTCATCCCCTTATCCTCCTGCCCTCAATCTTTCCCAGCATATGAATCTTTTTCAGTAAGTCAGTTCACATCTGGTGACCAAAGTATTGGGTTTCAGCTTTAGCTTTAGTCCTTCCAATGAATATTCAGGACTGGTTTCCTTTAGGATTGACTAGTGGGATCTTCTTGCAGTTCAAGGGACTCTCAAGAGTCTTCTCCAACACTACAGTCCAAAAGCATCAATTCTTCAGTGCCCAGCTTTCTTTATAGTCCAACTCTCACATCCATGCATACTGGAAAAACCATAGCTTTGACTAGACAGAACTTTGTTGGCAAAGTAATGTCTCTTCTTTTTAATATGCTTTCTAGTTTGGTCATAGCTTTTCTCCCAAGAAGCAAGGGTCTTTTCATTTCATGACTGCAGTCACTATCTGCAGTAATTTTCGAGCCCCCAATATAAAACCATGGTTTCCATTGTTTCCCCATCTATTTCCCATGAAGTGATGGGAACGGATGCCATAATCTTAGTTTTTTGAATGTTGAGTTTTAAGCCAACTTTTTCAATCTCCTTTTTCACTTTCATCAGGAGGCTCTTTAGTGCTTCCCTTCTGTCATAGGGTAGTGTCATCTGCCTATCTGAGATTGTTGATATTTCTCCTGGCAATCTTGATTTCAGCTTATGCTTCATCTAGCCCAGCTGTTAGCATGATGAACTCTGCATACAAGTTAAATAAGCAGGGTGACAGTATACAGCCTTACGTACTCCTCTACCAATTTGGGACCAGTCTGTTGTCCCATGTACAATTCTAACTGTTTCTTCTTGACCTGCATATCGATGTCTCAGGAGGCAGGTCAGGTAGTTTGGTATTCCCATCTCTTGAAGAATTTTCCACAGTTTGTTGATATCCATACAGTTTAAGGCTTTGGTGCAGTCAATAAAGCAAATATAGATGTTTTCTGGAACTCTCTTGCTTTTCTGATGATCCAGCAGATGTTGGAAATTTGATCTCTGGTTCCTCTGCCTTTTATAAATCCAGCTTGAATATCTGGAAGTTCATGGTTCATGTACTGTTGAAGCCTGGCTTGGAGAATTTTGAACATTACTTTGCTAGTGTGTGAGATGAGTGCAATTGTGCAGTACTTTGAACATTCTTTTTGACATTGCCTTTCTTTGGGATTGGAGTGAAAATAGACCTTTTCCAGTCCTGTGGCCACTGCTGAGTTTTCCAAATTTGCTGGCACATTGAGTGCAGTACTTTCACAGCATCATCTTTTAGGATTTGAAATAACTCAACTGGAATTCCATCACCTCCACTAGCTTTGTTTGTAGTGATGCTTCCTAAGGCCCACTTGACTTCTCATTCCAGAACGTCTGGCTCTAGGTGAGTGATCACACCATTGTGGTTATCTGGGTCATGAAGGTCCTTTTTTTGTATAGCTCTTCTGTGTATTTTTGCCACCTCTTCTTTATATCTTATGCTTCTGTTAGGTCCATACCTTTTCTGTCCTTTATTGTGCCCATTCCAACAACACAAGAGAATACTCTATACATGGATATCAACAGATGGTCAATATTGAAATCAGATTGATTATATTCTTTGCACCCAAAGATGGAGATGCTCTATACAGTCAGCAAAAACAAGACCAGGAGCTCACTGTAGCTCAGATCAGGAACTCCTTATTGCCAAATTCAGACATAAATGGAAAAAAGTAGGGAAAACCACTGGACCATTCAGATATGACCTAAATCAAATCTCTTACAATTATACAGTGGCAGTGACAAATGGAGATTCAAGGGATTAGATCTGATAGACAGAGTGCCTGAAAAACTATGGACGGAAGTTTGTGACATTGTACAGGAGGCAGTGATCAAGACCATCTCCCCAAAAAAGAAATGCAAAAAGGCAAAATGGTTGTCTGATGAGGCCTTACAAATAGCTGAAAAAAGAGAAGCTAAAGGCAAAGGAGAAAAGGAAAGATATACCCATTTGAATGCAGAGTTTCAAAGAATAGCAAGGAGAGATTTAAAAAGCCTTCCTCATTGATCAGTGCAAAGAAATAGAGGAAAACAATAGAATGGGAAAGACTAGATATCTCTTCAAGAAAAACAGAGATACCAAGGGAACATTTCATACAAAATGGTCACAATAAAGTTCCTTTAGGGACATTTATAATTATCATGAGTTTCTAATTGACTTCACAATGAGATAAGGATAAGAAAGAGCCCAGATGCATTTATGAGGAGCCAGGTTTGAAGGAAACCCAGGAATGTACCAAAATTGAAACTTCCAGCTAGGAATCAAAGGTTTAGTGGGTTCAGAGCTAGGTTATCAATGTGACGAATTTGTTTAAAGTATAATTAATGAGCTCGTTTTAAAACTGAGGAATATAATAAGATAAATGTAAATGACTTCTGCCTTCAAATCATACTCTATGTAAAAGTAAGATGAACTTTAAGGATGACAAAGTATGGCAAGTGGACACGGGAATGATAAAAGCACAAACTGCTGCCCAAATCCCCATCTGCCCAAATTACTCCCACTCAGCTCTTTAGCATCAGTTGGATTTATTAAAATCTCTATTTGGAGAAAAGAAGAAACCAGAAATGGAAAAAAATAGTATCCAGGTAACACTGAAATGTAAAAATTAAAAAGAGGATAAACTATCACAAAAGGTAATGGAGTATTTCAGTTTTGAAGAACTGCCCATGGAAATGTTCAGAGAAAAAAATACCTCTCCATAATCTTGAAGTAAGAAGTATAAAAATTATTTTCAAGGAGATAAAAAATTAGATGTGATTTTTTTTAAAATAAAAGACAATTATCCTCACCAAAAATGAATAAAAATGAGTGAACAAAACTTGGAGAGAATCTTTTATAAAATTAAATCATTTCAAAAAGTAATGCTAGTATTTGAGTGAAAAATATATTCTATTGAAAACTGAGTTGGTACATGCATAAGAGAAGCTATGTTACATGAAGCTATAAAGGACAGTGAAATAAAAGCACAAAGATGATAAATATCAAAGTTTAAAAAGATCTAGTCTGTATAATTGCATTTCTAGATAAGACAACAGAGTTAAAGGAAAAATCTAAGTTAGAGAAAGAATTGCTTTTTAAATAAATAATATAATTTGTAGATCAAAATGTACAATTTGTTCTAGGAAACATCATTAGGTTACTCTTACTTATTTGTATCTTGATAAATATTATGAACTTAAAGACAACAACAACAAAATCTTCAACCAAGATGTAAATGCATCTGCAAGAGAGGGAAATGAGGACTTCAGAATCACTGACAGGACGAAGTGTAATAATGTCTGTAAAATTTTGAGAAAAAGAAATCTTATATGTGTTTATGTCCTCAAACATGTAAGAAATCATAGATCCAACAAGTTAATCTTGAAAGAACTATTAAAAAAACTAGACAAAGTATCAGCAAAAATATTCAGCCAATGGAAAAAAAAAAGTCAAAAACTCATTAATGAATAAGTTTTTTTTTTAAGGTAGTGAGGAATGACTACAACTAATAAAGATGAAACAATTAAGATAATTATTTTAAAAGATTGAAAGTGTTACAAAACTGAACAAGGCAAATTTGGAATAAAAAAATGACAAAATTGAGATAGGTTGACATGTATGTGTTCAAATTTTCATTATTTTCATAGTGAAGTTATCTTTCAGCAGCTAAAATGGATACACTGAGATACATAAAATTTAAGTACATTGTTGATAGTTTTAAAAAATAAATACTATAAGATATACCTTCTAAAGCCAAACATTTACACTACAACTAGAGTTTCTAGCCAAAGGCAGAAATGAACAACAATAAAATGCCAAGTGCAACTTACAATAAGGTGGAAAAATTAGAAACAATGGTATCTATTATATATAATTTTCACAAGGTTATATTAAATATCTGTGTCAAAATGATAGATGGAAAGATGTGAGTTAAATAGTTAAATAGTTAAAAGAGATTTGTAGAACTTTCATGATAGGAATAACACTTTAAAATTCTCAAGTCTTTTCTATTTGAAAATTTTATAGTAAAATATTAAAAAAAATGAATCTGTTAAGTCAAAATAAAACCTAGTTGAATGATGTATNGTTATATTAAATATCTGTGTCAAAATGATAGATGGAAAGATGTGAGTTAAATAGTTAAATAGTTAAAAGAGATTTGTAGAACTTTCATGATAGGAATAACACTTTAAAATTCTCAAGTCTTTTCTATTTGAAAATTTTATAGTAAAATAATTAAAAAAATGAATCTGTTAAGTCAAAATAAAACCTAGTTGAATGATGTATGTAAAGACTAAGGAAAAATTAGAGGTCCAATAGAATCCATAAGAAATTATTGAAAAATTAAGACCTTTTCATGCATGGTATAGAATTCAGAAGCTATACGAAAGGTTTAAAAAATCACCACTTCATAGAGACAGATTAGTGTCTCTATGTGTTTGCTGGGGTAAGGGGGAAGGGGAATGGCAAGTGACTGCTTAATAGATACAGGGCTTCCTTTCAGACTGCTGAAATGTTCTGGAATTTGAGAGTAGTGATGATGTACAATTTTGTGAATATACTAAAAAACATTGAATTGTACTTCTTCAAAAAGCATATGAGTTCTATCTCAATAAAAAGTTAATTATCATTTTAAAAATTATCACTTTAATTGAAAGAAAAATATGCATATAGAAATAAATGATACATTTAGTTTTTAAAAAATGACAAATCACTAATGTAGTTATGTAATGTTTTACAAATCAGTAAGGAGCATCCGGTCCCATCACTTCATGGGAAATAGATGGGGAAACAGTGGAAACAATGTCAGACTTTATTTTGNGTTCCACTGTATAGTCATAAGGGATTTGATTTAGGTCATACCTGAATGGTCTAGTGGTTTTCCCTACTTTAGTGTGACACAACTAATTCGTAGCAGAACCCAGGCAGCCTGGCTCTAGGTTTCCCCAAGACACCATGCCTAAAACAAGGCTAGGGAAATAATGTGGGTTGCTTCCATTTTTCTTCCACTAGATTATAAGTAGAGTGTTTTTCCAACTTGATTACTTATTATAGGGACATTCTGATTTAATTTTATTCTCTTCCTAGGATTTATAATTTGGGAATGTAGTCATAATTACAAATCCTACCACCACCCTGAAAGATGTGACTCTCCCCTGGAATTTGTTTGTCTTTCTCTGCCCCTCTGTGTGTGTCTGTGTCTGTGTCTGTGTGAGACTGGAAAGGATGTAGTTGTTAGAAGATGAAGAAATGACATTTGGAGAAAAAAAGGCAGATGCTTTTTGGCTGCACAACTGTCTGAAGGAGGGAGCTATAAGGGTTCATGAAAAGACATCCAGGGCTTGCATGAGTCCTTTGCAGAAGGGAGCAGAGATGGGAAATGGTGAAGACACTGTCTGAAGTGACAGGAATGCCAACTACGGGGTCAAAGGCAAGCCCAGCTGCTATTGAAGAAATGTAGCTGGAATCCAGGGTCACACTGGAAGAGCCCCATGATTGTTCCATGTCTAGGGGGCTGAGCATACTACACTTCTAAGGCTTTTAGTCCTTTTAATTCTGACTGCAGGATGATTAGTCCGCTTGATACTGCGGCTGCTGTTTAGTCATTAAGCTGTAACTATTTGCAAGTCCATGGACTGTAGCCCACCAGGCTCCTCTGTTGATGGGGTTTCCCAGGCAAGAATACTGGAGGGGGTTGCCATTTCCTTCTCCAGGGGATCTTCCTGACCCAGGGATTCAACCTGCATCTCCTGCTTGGCAGGCAGATTCTTTACCACTGAGCCACCTGAGAAGCATCGGTCCATTTTGTAGATGTCTCTGATTTACTCTCCTTTGGAGGGATTCCATTTTTGAGATGCTTTTGGAGTGGTCAGGTTGTTGGTGTGTAGCTCGCCCCAGCCCCATAAGACCAGGCAACTAGCTTAGCATCTGGTTGAGTTGCCTCTCCTCTTTGTCCTGTCTCCTTTACCTATGAGCAGACACAAGTGTTTCTGTGGTGTCTGTCTGGAGCCAAGGTGACCGTAGACTATGTCTTCAAATATATTTTGTCCAGTATTTATGCATCTCTGAGGTGTCCTAAATCCAGTCTTAGAGTCAAATTGGCCATTGACTTCGATCGCCCCAAAACGAGGACTGGCTGAGCAGCGAAAGGCTTTCATTACTGGAATTGAAATCCCATCAATCTCTTCCGCAGGAAAGAAACAAGCATAGGCCAGTTTCACGACTGTGAGAGTTTGCTACTTACATGATACTGTTTGGAGCACAGTGTCCAGTGATTCTTGGCAAGTCTCAAAGTTTTTCTCTAGCATTCCAGTATTTGGGTTTCAAATGTATTAATACTGAAGGCTCATGTATGTGCCTCCTAAACAGAGCCTCTCCCAGAGCTGTTTCTTGGAGGATGACAATACAAAGACATATTAACCACAGGAGCAGCAGTACTGCCAGAAAGGAATAGAGCTGAGTAGAAGGCACCATTTATGATCCTTCCTGGACTCCCTCCCCCATGTCTTGTCATTACTCTGAACCTTTTGCTTGAGAAGGAGGTATTGAAAGGTTTCTGTTGATTTCTTTTCTCCTTCCTGAGGGGTACTTCTGGAGCTCTGGGGAAAACTGACTCCCCTTCTTTCCTTTAAGAGAGATCACCCAACTTTCACCCTAAATAAGACATCTTGATTTATACAAGGTGCTTTGGAATGCTTGACAGAGAAATTTTATCATTTGTTATTCTGAACTTTTGGGGCTATTCCCATTCAGAAATGCACATTTTTCTAGCATTATTTTAGTAAGAAACACTATTGATGCTTCCTAAGTATTTCCTAGTACTACAGGGCTCCTCTGAACACACTGTTTCTATGAGTTTCACAACACTTCTACTGAGGTAGGTTATTGTTGTTTCCCAGAAAAACATCTACTTTTGCTTTATTGACCATACCAAAGCCTTTGACTGTGTGGATCACAACAAACTGTGGAAAAATTTTCAAGAGACATGAATACCAGACCACCTTACCTGCCTCCTGAGAAATTTGTAGTCATGTCAAGAAGCAACAGTTAGAACTGGACATGGAACAACAGACTGGTTCTAAATTGGGAGAGGAGTACATCAAGGTTATATATTGTCTTGNATTGACCATACCAAAGCCTTTGACTGTGTGGATCACAACAAACTGTGGAAAAATTTTCAAGAGACATGAATACCAGACCACCTTACCTGCCTCCTGAGAAATTTGTAGTCATGTCAAGAAGCAACAGTTAGAACTGGACATGGAACAACAGACTGGTTCTAAATTGGGAGAGGAGTACATCAAGGTTATATATTGTCTTGCTGCTTATTTAACTTATATACAGAGTACATCATGTGAAATGCTGGGCTGGATGAAGCACAAGCTGGAATCAAGATTGCCAGGAGAAATATCAATAAACTTAGATATGCAGATGACACTACCCTTATGGCAGAAAGTGAAGAACTAAAGAGCATCTTGATGAAAGTGAAAGTGGAGAGTGAAAAAGTTGGCTTAAAGTTCAACATTCAGAAAACTAAGATCATGGCATCCAGTCCCATCACCTCATGGCAAATAGATGGGGAAACAATGGAAACAGTGTTAGACTTTATTGGGGGGGGGCTCCAAAATCACTGCAGAAGGTGACTGCAGCCATGAAATTAAAAGATGCTTGCTCTTTGGAGAAAAGCTATGACCAACCTAGATTGCATATTAAAAAGCAGAGACATTACTTTGCCAACAAAATTCTGTCTAGTCAAAACTGTGGTTTTTCCTGTAGTCATGTATGGATGTGAGAGTTGGACTATAAAGAAAGTTGAGTGACAAAGAATTGATGCTTTTTAACTGTGATGTTGGAGAAGACTCTTGAGGGTCCCTTGGACTGCAAGGAGATCCAACCAGTCCATCCTAAAGGAAATCAATCCTGAATATTCATTGGAAGTAAAGATGCTGAAGCTGAAACTCCAATATTTTGGCCACCTGATGCAAAGAACTGACTCATTTGAAAAGACCCTGATGCTGGGAAAGATTGAAGACAGGAGAAGGGGATGACAGAGGATGAGATGGTTGGATGGCATCACCGACTCAATGGACATGAGTTTGAGCAAGCTCCGGGAGTTGGTGAGGAACAGGGAAGCCTGGCATGCTCCACTCCATGAGGTCACAGAGTCGGACACAACTGAATGACTGAACTGAACTGACTGATGATTATTGTTTAGTTGCTCTGACTAAACAATTCTTTGTCTGACTCTTTGTGACCCCACAGATTGTAGCCCCCCAGGCTCCTCTGCCCAGGGAATTCTCCAGGCAAAAATACTGGAGTGGGTTGCCATTTCCTCCTCCAGGGCATCTCCCTGACCCAGGGATCAAACCCGAGTCTCCTGCAGATGGATTGTTTACCACTGAGACACCAGGAAAGTAGGTTATTAAAATGTCTAATTTGTTATCTGGGGAATAAAGATTGGGGAAGTTAAACAACCTGCGTAAAGTCACGTAGGCGATATCTGACTCCAAGTCCTAAACGCACTACTATGTATAGTGCTGCTAGTCACCAACCTAGATTAAACACACAGACTTATTTCTAGTACCTTCTTCTCCTCAGGGAACTATCACCTCAAGTTCCCGACTGTTTTCTCATTGGGCCCCATCAGTACCTGTCTCCAATCTTCCCAAGGCCATTAGGACTAGTTTAGTATTCAGTTTAGTTTTCCTTCTTTTCTGGTCCTCAAAATGATAACAGGTCTTCAGACAGAAATTGGGACTCCAGTGAGAAGTTCCAGAATGAGAAGACTTCCTTGTAGGAGGGACAAGTCAAAAAGTTGCATTTGTTTTACAACTCTTGGGGGACTAGTGCCTGAGAGTATGTGTGTGCAAGAAAGCTCAGAAATTGGGAGCATTGGATTATTACCACAAACCCTTTGAAATTAAATGCAAAATTATCTGTGTGTTTGCATGCATACAGGCATTGGGAAGAGTGTCCATAGCTTTTATCAGAACCTCAGAGAGATCTGTGATTCCAAAACAATTAAGAATATTTATAAATGTGAAAAATATCCAATTTTGAAAGGTGAGAGGGATAATTCCATAGCAAACTGATATCATTGGTTAGGTCATTAGAATGGGATTGGCCAGAAGAATACAAGTTTTTAAAGAACCTCTTCTCTGTATTGTTTGACTTATCAAAATGAGCATGTATGTCTTTCATAATTTAGAAAAGTTAAAAAGAAGAAAAGTCTCCAGTTGAAACCAAGAAGAGCCACTCTAAACGAAATAAGATGTAACTGTCCTCTTTGAGTGGCTGTTGCAGCTGAAACTCATAGAAAAGGATTCAACCAGGGAGAAGATGGGAGCCTGAGACAAAGGGAGCTCAGAGAAGGAGGAAGAGGACTCTGTAGGGTGGGGTAGACCTACCTGATACAAGGGGAATACTTGCTAGGCAGCCAAGGGAGAAGGAACTTTTCTTCTGTTGAAAAAATTAGAGCCATCTACCTGGAAAGTAGATAAGGGGTTGCCATTGGAAACCAAATCTTGGAAGTGGCTTGCAGGGCCCAGAATCTTTGCAGAACTGGCCTGGAGTGCATGGTCCAGTTTAGCATGCACTGTCTTTGAGAAGTGAGCTCTCTGGGCAGGTTCTTGCACATTTGGGAAGCAGGAAGAATCAGTGATGATGGAACATGAGCTAATTTTAAGATCTGTTTGTTATCCATGACTGTTTCTCCTAACTGGTTAGTGTTAAAATTCTCAAGATGAAAGACGCCTAAATGTTTACTTTGAGGATGCGAAAGGAAAGGAAGGCTTGGGAGACTGTGTCCTCTGTCATGGCATTTCTTTTTTTTTTTTTTTAATTTATTTATTTTTGGCTGCATTGGGTCTACACTGCTGTTCATGGGCTTTCTTAGTTATAGCAAGTGAGGGCTACTCTCTAGTTGCAGCACGTGGACTTTTCATTGCAGTGGCTTCTCTTGTTATGGAGCACGGGCTCTAGGGCACACAGGCTACAGTAGGTGTAGCACACAGGCTTAGTTGCCGCACAGCATGTGGCATCTTCCCAGACCAGGGATTGAACCCATGTCCCCTACACTGACAAGTGAAGTGAATTCTTAACTACTGGACCACCAGGGAAGTCCTCGCAGCATTTCTCTTCTCTGAAGACAAGAAGAAGCTCAAAGACAGAGTCAGAGACAAAATGGACAGTCGTGAAGTGGAAAGAAAAACAGATTGAATCTGGGAAAGAAAAACAAAGAAAGAAGGGAAGATGGAAGAATGCCTGCTGAAGGTTTCCTGACTCTAACAAGCCAACTAACAAGATATTTCTGGGGTGAGTTTGAGGGTCAAGAGAGGAGCTGACCACCAGGAAGCCAGGCCAGGCCAAGTGTTGGCTATTTCTGTGTTTTGTCACTTAGAGTCTTATAACTCTTGATTCAGGCTTTTTGATTGAATCTCATCCCACTGCACTGATCCATGGGTCCTGTCCAAATTCATTTAATGGCACTGAGATGATTTGAAAGAAGTGACTTGGAAGCCATTTTATCTCTTATTTTGGTTCAGGCAAAGTAGTGTTATTTTAGGCTCTTGGGAAGATTCACTGCCCCTAAAATGCATGATTTTTCTCTATCCTTGGCTGTCATCTCTTCTCCTCCTTCAAAAAAGAAATTGAAGTCTATAGTCTTACAGCCTGTCTTTTTAGCTTATGACTTTAAGCTTGGTTAATGAAACTGCTACTTTTAGGTATTATCTACCTGCCGGGCCAGCGTGAGGAACTCCACCCATGGCAAAGGTCATGAGGAAGGAGGCTTTAGTTCAGTTCAGTGGCTCAGTCGTGTCTGATTCTTTGCGACCTCATGAATCACAGCACGCCAGGCCTCCCTGTCCATCACCAACTCCCGGAGTTCACTCANGCATGCTAAGTTGCTCATCTTGTCTGACTCTTTGAGACCCTGTGGACCATAGTCCAGCAGGCTCCTTTATCCATGGGATTCTCCAGGCGTGAATACTGGCGTGAGTTGCCATGTCCTCCTCTTAGGACTCCTGCATTAGCAGACGGTTCTCTATCACTAGCGCCACCTGGGAAATCCTATATTATGATTTGAGTAAAGATCACAACCCTGGAGAAGAGAATGGAAACCCACTCCAGTATTTTTGCCTGTAGAAGTCCACGGACAGAAGAGGCTAACAGGTTATAATCCATGGGTTTGCAAGTGTGATGATGTTGGCTAAGGCAGGGAGCAACCAGCACCGTCATATCGCTGAGTGAGTGCAAACAGTTGTACCAACTTTGGCAGGAAATTTGGCAGGATCTGTTCAAGGCAAATGTGTATAAACTCTTAGACTCAGGAATTCCACTTCCCAGAGTTTATACTAGAAAAATATTAACACAATTGTGTAAAGATAGGAAAAGACATTTGTTGTAGCAGTTTATAATAGTCTAGTTAGAACAATTTAATTTTCCACCAGTGGAAGACAGGTTAAATATATTATACTTAAATAATACACAGTTGGAAAATAATCAGGTTCAGTGTGATGATAGCCATAGAAAGTAATATAAAGGGGGAAAATGTACTGATTAGAAAAATCCAAATAAATAAAGCATAACCCCAATTTTAGGAANGTTTATAATAGTCTAGTTAGAACAATTTAATTTTCCACCAGTGGAAGACAGGTTAAATATATTATACTTAAATAATACACAGTTGGAAAATAATCAGGTTCAGTGTGATGATAGCCATAGAAAGTAATATAAAGGGGGAAAATGTACTGATTAGAAAAATCCAAATAAATAAAGCATAACCCCAATTTTAGGAAAATAAAAGCAAGTACTTTCTAGAATATTCATAAAGTATTTCAGGAAGGACATACAAAAATGACCTTAGGAATGGATTTGAAGCACGTGAGAAAGATGAAATTGTATTTATTTTTTTACCACATGTACTTGTGTTGAACCCAAACCTGTTTTTCATTAAGCCTCCCAGATAATTTTGTCACACTACTAGTTAAGATCAGTAGCATCTGTCAACTGCAGTAAGTGATTTTCATACAGAAAATACTGAAATCACTCAGTATGAGGATGAGTTAGAAGGACAAGGAAAAATTGTGTACCAAGTAATAAAAGTTGTCTGTAATAAAGAGAAGTTCTAGGAACAAGAATGTAGAAAAGTAACCAGGTTTCAAGGAACAAGAAAAGCACAGATCAGGACATCAACAGCAAGGACATTACATCTGTCAGGACAGCAAGAGCAAGAAATAGCTGCTCAGAGGTAAGGCTAGTGACAGAGCATCGTCCTATTTTCTTCCAGTTAGAAGAGGAGCCAGATTGCTGCTGGTCAATACAATACCTTTACTAGTATGCTGCTAAGCTGCTGAGTCACTTCAGTCGTGTCCGACTCTGTGTGACCCCGTTGACGGCAGCCCACCAGGCTCCCCCGTCCCTGGGATTCTCCAGGTAAGAACACTGGAGTGGGTTGCCATTTCCTTCTCCACTTTACTAGTATAGGCACTAGATAATTTTATCTAAGGGAATTGTGACTGTGTATGCCTCATATTGATTCTAGTCATATTTGAGGCAGAAGTAAAATATTACAATTATGAGTGTGTGTTTACAAAGATCAATAATTTTTAGACATGGTCCTTCCACCTGAGATCTTGGTTAATATAAAATTCTTGATGAGAGTATTTTTTCAGTACAGTTCTGAAAGGAGTCAGCCTTTTACCTAACATTGCAGTCAGGATTATCCTGCTCCCCACCAACGTAAATATTGTCTCAGTGACTTACCCACATTCAGTCCTATGAATCTAACCATCTTGTAAATTTAATCACTGCTGAGAAGAGGCATGGAAAGTGTATTACTAACTATAATTTCTCTTTATTAAGCCAAAATAGTGCCTTTTCATCCACAAAAAAAGCTAAACATTTTAAATTATGCTGAAAATATACAAACTTGTTTTCATGAACATACTTTACTAAAGATATGCCATCAAAATAGACATTTGTGTCTGTATCTCATTTCTACAAATTTTATGTCATTAAATATTTTGGCAGAGTCAGAGCTCATATTCATTTTGAATAACTCTATGTGGATTGAGCAAGTAAACATCACAAGTAAATCTAGTAAACATTTAAAAGATGTCCAACAAAACCTCGTGAGCCACCATAAGGAAGAATTAGAACTTCATTCATAATTTCTATTTCAGGGACAAAATGGAGAAAAAAAAAAAAAACTTGACTGAAGAAAATGAATCATTTAAAAGAACTATTATAAATGTTTAATAGGAAAAAAAAAATGTTTGGCATTGTGAAGCAAACTTGAAGCCAAAGTCCAAGAGCCTAAGGAAAAAAATAAATTATTTCAAATTCAAATAAGATGGAAATTTCTCCCAGCCTGATCCTGATCTACACCCACCTCTTTTCCAGCCATGAGAATTCCTATGCAAACCTAGGAAAGATGGATACATGACAAATGGATGAAAATTCGTCTCTGGAGACTCCAGTCCCTTTTATGTAGATGCTCCTTTGGAAAAGAGGGTAGAAAAGGAAGAATCTTCTTTCTTCCCTAGAAAGAGAGCAATAGAAATTAGCTGCTGAGACTGTCAGTGGCTCTAGACTGCTATATCTGGTGGTGCACAATCCCCCTCAAGCTTGAAATGTTGTTTAGTGCTGCCTTCACCAACACATGACTTGCATGAAGCTTTTTTTTTTTAACTTTGAAAATTAAAAGAAAGAGTGTACTAAGATGTGCATTGTAGCCAAACACATCTGCAAATAGTAGTTCCAGTAAAGTGAGAGATCATTGCTGTCCAGCATAACTCCTAGAAAGACCAAAAAGGTAGTACAGTTGACAGGTGGAAGCTATTTATGATCAGGCCAAAGGTAATAGACTTGCTAGAGAGTCAGGCTAAATGACCCACTCCAGTACTCTTGCCTGGAAAATCCCATGGACAGAGGAGCCTGGTAGGCTGCAGTCCATGGGGTCGCTAAGAGTCGGGCATGACTGAGCAACTCCACTTTCACTTTTCACTTTCATGCATTGGAGAAGGAAATGGCAACCCACTCCAGTGTTCTTGCCTGGAGAATCCCAGGGACAGGGGAGCCTGGTGGGCTGCCGTCTATGGGGTCACACAGAGTCGGACACAACTGAAGCGACTTAGCAGCAGCAGCAGCAGCAGCAGCAGGCTAAGTTATTTAAAAAGAAAAAAAAAAGTTAGCATAATAATATAATATTGTCTACCTTTTCATCAAAGGAATGATTGAATTTCCTCTAAGAGTACATTATCCCTGTTACTTGATTTGATTCAAGTTTATTTTGTATTACATGGATAGGACCATTTAGAGGAACTTTTATTATTAGATGGCATAGATGATATAAAAGTGCTTTATCCTTGTTTGCATAAGTAGCTCATCATGCTTAAATCATTAATATAAAAGCTATCCATTTCATATTAGTGTTAAAGCAAGTGTTTACAAAATTGGATTTAGTCATATGAATAGATTTCTTAAAGTTCTGTAAAATCCAACTTAAACAATCTATTGTTTACAGTCTTTCTCTCCTGAAATTCAAGAGCTTTCTAGAATACCTTTTTATTCAGATCATGATATTTATGTTTGTCTCCCCATTAACCTTTATAATTTCATGTAGTCTGGGTTCATATTTATTCCAATGCTATATCTCACTGGATTTGACCCAGATTTTTACATATTTATTCACTTGTTGACCTCCATTATCATTAACAATTTCCTGAGTCCCTGAAGTGGGATCTAAGAAACCTTTTGGATCTCCAGATTTGGTGATCACTATTACATGGCAGACTTTGCAATGTGCAAAGGTACTTCCTAGAAAGCTGGTTCCCTCACTCTGCATAGCAGGCTGCTTGTTTGAAAAAGATCTGTGAAAAGTGTTCACAGATTTCCTTCCGAGAGCTCTGCACAGTTTCTTCCAGTGACTGATCAGGAAAAAAATGCAGCTTGCATTACCCATAATAGCACCTTATTTGGATTGCCTTTTACCAAACCATTAGTTTAAATTACTTTTAGTAAACTCCACAGTTTACTGATTGTGGGAAGCAATGGACTGTGAAGCAAGAATTGCCGGAGGGCCCCTTTTCCTAATAGAACTTTTCTGCTATTGTTTTTGTTTCAACAGCATCTTGAAAACTAGTCCATTTACACAAGTGGTAAATAATGCAAGATGAATGACATTTCAGCCTATAAAATGCAGGCTATTCACCAGAAGAATGTAGATAATGCCATGTAGTACTTTAATTTAAACAGCCTGGATTTTGTTGAGGATCAGTGACATGCAAAGTATTTCAAGACAGGGAGCAGAAGGCTGGTGGGGAATGAGGCACCCTTTTCCCTTTCATGGTAATGTTGAAAAAGGAAAGCAGTGAAACAATACTCTGAGCAATGCTCTTGACCAGTGGCAGGGGAGACTCAACCCTTTCCTTGTGCCTTTAGAACAGTGATGGTCAAAGAAACTGCTGGAACAACTCTATAACATTTTTAAGGGTATATTCTGGCAAAGAAAGAAGAAAGAAGATCTCAGAGTAATTTTCATAAGATCTGGGGAAAATAGCAGTTTTCTGTTTGATTAATACTTCAAATATACAAACTAATGGTCAAATGTAACTTCAAAGAATATTCAAAGAAAATTTACAGTGATAATCCTCATATTACAGGTGATGAGATATTGTTTTTGAGAGAAAAATAGTTTATTAGATATCAGCTAGTAGTTCAGATATAGATCTCTAGAGGGAGTTATTAGTTAATAAGGTTATTAGGTAATTAGGTATTAGGTGTTAACTTCACAGACCAAGAATTTCCATATTATCTGTGATCCATTTTACATTAAGCTCAGAGACTAAATGTGAAATATTTTTCAGGTACACAGATTCAAGATTTATAAGACAGGATAGAGAAAGGTTTTAACTCGACTTAGCTTATCCAATATGGTATGCCTATTGAACACCTGAAATGTGGCTAGACCAAATTGAGATATGCTATAAGTAAAAAATACACATTGAATTTCAGAGAGTCAGTGAAAAATTTTTTTTAAATCCCAATAATTATTTTCTATTGTTTACATAATAAAATTGTTTACATACTGGGATAAAATATATAATTACAACTAATTGTATTTGTTTCCTTTTCCTGTTTTCAACATGGCATCTATAACATTTTAAAATGTCCCACATATGTGGGACTTTCCCAGCGGACCAGTAGGTAACTCTGCCTTATAATATTTCTATTGGGCAGTGCTGGATTAGACAATTTTATCAAATTGACTAGTGCAGACCCTCTAAGAAATAGAGTAGTTAGGTAGAAACTAACTTGTTAGGTAATTTCATACAGGGCAAAGAGTTACAAAATTTAAAATTTTGCCTGTTTCAGGCTAGGTTTACTTAATGCACAAATCTCTGTATCAGGAATATACTTGTCAAATATGTGAGTTTTCTGGTTAAATGATTTTCTTTTCTAGAATGTGCTGAATAAACACCATCCAGTTCTGTCCTAACAACTATCTTTCTCCAGCACTTTATGTTGACCACTCGCTTCTGCTGACTTACTCACTTATTTAATATCAGTGCTATAGTACCAGCTGTCTAAGTGTGCTGATGTAGTCACCTGTAGGCAGATACCTAAAATAAATAAAGAGACCCATTTGGAAAATAGTTTTAACATGTACATTTCACAAATTAATTCATTCTGCTGTGTTCAAGAAAACTTAGTAAATTAGTCAAGGTACTTAAAAAAGTAATAGCTTTAAATGAAAAGTATTTTCTTGGTGTGCTTATTTTGAAAATTAATTATGTGCATTTCTCTTGAAGAAAAAAGGTAAAAAGAAATATATAAGGAGTGAACTACAGATATTTTCCATCTTTAAGTGAAAGCACTACATGCACAGATATTTAACAATATGACATTGTTTAAATTGAAAGAAAGCTGGTGAAAATAACTCAAATTACTATCATGAACTAAAATCATTTAATATAATTAAAATGGAATCGGAAAACTTACTCTTTGCAATTTGGCATACTCCTTCTAATAGTAAAACAGCTTTGTTTACAACAAAGATGTTACTCATGTATTTCCAGAGTACATCTTAGAGTGATGGCATGTGAAAAAGTAAAAGCATAATGCTACACAGAAATGAAATAAAAACTACTGTATTTTTATGAAAAAGTATAGTATTTTTTTAAAAGAGAAATAGTAAGTACTACATATCTAACTTATATTGCACTCATCTTATTATTAATACTTGTGACAGAAGTAGCTGTTATTGAGAATTTACAAAGATCCATGCATTCTTCTGGGTTTCCCAGGTGGCTCAGTGGTAAAAGAATCTGCCTGCCAGTGCAGGAGAAGCAGATGCAGCCCATGAATTGGGAAGATCCCCTGGAGAAGGAAATGGCAATTCGCTCCAGTATTCCTTAATGAAGGGACCACACCACATATATGATGTCAGTATATGCATGCATGTGTATCTCAGAAGGATCTATTTCAAACTTTGTTTTCACCCAGAGATTCTGCAGGGATGGGAAAAGGTCAGTTGTCATTCCAATTCCAAAGAAAGGCAATACCAAAGTATCCTCAAACTATCACACAATTGCACTCATCTCACATGGTAGCAAAGTAATGATCAAAATTCTCCAAGCCAGGCTTCAATAGTATGTGAACTGTGAACTTCCAGATGTTCAAGCTCATTTTAGAAAAGTCAGAGGAACCAGAGATCAAATTGCCAACCACCGCTGGATCATGGAAAAAGTAAGAGAGTTCCACAAAAACATCTATTTCTGCTTTATTGACTATGCCAAAGCCTTTGACTGTGTGGATCACAATAAACTGTGGAAAATTCTGAGAGAGATGGGAATACCAGACCACCTGATCTGCCTCTTGAGAAACCTGTATGCATGTCAGGAAGCAACAGTTAGAACTGGACATGGAACAACCGACTGGTTCCAAATAGGAAAAGGAGTACATCAAGGCTGTATATTGTCACCCTGCTTATTTAACTTAAATGCAGAGTACATCATGAGAAACACTGGGCTGGAAGAAGCACAAGCTGGAATCAAGATTGCCGGGAGAAATATCAATAACCTCAGATATGCAGATGACACCACTCTTAGAGCAGAAAGTGAAGAACTAAAGAGCTTCTTGAGGAAAGTAAAAGAGGAGAGTGAAAAATAGCAAATAGTGAAATATGGCAAATAGATGCGGAAACAGTGGAAACAGTTACAGACTTTATTTTTTGGGCTCCAAAATCATTGCAGATGGTAACTGCAGCCACAAAATTAAAAGACACTTACTCTTTGGAAGAAAAGTTATAAAGCAGAGACATTACTTTGCCAACAAAGGTCCATCTAGTCAAGGCTATGGTTTTTCCAGTAGTCATGTATGGATGTGAGAGTTGGACTGAGCTCTGTAGAACTGATTCTTTTGAACTGTGGTTCTTGAGAGTCCCTTGGACAAAAATGAAATCCAACCAGTCCACCCTAAAGGAAATCAGTCCTGAATATTCATTGGAAGGACTGATGTTGAAGCTGAAACTCCAATACTTTGGCCACCTGATGCAAAGAACTGACTCATTGGAAAAGACCCTGATGCTGGGAAAGATTGAAGGCTGGAGGAAAAGGGAATGACAAAGGATGAGATGGTTGGATGCCATCACTGACTCAATGGAGATGAATTTGAGTAAATCCCGGGAGTTGGTGATGCACAGGAAGGCCTGGCATGCTGAAGTCCATGTGGTTGCAAGGCGTTGGACAGGACTGAACAACTGAACTGAACTGAACTGAGAGATTCTGCTTATCACAGAGTAGAAATCTCTATTGAATTCAACTTTCTTAAGTACTTAGCTGGCTAGATATGAGTTTGGAATTTTGACAAAGATGCAAAAGTTTACAAATGCTCTCTTAGAACCTTATAAGATGTTATTCTGTTTTCACGGTTGATAAAACTATAGTAGAATCAGGTACTGAGTGTTATATCTGAATTTTTTCAAGTCAGAAACATCTGAGAATTTCCAGATTCAATAATGGGTGATTTGAAGAGACTGTGGAGACCGTCTCTCTCCTGTCTCTACTGTATCTCACATACTGATGCACTATAATAACTCAGGTACACAGTTTTCTTTCTGTATCTAGTGTAATCAGACTGCTCATAATATTCCAGACTAAACCCTACATTACACTAACTCTAAGAACTTGATGCTGACCAAAGCAGGTAGTGTCATAAATTTCCTAGACTTTCTCAATGTCTCTCTAAAAATTGAACAGATTTTAATTCCAGTCTAGGTCAACACCATATGAAGATCAATACAGTGGCTCTACAACTTATTTGCTATATAAACTTCAATAAGTTATCAAACTGATCTAGCTTCAGTTTCTTCACCATGAAGTAGAAAAAAGAATAAGTACCTCTGAGTTGTTATGAAAACCAGAAAGTTAATATTTATAAAGCACATAAAGAAGTAGTTGGCACATAACAAGTGGTATATATGTCTCAAGTAAATAGCTAATCTTTGGGAAGTTCCCTCTAAAAAACTTTTTTTTTTTCTATTATAATTTCTATTGAATAAACTTTTATTCAACATCATAGGCAGTTGATTCTTCAAATCTCCAACTTTCTACCAGGTCACCAACCCCCACTTCCAAAACACAAAGTAGCAGATTGAAAAATACATTTCTAATCTTTTCAAGTGACCATATGATATTCATTATCTTAATACAGGCAAAAAGTTGTACATAGTTTTGGGTACTATTTTTCTTACTTTGTTTGTTGCCCCTAAGTTTGTTCATCTATCCATATAGAAATTTTATATATCAGTAAGAAAATGTTTTCCCAGAGTAAAACAATAAAATGAGATGACCTTCCCCCGATCCTGTTCTTAGGGCTCTGTGCCAGGACTCAGGTAAAAATCTTAAAAACCAAAGGAATTTTGAGTTCACTGATTTTACCTCATTACCCATAAAATAAAACCTTAGATTTCTTTTCCTTCTTGGGAAGGTGAAAACTTGAGTGAATTCCATATGCTTTGGGGAAAAATCTTTTTACCAGTTGTACATTCTGAAATAACTCTTTAAATTTAGCTTAATTTAAACCAAATTCAATATAATTACTTATAGTTTATAATATAAAATAATTATAAGGATGAGTTCGGTTCAGTCGCTCAGTTGCATCTGACTCTTTGTAACCCCATGAACCCCAGCGCGCCAGGCCTCCCTGTCCATCATAGATTCCTGGAGTTCACCCAAACCCATGTCCATCGAGTCGGTGATGCCATCCAACCATCTTATCCTCTGTCGTCCCCTTCTCCTGTCCTCAATCTTTCCCAGCATCAGGGTCTTTTAAAATGAGTCAGTTCTTCGCATCAGGTGGCCAGTGTATTGGAGTTTCAGCTTCAACATCAGTCCTTCCAATAAACACCCAGGACTGATCTCCTTTAGGATGGACTGTTTGGATCTCCTTGCAGTCCAAGGGACTCTCAAGAGTCTTCTCCAACACCACAGTTCAAAAGCATCAATTCTTCGGTGCTTAGCTTTCTTCACAGTCCAACTCTCACATCCATACATGACTACTGGAAACACGATAGCCTTGACTAGATGGACCTTTGTTGGCAAAGTAATGTCTCTCGTTTTGAATATGCTATCTAGGTTGATCATAACTTTCTTTCCAAGGGGTAAGTGTCTTCTAATTTCATGGCTGCAATCAACATCTGCAGTGATTTCGAGCCCAGAAAAATAAAATTTGACACTGTTTTGACTGTTTCCCCTTCTATTTCCCATGAAGTGATGGGACCAGATGCCATGATCTGAGTTTTCTGAATGTTGAGCTTTAAGCCAACTTTTTCACTCTCCTCTTTCATTTTTATCAAAAAGTTCTTTAGTTCTTCTTCACTTTCTGCCATAAGGGTGGAGTCATCTGCATATTTGAGGTTATTGATATTTCTCCCAGCAATCTTGATTCCAGCTTGTGATAGTGGGTTTAATTACAGAAATTCCACAAGACGGGGGAAATGGAGTAGCCATCATTGTCAACAAAAGAGTCCAAAATGCAGTACTTGGATGCAATCTCAAAAACGACACAATGATCTCTGTTCATTTCCAAGGCAAACCATTCAATATCACAGTAATCCAAGTCTATGTCCTGATCCGTAATGCTGAAGAAGCTGAAGATGAATGCTTCTATGAAGACCTACAAGACCTTCTAGAACTAACACCCAGAAAAGATGTCCTTTTCATTATAGGGGACTGGAATGCAAAAGTAGGAATCAAGAGATACCTGGAGTAACAGGCAAATTTGGCCTTGGAGTACAAAATGAAGCAGATCAAAGGCTAACAGAGTTTTGCCAAGAGAAAGCACTGGTGTATTGTTATAGCAAACACCCTCTTCCAAAAACACAAGAGAAAACTCTATACATGGACATCACCAGATGGTCAATATTGAAATCAGATTGATTATATTCTTTGCACCCAAAGATGAAAAACTTTATACAGTCACCAAAAACAAGACATGAAGCTGACTGTGGCTCAGATCATGAACTTGTTATTGTAAAATTCAGACTTAAAATGAAGAAAGTAGGGAAAACCAATAGACCATTTAGATATGACCTAAAGCAAATGCCTTACAATTATACAGTGGAGGTGACAAATACATTCAAGAGATTAGATTTGATAGACAGAGTGCCTGAAGAACTAAGGACAGAGGTTCATGACATTGTACAAGAGACAGAGATCAAGACCATCCTCAAGAGAAAGAAACTGAAAAGGCAAAATGGTTATCTGATGAGGCCTTAAAAATAGCTATGAAAATAATAGAAGCTAAAGGCAAAGGAGAAAAGGAGAGATATACCCATTTGAAAGCCAAGTTCCAAAGAATAGCAAGGATATATAAGAAAGCCTTCCTCAGAGACCAATGCCAGAAATAGCAGAAAACAATAGAATGGGAAAGACGAGAGATCTCTTCAAGAAAATTAGAGATATCAAGTTAACATTTCATGCAAAGATGGGCACAATAAAGGGCAGAAATGGTATGAACCTAACAGAAGCAGAAGATATTAAGAAGAGGTGGCAAGAATACACAGAAGAACTATACAAATAAATATCTTCATGACCCAGATAACCATGATGGCGTGATCACTCACCTAGAGCCAGACACCCTGGAATGTGAAATCAAGTGGGCCTTAGAAAGCATCACTAGGAACAAAACTTAGTGGAGGTGATGGAATTCCAGTTGAGCTATTTCAAACCCTAAAAGATGATGCTGTGAAAGTGTTGCATTCAATATGCCAGCAAATTTGGAAAACTCAGCAGTGGCCACGGGACTGGAAAAGTTCAGTTTTCATTCCAGTCCCAAAGAAACACAATGCCAAAGAAGACTCAAACTACCACACAATTGCACTCATCTCACATGCTAGCAAAATAATGCTCAAAATCCTCCAAGCCAGGCTTCAACGGCACGTGAACTGTGAACTTCCAGATATTCAAGCTCGATTTATAAAAAGCAGAGGAACCAGAGATCAAATTGCTAACATCTGCTGGGTCATCGAAAAAGCAAGAGAGTTTCAGAAAAACATCTACTTTTGCTTTATTGACTGTGCCAAAGCCTTTGACTGTGTGGATCACAACAAACTGTGGAAAATTCTTAAAGATATGTGAATACCAGACCACCTGACCTGCCTCTGAGAAATGTGTATGCAGGTCAAGAAGCAACAGTTAGAACTGGACATGGAACAACAACACAATGGGTCCAAATCGCGAAAGGAGTACATCAAGCCTCTATATCGTCACCCTACTTATTTAACTTATATGCACAGTACATCATGTGAAATGACAGGCTGATTGACTCACAAGCTTGTATCAATACTTCTGGGAGAAATATCAATAATTTCACATAGGTCAATATAGAAATATCAATAACTTCACATCTGCCAACTTCAGAGGACACCACCATAATGGCAGAAAGGAAAGAGGAAAAAAATAAAAAGCCTCTTGATGAAAGTGAAAGAGGAGAATGGAAAAGCTATTTTAAAAGTCAACATTCAAAAAGGTAAGATCATGGCATCTGTTCCCATCACTTCACGGCAAATATATGGGGAAAAAGTGGAAACAGTGACAGAGATTATTTTCTTGGTCTCCAAAATCAATGTGAATGGCGACAGCAGCCATGAAAATAAAAGATGCTTGCTCCATTGAAGAAAAGATATGATAAACCTAGACAGCATATTAAAAAGCAGAGACATCACTTTGCTGATAAAAGATCCACATAATCAAAGCTATGGTTTTTCCCAGTAGTCATTTACAGATGTGAGAGTTGGACCATAAAAAAGGCTGAGCATCAAATAATTGATGCTTTTCCACTGTGGTGCTGGAGAAGACTCTTGAGAGTCTCTTGGAGAGCAAGGATTTCAAATCAGTCAGTTATAAAGGAAATCAACACTGAATATTCATTGGAATGACTGATGCTGCACCTCTAATATTTTATCTTCCTTATGAGAAGAGCCAATTCATTGGAAAAGACCCTGCTGCTGGGAAAGATTGAGTTCAAGTGGAGATGGGGTTGGCAGAGAATGAGACGGTTGGATGGCATCACTGACTCAATGGACATGAGTTCGGGCAGACTCTGCGAGCTGGTGAAGGAGAGGGAATCCTGCCTGCTACAATTCATAAGGTTGCAAAGAGTCAAACACTGCTTAGCAATTGAACAACAAAAAGTAATTATAAATTAATTTCATTGTTCCTATATGGTAATTATTATACCAATTACCAATGTTGTTTATGTAAAGCACAAAGAGGGTGAGCTTACTAAATTAAGACCAAAAATTAAAAATCCTAAAGTCACTGGAGACAAGGTCAAGCTTAATTTTTCTCACATGTGATAGTGAATTAACAGGCTATTGTTCTGGAAACTGATTCTCAATTATGCTGAGCCAGAATGGTTTGAATTGATGCCATTTATTTCAGCCTGTCAAAAAACTTGGATAAAAATCAACTGTGATTTCAGATCAGCAAGTCAAGCAGTTGCTCATCAGACTGTACATAATCCTGGTATTTAAATTAATTTTGTGATTCTCTTTTCAGAGAATCCTCCCCTCAAATGATTCCCATTTTTCTTTAACTTAAATTTATTTATTTTATGCATTCCATTTATTAAAATTAACAAGAAGGGATTTTTTATATATCTGCCCATCTAGACCCCACCATTCTGGAATGTCCTCTGGACATCATTAAAACCAGATGTTNCTCCCCTCAAATGATTCCCATTTTTCTTTAACTTAAATTTATTTATTTTATGCATTCCATTTATTAAAATTAACAAGAAGGGATTTTTTATATATCTGCCCATCTAGACCCCACCATTCTGGAATGTCCTCTGGACATCATTAAAACCAGATGTTTTCAAACGTCATCTTGCATATACTGAAATGATTATAAAATTGGAATTTTTTTTTCCAGACTGTTTCTGCCGAGACAAGAATGCCAGTTTCCACTGGTTTGGAAGACATTTTTATTTCTAATAGCATGAAGTTGGTTCATGACTCAAAATATAGATATTTTTCATGTCAAACACAGTACATCATTGCCTGAGTAAATGTTTTTAACAGCAGATTTTATTGGAATTTATGTGTTATGTGTATATTAATATTATTTACAGTTTTATTTTTATTTATAAAAATTAAAATTTTATTGTCATGTATATATTCAGCAATTTAACCAAGAAAAATGGTGCATTGTAACTCCTAGGAATGATGACTTTTTTTCCCCTCTCCTTTATGTTATTAGAGATTACTATAGCTTGAAAATGGTGACATATTCAAAAGGAATATGGTACAACTACCTTTTACTTAAGTAATCAATATTATTATACTCAGTGGAATATTTTTTTTTTTACTATTTAAATGTTTATAGATTCCCACTGTTAGCTAAGCTAGTGAAGCAACCAGTTGATAGTTTTCTGTCTGTTATACAGGTACTGTTAGCTGATGCTTGGTTTTCATATATGCCAAATGCAACTATGGACATTAAAAGAGAATTGTGTAAAAAAATAAAGAAATGCAATTTTGCAAAACATTTGGAACTGATTAGTGGACATAGCCACTAGTCATTCTAATTATAGCAAATTCAAGGTAAATCAGTATAAAAGGTTGATAAAAAGTTAACCTGTATTCCTACCTATATGAGGAAAAATGAAGCAGATTTTCCTTCTTAGGGATAAGAATATAAGATCTAAGTCTAAACTAGTAATATGAAGAATGAAAGTAATTATTATTTTTGAAAATGGATCCACACTGATTATTTTTAATGTAGTATTGAATGACCAAGATACTAATTTTCAACCTCTTCCATTTGATTTTAACCTATGGGCAAATCCTTTGCAGATAAACTAATGAGTGATTATTTTCCAAAATTCTGTATCAATGATATTAATAAATAAGGAAAAAAGGACAGATGGGAAATTTAAATAAAAATATTAACTTGAAATATCTTCAGAAATAGCTTAAAAACTTTCTTTCTCTACAAACAGGTCAATATTGCTGGAGCAAAAATATTAAAAAAGAAATATGATATAACAATAATGATGAAAGTCACAATTTGTTTTGTTACTCAGAAATTATCACTGTTATCATTTTATAATTGGTTAATTGTAGATGATGGACAGAGAGGCCTGGCGTGCTACAGTTCATGGAGTCGCAAAGAGTTGGACACAACTGAGCAACTGAACTGGAACTNTTCTATAGGTTTGGCAACATTAAGCCACTGGGTTTTGCATTAAAATTTGGAGATTGTTTTATATTTAGAGCTGTTTATGTGTATACAGATGCTTCTCTTGAAAGATAATTTCAGAAAATTTGGAAGAAATCAGTTTTAAATTTTTTATTGAAAACTTGTTAGAATATTCAAATTACAGGCACTGCACTAGATTCAAATGCCTCCTTTATTATTACATTTTGCTAATGATTTTAATTAAACATACACTGATTCTCATTTCATGTCATTATGTAATTTTGGTAGTCTGTATAATATATAAAAAAGCACAGTTAAATTCTTAGGTTACATTATAGTTTGAAAGAACACTTCACATAGTAAAGGGTATTTTAGTAGTACATTTAATGAAAAAAGATCTAAATCTTTTCCAAATATTATAAATAAGAGGTGATGTTTACATTTTATGACAAGTTTAAAAAAGATAATAGCAATTGATTTTGAGCGAGTAAATTACAGACCAACAACTAGCTATAAATTCAGTTCAGTTCAGTCACTCAGTCATGTCCGACCTTTGTGAGCCAATGGACTGCAGCACTCCAGGATTCCCCCTGTCCATCACTAACTCCTGGAGCTTACCCAAACTCATATCCATCAAGTCAGTGATGCCATCCAACCATCTCATCCTCTGCCATCCCCTTCTCCTGCCCTCAATCTTTCCAAGCATCAGGGGGTTTTCCAATGAGTTAGTTCTTTGCCTCAGGTGGCCAATGTGTTGCAGTTTCAGCTTGAGCATCAGTCTTTCCAATGAGTATTCAGTACTGATTTTCTTTAGGACTGACTGGTTTGATCTCCTTGCAGTCCAAGAACTCTCAAAGTCTTCTCCAACACCACAGTTCAAAAGCATCAATTCTTTGGTGCTCAGTTTTCTTTATAGTCCAACTTTCACATCCATACATGACTACTGGAAAAACCATAGCTTTGACTAGGTGGACCTTGTTGGCAAAGTAATGTCTCTGCTTTTTAATAAGCTATCTAGAATGGCCACTGCTTTTCTTCTAGGAGCAAGTATCTTTTAACTTCATGGCTACAGTCACCATCTGCAGTGATTTTTGGAGCCCAGGAAAATAAAGTTTCTCATTGTTTCTATTTGTTTTCTCTCCTATTTTGAAGTGATAGGACTGGATGCCATGATGTTAGTTTTCCGAATGTTGAATTTTAAGCCAACTTTTTCACTCTCCTCTTTTATTTTCATCAAGAGGCTCTTTAGTTCTTTGCTTTCTGCTATAAGGGTGATGTCATCTGCATATGTGAGGTTACTGATATTTCTCCCAGCAATTTTGATTCACGGAGCCGGCATTTCACATGATGTACTCTGCATATAAGTTAAATAAGCAGGGTGACAATATACAGCCTTGACGTACTCCTTTCCCTATTTGGAACCAATCTAAACAAAGCTAGTGGAGGTAATGGATTTCCGGTTGACCTATTTCAAATCCTAAAAGATGATGCTGTGAAAGTGGTGCACTCACTATGTCAGCAAATCTGGAAAACTCAGCAGTGGGCACAGGACTGGAAAAAGTCAGTTTTCATTCCAATCCCAAAGAAAGGCAATGCCAAAGAATGCTCAAACTACCACACAATTGCACTCATCTCACACACTAGTAAAGTAATGCTCAAAATTCTCCATAAATCGTGAACTTCCACATGTTTAAGCTGTATTTAGAAAAGACAGAAGAACCAGAGACCAAATTGGCAACATCCACTGGATTATCGAAAAAGAAAGAGAGAGCAAGAAAAACTTCTACTTCGGCTTTATGGACTACATCAAAGCCTTTGACTGTGTGGATCACAACAAACTGGAAAATTCTTACAGAGATGTGAATACCAGACCACCTACCTGCCTCCTTAGAAATTTGTATGCAGATTAAGAAGCAACAACTAGAACTGGACATGGAACAACAGACTGGTTCCAAATTGGGAAAGGAGTCAAGGTTGTATATTGTCACCCTGCTTATTTAACATATGCAGAGTACATCATGTGAAATGCTGGGGTCGATGAAGCACAAGCTGGTATCAAGATTGCTGGGAGAAATATCAATAACCTCAGATATGCAGATGACATCAACCCTAAGGCAGAAAGCAAAGAACTAAAGAGCCTTTTGATGAAAGTGAAAGAGGAGAGTGAAAAAGTTGGCTTACAACTCAACATTCAGAAAACTAAGATCATGTCATCTGGTCTCATCACTTCATGGCAAATAGATGAGGGAATAATGAAAAAGGTGAGAGAGTTTATTATTTTGGGCTCCAAAACCATGACAGATGGTGACTGCAGCAATAAAATTAAAAGATGCTTGCTCCTTGGAAGAAAGCTATGACCAACCTAGACAGCATATTAAAAAGCTGAGACATTACTTTACCAACAAAGGTCCATCTAGTCAAAGCTATGGTTTTTCCAGTAGTCATGTATGGATGTGAGAGTTGGACTATAAAAAAAGCTGAGCACCAAAGAATTGATGCTTTTGAACTGTGGTATTAGAGAAGACTCTTGAGAGTCCCTTGGACTGCAAGGAGATCAAACCAGTCAATCCTGAAGGAAATCAGTCCTGATTATTAATTGCAAGCACTGATGCTGAAGCTGAAATTCCAGTACTTTGGCCACCTGATGCAAAGAGCTGACTCATTGGAAAAGACCCTGATGCTGGGGAAGATTGAAGGCAGGAGGAGAAGCGGACGGCAGAGGATGAAATGTTTGGATGGCATCACTGACTCGATGGACATGAGTTTGAGTAGGCTCCAGGAGTTGGTGATGGAAAGGGAAGCCTGGCATGCAGTAGTCTATGGGGTAGCAAAGATTCGGACACTACTGAGAGACTAAACTGAACATAACTTTTGTTCCATTTCCAGTTCTCACTGTTGCTTTTTGACCTGCATACAGATTTCTCAGGAGGCAGGTTGGCTGTATGGTATTCCCATGTCTTTAAGAATTTTCCACAGTTTCTTGTGATCCTTGCAGTCAAAGGCTTTGGCATAGTCAATAAATAATGCAGAAGTAGATGTTTTTCTGGAACTCTCTTGGTTTTTCAATGATCAACTAAAAGCTATAAATTTTTGACTATTTAATAATCTCCTAGCATACTTTTGAAATGAATATTAACCACAAGTTTCAAACAAATCATGTATCATAAAATAACTTATGAGGACATAAGATATAAACCTGCCCAAATGGAGATTTTATTTGAACTTTGAATGGAGATAACTAAATAAGTATATTTGAAGTTTATGGTAAAAGCTGCAGGTAAGTACTGAAGTTTCTTGGAGTTCATCATAAGCATATTTTGGCACTGTGTAACAGTGAATTTGCCACTTCATTATACAGACTTATGTTACCTTTTGTGGATACAGAATTCTGAATGATTCCAATTTTTGATTCCTCATGTCCTCTCTTGGGGGCTTCCCAAGTGGCACAATGGTAAAGAATCTGCCTACCAATGCAGTAGACTCAGAGTTGCAAGTTCAGTCCCTAGGTTGGGATGATTCCCTGGAGGAAGAAATAATAACCCACTCTAGTATTTGTGCCTGGAAAAATCCCATGGACAAAGTAGCCTGACAGGCTACAGTCCAGCGGGTCACATAGAGTCGGATATGACGAGTTTAATGTATGCCCTCTTTTCAGTAATGTGTATTTGTCAATAATGTGAACACATATTTTTATACTGTTTAGAACACGTTTGACATGTAAACAGGTTATTTAACCCTAGATATTCACAGACTATTGCTTCTTATCACATATCTTACTTATTGAATGCCATGATGCCATGAGATATACTTAATTCAGTGCCTAGCTGCAGTTTCTAAACACATAGAAATAACTTTAAAATGGACAGGAATGGGCAAATTTAATTCAGAAGACCATTATATCTACTGCTGTGGGCAAGAATTCTTTAGAAGAAATGGAATAGCCCTCATAGTCAAGAAAATAGTTCGAAATGCAGTACTTGGGTACAATCTCAAAAACAAGAGTTATCTCCATTCGTTTCTAAGGCAAACCATTCAATATCACAGTAATCCAAGTCTATGCCCCAAGCACTAATGCTGAAAAAGCTGAAGTTGAATGGTTCTATGAAGACCTAAAAAACCTTCTAGAACTAACACTGAAAAAAAAGATGTCCTTTTCATCATAGGGGATTAGAATGCAAAAGTAGAAAGTCAAGAGATAATGGAGTAACAGGCAAGTTTGGCCTTGGAGTACAAGATGAAGCAGGGCAAAGGCTAATAGAGTTTTGCCAGGAGAACACGCTAGTCATGGTGATGACATGTGTATAGTGAAAGGTGCCACCAGATTCATGGTCTCCGAAGGAGAAGATTTAACTCTGAGACCAAAGACAGTTTCAGTCACTCAGAGCTTTGTGCAGATTTTTATTTAGAGTGAACGTGACAGAAAAAGCTTCTGCCATAGATCAGAAAGGGTAGGAGAGTACCCATTCTCACTAGTTTAGGGAGGGCCTTATATACTTCTCAACTGGCTGCTGAAAATGCATTTTAAAAAATACCTCAAAGTTTGTAAAATTTCCACCAGACACTTTCCCAAATTGTACATCCTGAGATAACTGTGCCACAAGATTAAGCAAGGAGAAGAGGTTCCAGGCAACCTCTCACGAGAGACATACTGTTGCTGAGGAATCAGGGGTACAAGTCTTGAGAAACAGGTTTCCAGGCAAGATTTGTTACAGTTAGAATCATTAAAAAAGAGCCCAANACTTTCCCAAATTGTACATCCTGAGATAACTGTGCCACAAGATTAAGCAAGGAGAAGAGGTTCCAGGCAACCTCTCAGGAGAGACATACTGTTGCTGAGGAATCAGGGGTACAAGTCTTGAGAAACAGGTTTCCAGGCAAGATTTGTTACAGTTAGAATCATTAAAAAAGAGCCCAAGAGAAGCATTTCCAAGAGTAAGACATGCTCTGTGATCATTAGTTCTGGACCAAAAGAAAGGCCAGTTCTCAGGCAAGATACAGTGTTGCACAAGGTGAAGGAAAAAATGAGGGAGAAGGTTCACCTCCTCCTTAACAGGCCCTAAACTTGGACTCTTTCAATATGAAACACCATCTTCCAACAACACATGAAATGAATTTATACTTGGACATCACCGGACAGTCAATACTGAAATCAATGATTATATTCTTTGCAGCCAAAGATGGAGAAACTCTAATGTAGTCAGGAAAAATAAGACCTGGAGCTGACTGTGGCTCAGATCATAAGCTCCTTGTTGTGAAATTCAGATGTATTTTGAATGGCACTCCACTCCAGTACTCTTGCCTGGAAAATCCCATGGATGGAGGAGCCTGGAAGACTGCAGTCCACGGGGTCTCTAAGAGTCGGACACGACTAAGCAACTTCACTTTCACTTTTCACTTTCATGCATTGGAGAAGGAAATGGNGGTACAAGTCTTGAGAAACAGGTTTCCAGGCAAGATTTGTTACAGTTAGAATCATTAAAAAAGAGCCCAAAAGAAGCATTTCCAAGAGTAACACATGCTCTGTGATCATTAGTTCTGGACCAAAAGAAAGGCCAGTTCTCAGGCAAGGTACAGTGTTGCACAAGGTGAAGGAAAAAATGAGGGAGACGGTTCACCTCCTCCTTAACAGGCCCTAAACTTGGACTCTCTCAATATGATACACCATCTTCCAACAACACATGAGATGAATCTATACTTGGACATCACCAGACGGTCAATACTGAAATCAATGATTATATTCTTTGCAGCCAAATATGGAGAAACTCTAATGTAGTCAGGAAAAATGAGACCTGGAGCTGACTGTGGCTCAGATAATAAGCTCCTTATTGTGAAATTCAGATTTATTTTGAATGGCACCCCACTCCAGTACTCTTGCCTGGAAAATTCCATGGACGGAGGAGCCTGGAAGACTCCTCCACGGGGTCTCTAAGAGTCAGACACGACTAAGCAACTTCACTTTCACTTTTCACTTTCATGCATTGGAGAAGAAAATGGCAACCCACTCCAGTGTTCTTGCCTGGAGACTCCCAGGGACAGTGGAGCCTGATGGGCTGCCATCTATGGGGTTGCACAGAATCGAACACAACTGAAGTGACTTAGCATGACNGACACGACTAAGCAACTTCACTTTCACTTTTCACTTTCATGCATTGGAGAAGGAAATGGCAACCCACTCCAGTGTTCTTGCCTGGAGACTCCCAGGGACAGTGGAGCCTGATGGGCTGCCATCTATGGGGTTGCACAGAATCGAACACAACTGAAGTGACTTAGCATGACCGATTTTAATGACATGAGTTAACTTTTTGAACTTTGATAAATTTGCTTTTTAAAGTTTGTTTTAAAAAATGAGTAAATCTGATCTCTAAAAACAACTGTTAAGAATCACTGTCTTAAGAATTTAAAAATTAAATATATTCATTGATAATATCATTTAATATGTCAAAACCATTTTTCTTGGCAAAATAAACAAATATATGTTAGGCTGAGTTCTGATCAGTTGGTTTTACACATCTGTATTTGAGTTTACAGAAAGGTAGCTTGTAAACAGATGTTGGTTATGATTAATCTGATCCTCTGGGAACCTTTTAACTTCACAATCTGGAACAAATATGAAGACAGTTATGCAGGTCCTGATAAATTAGTTTTGAGAACATACAAACAAGAATCCATACAAAGAGATAATAGACCATTTGCAAACTCAGCTCAATGATGATAATCTTGAGAAAAGAAGGCACAAACAGTTCCAGAACTTAAAATTATAAAGTAACAGAAAGCATATTCATGAATATGCAGTTGTGCTTTGGGAAAACTGACAGAAAGAAACATATGGCATCATTCTTTAAATAATATCATTGCCTTGGAGTCACATGGAATCTAATTCAGTGCTTAGTTGTCTTCTGTCTTTTGGTTCAAGTGAACAACAATCCACATCAGCTAACATGTTACCTATTGTTCTTGCATTTCTCTTGCCTTCTTGATCTTGCTAACTCATTTCTCTCTGTCTTGACTAAGTTTTTATAATTTTTTTTGAGTCTGGGTGGGATATAAATACTTTATAGATATGCATCAAGCTTTTTTCTCTTTCACTTAGAGTAGTAAATTAACAGTTAATAGTCAAACATTTTCATTGCCATTTTTTAGTTTCTTACTGGTGTATCCTTCTAAGTATATGGGATAATGAAGGCTATTGAAATATGAGTAAAGAAATTCAGTGAGTGCAAATGAAGGAAACCATTAGAATGGTGCCATAACACAGATTTATCATTCTAATAATTGTACCTACTTGAGACTACTTCAAAAGATCCCCTTAGGCTTAGATTAATCTTTACAATTCTGGGGTTAAGAATTATCTTGATCTAAACTGGCATCCGGGCTCCCCTCATGCTCAGCTGGTAAATAATCCACCTGCAATGTAGGAGAATCCAGTTTGATTCCTGGGTCGAGAAGATCCCCTGAGGAGGGAGAGGCTACTCAATCCAGTATTCTTGGGTTTCCCTAGTGGCTCAGATAGTAAAGAATCTGCCTGCAATGAGGGAGATCTAGGTTCGATCCCTGGGTTGAGAAGATACCCTGGAGGAGGGCATGGCAACCCACTCCAGTATTCTTGCCTGGAGAATCCCCATGGGCGGAGGAGCCTGGCAGGCTACAGCTCACGGGGTAGCAAAGAGTGGGACAGAACTGAATGACTAAGCACAGCACAGCACAGCAAACTGGCATTCAGGCTGGAGAATATTCACGTATGGGGAGGCTACTAACCTTTTGGTTCTTTACATCTAAATTATAGAGACTATTGAATGGCACTGATTTTTAGTTCAATACATGGGCCTCCTAGGTAGTTCCAGTGGAAGAGAACCTATTTGCCAATGCAGGAGACACAGAGACCGGTGTGTTGATTCCTGGGTTGGGAAGATCCTCTGGAAGAGGAAATGGCAATCTACTTTAGTATTCTTTCTCGGGAAATCCCATAGACAGAGGAGCCTGGCCGGTTATGGTCTAGGGTCTGAAAGAGCTGGATACGACTGCAGCAACTTAGCATGCATGTATTAGGTGCCAATGATACGCCACACGTTACTTTAAGTACTAGGGTATGGTGGTGAATCACATCAATTTCTTGTCCTCATGTATCTTAAAAACTAATTGCAGAGACATAAAATATTTTTTAAATATATGTAATATAACATCCAGAAGTATTATCTGCTATAAGGAAGATGTTTAAAAACTAATAAAATAGAAGATACATTCTATTTTACACAGAACCAGGAGTGAAGAGCTCTCTAAAGAGATTGCACTTGAGCATATACATTAATTAAATAAGAATAATCAGAAACTTTACAAANGACACGACTAAGCAACTTCACTTTCACTTTTCACTTTCATGCATTGGAGAAGGAAATGGCAACCCACTCCAGTGTTCTTGCCTGGAGACTCCCAGGGACAGTGGAGCCTGATGGGCTGCCATCTATGGGGTTGCACAGAATCGAACACAACTGAAGTGACTTAGCATGACCGATTTTAATGACATGAGTTAACTTTTTGAACTTTGATAAATTTGCTTTTTAAAGTTTGTTTTAAAAAATGAGTAAATCTGATCTCTAAAAACAACTGTTAAGAATCACTGTCTTAAGAATTTAAAAATTAAATATATTCATTGATAATATCATTTAATATGTCAAAACCATTTTTCTTGGCAAAATAAACAAATATATGTTAGGCTGAGTTCTGATCAGTTGGTTTTACACATCTGTATTTGAGTTTACAGAAAGGTAGCTTGTAAACAGATGTTGGTTATGATTAATCTGATCCTCTGGGAACCTTTTAACTTCACAATCTGGAACAAATATGAAGACAGTTATGCAGGTCCTGATAAATTAGTTTTGAGAACATACAAACAAGAATCCATACAAAGAGATAATAGACCATTTGCAAACTCAGCTCAATGATGATAATCTTGAGAAAAGAAGGCACAAACAGTTCCAGAACTTAAAATTATAAAGTAACAGAAAGCATATTCATGAATATGCAGTTGTGCTTTGGGAAAACTGACAGAAAGAAACATATGGCATCATTCTTTAAATAATATCATTGCCTTGGAGTCACATGGAATCTAATTCAGTGCTTAGTTGTCTTCCGTCTTTTGGTTCAAGTGAACAACAATCCACATCAACTAACATGTTACCTATTTTTCTTGCATTTCTCATGCCTTCTTGATCTTGCTAACTCATTTCTCTCTGTCTTGACTAAGTTTTTATAATTTTTTTTTGAGTCTGGGTGGTCTATAAATACTTTATAGATATGCATCAAGCTTTTTTCTCTTTCACTTAGAGTAGTAAATTAACAGTTAATAGTCAAACATTTTCATTGCCATTTTTTAGTTTCTTACTGGCATATCCTTCTAAGTATATGGGATAATGAAGGCTATTGAAATATGAGTAAAGAAATTCAGTGAGTGCAAATGAAGGAAACCATTAGAATGGTGCCATAACACAGGTTTAGCATTCTAATAATTGCATCTACTTGAGACTACTTCAAAAGATCTCCTTAGGCTTAGATTAATTTTTACAATTCTGGGGTTAAGAATTATCTTGATCTAAACTGGCATCCGGGCTCCCCTCATGCTCAGCTGGTAAATAATCCACCTGCAATGTAGGAGACTCCAGTTTGATTCCTGGGTCGAGAAGACCCCCTGAGGAGGGAGAGGCTACTCAATCCAGTATTTTTGGGTTTCCTTGGTGGCTCAGATAGTAAAGAATCTGCCTGCAATGAGGGAGATCTAGGTTCGATCCCTGGGTTGAGAAGATACCCTGGAGGAGGGCATGGCAACCCACTCCAGTATTCTTGCCTGGAGAATCCCCATGGGCGGAGGAGCCTGGCAGGCTACAGCTCACGGGGTAGCAAAGAGTGGGACAGAACTGAATGACTAAGCACAGCACAGCACAGCAAACTGGCATTCAGGCTGGAGAATATTCACGTATGGGGAGGCTACTAACCTTTTGGTTCTTTACATCTAAATTATAGAGACTATTGAATGGCACTGATTTTTAGTTCAATACATGGGCCTCCTAGGTAGTTCCAGTGGAAGAGAACCTATTTGCCAATGCAGGAGACACAGAGACCGGTGTGTTGATTCCTGGGTTGGGAAGATCCTCTGGAAGAGGAAATGGCAATCTACTTTAGTATTCTTTCTCGGGAAATCCCATAGACAGAGGAGCCTGGCCGGTTATGGTCTAGGGTCTGAAAGAGCTGGATACGACTGCAGCAACTTAGCATGCATGTATTAGGTGCCAATGATACGCCACACGTTACTTTAAGTACTAGGGTATGGTGGTGAATCACATCAATTTCTTGTCCTCATGTATCTTAAAAACTAATTGCAGAGACATAAAATATTTTTTAAATATATGTAATATAACATCCAGAAGTATTATCTGCTATAAGGAAGATGTTTAAAAACTAATAAAATAGAAGATACATTCTATTTTACACAGAACCAGGAGTGAAGAGCTCTCTAAAGAGATTGCACTTGAGCATATACATTAATTAAATAAGAATAATCAGAAACTTTACAAAGTATGTTGGCAAGAGGCATGTGCATGTCTCAATTCTAGGGTAACTGGCACAGTGAAGACTTCTGAAATGGACACTGGCCTAAATGACACATTCTTGATGAAATTCAAAGGAGGTCAAAACCATTAACATAATCTTAAGGAGATAGCTTTTCCATCTTATTATAGTACAGAGCAATAAAAACCTTAGAATTGGTCACCTTTTAGTTAATTACCACAAGGAAAAAATACCCTAGCAGCAACTGAATAGAAAATTACTACCACAAATTGGTAAGCATAGGCCCTGTTGTAGCACGCCCCCAGGTTCATGCACTTAATGAAAGCATTCTCCTGTGTATCCACTGAATCCATCTGAGCAAGTATCTGCTTCTGCTAATTACTGACATACTGCTCAATATTCAATTGAAAAATTAAGTCAATGTTTCCCAAATAGTACTGTAGAAACATCAACTGGGATCTTAATAAAATGTGGGTTCTGGGCCAGTTGGTCTAGGACAGTGAGCAAAGGGTAGGGTGGGGAAGGGAGCTGAGATTCTGCCTTTTTAACAAACTACCAGATGATATCAGTGCTGCAGGTCTATGTATTGTACTCTGTAACAAGGATCTAGTGATGTGGAGCAGAACTGATACACTGTCTCCTAAAGGAGGACTGAAAGATAAGACATGTGATTCCCACCTGCAGATTTTTCTGAATAGGCTGATGTCTTCATCGTTTGGGGCTACTGCTATAACCTTAGATTTAGATTTGCTATAATCTTAGATTTGGTAGCTTACAAACAACAGAAATATATTTTCCACCCTACTGGAAGCTAGAAATCTGAAATTAGGGCACCAGCATGTTTGGGTTCTGATGCGAGTCCTTATCCAGTTTTCAAACTGAAGTCATTTTCCTTTACTCTCATATGGCTCTTACTCACATATCATAGAAATAATCTGAGAGTTCTGTCTACAGCGAATGTCCATCTCAGTAATAACCTCAGGAAATGTGGAATTTAACCACAGTGTGGATTGTAGGTCTGGTAGACTCACTGATTGAACTTCAATGCAGACACAGCTCAGGCTACGCCTGTCTGACCACTGCATACCCTGTTCTAACAAGAAGGACAGGATGGTGCTTTCATTCCCCTGGCATTAATACCAGATGATACGTCCAAGACCCCTTAGAATGTGTATATGCCTTTTATCCCAGCACCCAGTTGCTCAGGTAATGTCAAAAGCCCTTTGGGGAAAGAATTCGGAAAATACATTTTTCATATTCCTACTGCAGCACTGCAGGGTCATCCTCAAATGCTCCTGAGGTCTCCTTCAGTCAACAGCCTCGAGATCTCAGAACTGGTTCAAGTCTGTAAAGTGTGTGTGAGAGAGTAATGTTTCATTACTGTGGCTGATGTTACTCTTCTGCTCTTGATATCTCAATCATGTTTTGTTATGTAAGTTAAGCAATAATATCACTGGCTAGTACATCTAGCTTTATGAATGTCATGATCTGTTAGCCATACCAGAGATCCTGGAAGACCCAGGCTCCCGAAACTCGATTCTTGCTTCACTCTCCGTCATGGTAATTAAGAAACCTTGCCTGTGATGGTTAAATGTTCCATGTGGCTTCTAATTCTTCTTGATTGCATTATACCTATTCACACTAGCTAACCCAGATCAATCACAGTGTCTTTCTTCTCCCATTAATTTCGGCCTAGAATGGACACTACCAGTTTCTAGATGATGTCAGTGTCCCCCTTCTCTACATTTTAGGGACGGGAGAGTCTTCTGTGTTCTCTTGGGAAATGTAAACAGCTGCTGGTTATCTGGCCTAACATAATTAGTCCATTCTAGCATGCTCATCTTTCTGAACATTTGCATTTTTCCTCAATATTTTGCCAAAGCATTGCAACATCGCTATCTTGTTAACAATACATCATCTACAAAGTTCAAGATGTCACTCCTGGAGGATATTAGGACTAAATCCAGGCATCCTTGCCAGGATGTTAAATTCTGATTCATGGGAGAATGCCACCATGCCAATAAACATTCCCCTATCTGAGTTGCCAGTATCCTGGACCTGATTCAACACTCTAACACTCCACTTTCACGTGTGTACCCCCAGCTTCTGTTTTAGTATATCTTAGGTGAGTTCTGCAACCATTCAGTAAATAATCTTTTATTCCCCCCAACAGGAAAAGCACTTTATTTCTCTGCTCATGCTGAGATCTGACTCTAGTTATTACTCTAGAAGTAATGGGAAGGGGGTAGTGAAGGGGCAGTTCTTGGAGACAACAAACATAATTTTGTGGTAGACCTGTTTCAGCTGAGTCTTTTGTATAAACTCCAGAATATGGGGAGCTACACTCCAATCTTAAGTTTTAAGGGAATCTGGGAAATCTAGTTTTAAGCACATTCATTCAAATGACATTCTTGCAACTCTCAGGGTCTCTCTATCCCTACAGACTCACTGACCTTAAGAGCTTGCTGGGGCTATGAGTTAATTTCCCATTAAAAATCCTCCACCCTTAGTATAAGTCTGAGTTTCTGCATAGTCTGCCCTTTTGAATATAAAAGATGACAGTCTCTTAAAATGTTTCCATGGAGACTTTCTAGCTTTCACAGAGTATCTGAGTTCAAGTTAGCTGATCTGAGTATTTCTTTCTTTCTTAATGGTTTCTACAACACTTAGCAAGAACCATCCAATTCCATAATCCCTATAATTACATCCCCTCAATAGCTTTCAAGAGCTTGTGCGCGTGCTTCTCTGCTTGGGTATCATTCCAATCCACCGTAGGGGACAATCTAAACAGTTCTATGATATTTCGAGATAACAGAAGTGCCACTATGCCACTCACTGTCTACCCGATGATCCTCACAGCCATCTGACTGACAAGCAGTCCAAGTTCAGAATTCTATTCTGAGAATATGATCTCTAGCTACATTGCATCGGAGAAGGAAATGGCACCCCACCCCAGTGCTTTTGCCTGGAGAATCCCAGGGCTGGGGGAGCCTGGTGGGCTGCTGTCTATGGGGTCACACAGAGTCGGACACGACTGAAGCGAGCAGCAGCAGCTACATTTTAGACACCCAGTGACTTATGTTGATTTACTTCAAAAGAAGAATCTGAAGTCAGAATCCAAGGTAGGTCGTTTGGAAGATAAACACAGGAAGAGCTGTAGGAGTAGGCAAACGGGAGAAAGTATGTAAATGGATGGGTTATACTTTAAGGTAATTGGAGCTCAGTTTCATCAGAGATTTTCTGGGAGATGTTTCAGAACTGTGCCAGCNAAGTCAGAATCCAAGGTAGGTCGTTTGGAAGATAAACACAGGAAGAGCTGTAGGAGTAGGCAAACGGGAGAAAGTATGTAAATGGATGGGTTATACTTTAAGGTAATTGGAGCTCAGTTTCATCAGAGATTTTCTGGGAGATGTTTCAGAACTGTGCCAGCACTCCTCCCTAGTCGACTGAGCATTGTTCCCAAGTGAGTCAAACACATTTTTCCTAAAGAGCACCCTGCATTTCTGTACAGATGCAGGATAATTTCTGTGATTATGGGAATTGTCTGTAGGCCACCTCCAAGCAGGCCAAGACAATATAGGTGGGGCAGTGGCAGAATCTGCTTCAGTGATCTAGTACTTTTTTATACTAGTCTAATCCAATTCCCTTACTTAACAAATTAATAATAATAGTCACTACATTATTAGGACACTGAACAAGGGGTTAAGATTTCTCACACAGAGTGTTTTACAAGGTGTTTTAGATATAGAATGTATTTAATAAGTGCTAGCTGTTATTATCTTTTGTGTCTCTGCTCCTCACATTTCCCACCTGGTGACAAAACCTCCTGAATGGGCACNGATCGCAAAGAGTCGGAGACGACTAAGCGACTGAACTGAACTGAGCATATAAGAACTAAACTGAGAATGCTCAATATTGCTCTTTTAAAAGAGCAATTTATTTAAAACTGTCTGCCTTGAAATAAGTCAAGCTAGTAATATGGAAATTATTTTACTTGTTTTTGAAAATAAATTTTTCAAATACATTGCTATTAAACTTTTCTGATGAAAATTAGGAATGAAGATACTAAAATAGAAAGACAACCACATATGTTTCACTTAATATTTTTCTTTTTTAAATTATTTCTTAAACGTTTTTAGGATTTTTTAAATTACTTGCACACATTTAAGATTTTATATGTTTGTATGTATGGTTGTATATACAAACCCCTCTACTCACACATCATTTCAACCATCTGATGGACTGTGGGGACGAGCCACATGGCACACAGTTGAAAATAATTTCCTTTAACAAGAACCATGGGGTATTTAATGACTTGCAGCATAGGCACTGACCTCAGCTGAACGTAGTACTTCACATAGTCTAGGGTGCAGGGAGATAAAGTATGTTTAGGTTTCCCCAAAGCAAATTATTTGAATTCTAGCCATCTGTCTGAAAATAAGAACACTTCTAGCTTAGACACACATGCTTAATCAGTGTTTGCTTTAAAATTTATGAGTGTATAGGTACAATTGAACAACCTGAAATCCAAAATGTTAGACGTGGACTCTCTGAGAGAGAAACAGAGTGTGATTGTGTGTGTGTGTCTTTGGGGGTGCTGGGGAGAGAGGTGGTACAGAGGAGAATTAAAGTGGAGACTGCCTAATTCAGAATTTCCTTTACCTGAATCTTCGGTGTCTGTGACCACCAACAGAGTTCCCTCTACTGAAGCAGTCTGACGTAAATGTGTCTACTGTGCATTATAGCTGACCTGAGGGTTCTGGTAAAGAGATTTATCTGCTAAATGCCAGGGAGACTGCCAGATTCAACATACATAAGTTTAAGTATATAGCATCATATGCTGCCGGTGGTAGGTTATTTGATTTCTTTTCCTTTTAGTCTTTTCTTTTGAGATATTCCAAGACTNACTGTGCATTATAGCTGACCTGAGGGTTCTGGTAAAGAGATTTATCTGCTAAATGCCAGGGAGACTGCCAGATTCAACATACATCAGTTTAAGTATATAGCATCATATGCTGCCAGTGGTAGGTTATTTGATTTCTTTTCCTTTTAGTCTTTTCTTTTGAGATATTCCAAGACTATTGATTACCTGTGGTGAAAGTTTGTTCTCTCCATGATTTTATTGCTTCCCTCCCATGAGTGATGGAGATTTTTTAATAAGTATGCATGGTACAGTTGTAGTTTTGAATTTAAAATTAATTTTCTCAATGAATCGGTCACAATAGTTTAGCAATTGTTTTGCTAACATTTTAATTTAAAATAATAATAATGAGCCTAATACCTTTTGTTGAAGAGGTATGAGCAGAGTAAGGAAATTAATGTCATAGAGTTCATATTTTGTGCCACACAATTTGTTAGTAAATCTACATATTAATTTTGTAACTTACTTTCTCTACAATCTTGTGATATGTATGAATAATAAAATTGGGCGAGTTTAGGGATTCTTACTGGCTTATAACTCAACATTAAAAAAAATAAGGTCATGGCATCCAATTATCATTTCATGTCAAATAGATGGGGACACAATAGAAACAGTGACAGACTTTATTTTTGGAGGCTCCAAAGTCACTGCAGATGGTGACTGCAGCCATGAAATTAAAAGATGCTTGCTCCTTGGAAGAAAAGCTTTGATCAACCTAGACAGCATGTTAAAAAGCAGAGATTATTACCTTGCCAACAAAGGTCTGTCTAGTCAAAGCTCTCTGGTTTTTCCAATAGTCAGGTATGGATGTGAGAACTGGACTATAAAGAAAGCTGAGCACTGAAGAATTGATGCTTTTGAACTGTGGTGTTCAAGAAGACCCTTGAGAGTCCCTTGGACTGCAAGGAGATCCAACCAGTCCATCCTAAAGGAAATCAGTCCTAAATATTCATTGGAAGGACTGATGCTGAGGCTGAAACTGCAATACTTTGGCCACCTGATGCGAAGAACTGACTCACTGGAAAAGACCCTGATGCTGGGAGGGATTGGGGGCAGGAGGAGAAGGGGAAACAGAGGATGAAATGGCTGGATGGCATCATTGATGCGACGGACATGAGTTCGAGCAAGCTCCAGGAGTTGGTGATGGACAGGGAGGCCTGGTGTGTTGCAGGCCATGGGGTCGCAAAGAGTCGTATATGACTGAGTGACTGAACTGAGGCCTTCCTGCTTAAAGACCTGTCTGATGTAAAAATCCATATACATTTCTCTTTTGTGTCTTTAATTTTCTTTGTAAAAAGCATTTAATTTTAGGCTAGTTTTAGATTTATAGAAACTTTGTAAAAATAGTACAGAGAATTCCTTTATAGAGTTCCTCCAAAACCCACACCTAGTTTCCCTTGTTAGTGTCTTACATTCAGTCCAGTCCGTTCAGTCGCTCAGTCGTGTCCCACTCTGTGCGACCCCATGAATCACAGCACGCCAGGCCTCCCTGTCCATCACCAACTCCCGGAATTCACTCAGACTCACATCCATCGAGTCAGTGATGCCATTCAGCCATCTCATCCTATCATCCCCTTCTCCTCCTGCCCCCAATCCCTCCCAGCGTCAGAGTCTTTTCCAGTGAGTCAACTCTTCGCATGAGGTGGCCAAAGTACTGGAGTTTCAGCTTTAGCATCATTCCTTCCAAAGAAATCCCAGGGCCGATCTCCTTCAGAATGGACTGGTTGGATCTCTTTGCAGTCCAAGGGACTCTCAAGAGTCTTCTCCAACACCACAGTTCAAAAGCATCAATTCTTTGGCACTCAGCTTTGTTCACAGTCCAACTCTTTTCCAGTGTCTTACATTACTTTGGTACATTTGCCACAATTAGTGAATCAATATTGTAATGTTATTACTAAAAAAATTCATACTTTATTCAGATTTCTTAGTTTTTACCTAAGGTCATTATCCTGTACCAGAATCCCCCACAGGACACCATGATATATTTAATCATCATCTCCGTAGGTTTCTGTAGACTGTGATAGTTTCTAATATCGTTCCCGCTTTTGATGACCTTGGTAGTTTTGAGGCTTACTGATCAAGTATTTTGTTTATTGCTCATCAATTGGTGTCTGTCTGTCTGCTGTTTCTCTCATAATTAGACTGAAATTTTGAGTACTGGAGAAGATCACAGAGGTAACTGCTAAAATCACATCATATTGAGGGTACACACATCAGTATGGTTTATCTTTGCTGATATTGATCTTGATCACCTAACACATAGCTATTCAGGTGTTTCCACTGTAAAGTTATTCTTTTGCCCCTCTTTCTAAACTGTACTCACTGCAGGAGTTCACCATGGACACCCCACATTTAAGGGGAGGGGAGTTAATCTCTGGAGGAGTATCATGGTTCATTTAACGTGTCAGCTATGCTGGGCCATGGTACCCTGATATTTGGTCAAACCTTGTTCTAGATGTTTTGGTGAAGAGAGTTTTTGGATGAGGTTTGCATCTTAACTGGTAGACTGAGTAAAGCAGATTACCTTCCATAAAGTGAGTGGGTCTGATCCAATCAGTTGAAGGTCTAATAGAAAAGACTGCCCTCTCCTGAGATAAAAGGAATCCTGTCAGCAGTCTTTGGACTGAAACTGTAACTCTTCCCCTAGTGTCCAGCCTACTAGCCTACCCTGCAGATTTCTGAATTACCGAGCCTATACAATTGCATGAGGCAATACCTTAAATCTCTCAATCTGTATGCATTTACACACAATTTAGTGGGCTATTTCTCTGGATAACTTTAACAAAAGGGAGTATTATATATTGTCAAATAATAATTAGTATCAAGGCTGCAAAGAGGGTAAAACTTAGAGTGTTCCAGAGAAGTGAAAGAGTCAGGGGCTTATAAAGACAAAGAGCTACAAGACTGGCAAAGTTGCTAGGTGAGAATTGTGATTAACTCTGATGCAAGTCAGGACATTTTTTCCTTAAGGATTCACATGTTAGTTTAGGGTAAGGGTCTGATAAAAATCTTGATTTTCTGGCAAATGTTCTGAATGTCTTTTTTTTTTTTTTTTTTTTTTAGGACAATGAGTGGTTGAAAGGTCAGATTCCATCCGGGATGAGACATGCATAAGTCACGTTTCCTCAATGACCTCCTGGCTTCATTTTAGAGAAACATCTTAGCAACAGTAATTCCCCTTTGATTTTCTTTTCACACTACACAAATTACTTGAAATTATTCTTCTTCAGACATTTTATCTATTCATATTTATTTATGTATGTATTCATTGATTGACATCAATTTGGATTCATGTTGTTTCTTAGTTGCTCAGTCGTGTCCGACTCTTTGTAACCCCATTGACTCTCGCCACCAGGCTCCTCTGTCCATGGGATTTCCCAGGCAAGAACACTGGAATGGGTTGCCATTTCCTTCTCGAGGGGATCCTTTAGACCCAGGGATTAAATCTGTGTTTCCTGCATTGCAGATGGATTCTTCAACCCTGAGCCACCAGGAAGACTTAGGATTTAGTCTAGTACTACATTGTTGGTCAAACTATTTTGGCTTATGCTGCTGGAAGCTATTTTATTTGACACTTTTATATGCTTATCACATATGTATTGTGTGCGTGTTGCATTTTGTTTATTTGACTATTTTCTTACTTTCTAGCACTACAAGAAACTAGAAAGAAGAAACAAGAAACTCAGCCTTGCTTCAATCATTAATTTGTGCTCTTTTAGCAAAATACACTGACTAGATTGATGTTGGATGGAAGGGGGATAAATGTCTATTAACTAACCTGTTCAGTTCAGTTCAGTCACTCAGTTGTATCTGATTTTTGCTAACCCATGGACTGCAGCACACCAGGAATTGCTGTCCATAACCAGCACCTGGAGGCTACTCAAACTCCTGACCATCGCATCACTGATGCCATCCAACCATTGTATGCTCTGTCATCCGCTTCTTCTCCTACCTCCAATCTTTCCCAGCATCAGGGTCTTTTCAAATGAGTCAGTTCTTCGCATCAGATGGCCAAAGTATTAGAGTTTCAGCTACACCATCAGTCCTTCCAATGAATGTTCAGGACTGATTTGCTTTAGGATGGACTGGTTGGATCTCCATGCAGTCCAAGGGATTCTCAAGACTCTTCTCCAACACCACAGTTCAAAAGCATCAATTATTTAGTGCTCAGCTTTCGTTATAGTCCAACTCTAACATCTATACATGACTACTGGAAAAACAATAGCTTTGACTAGATGGACCTTTGTTGGCAAAGTAATGTCTCTGCTNAGACACCTAAGGCTTACTCTTTTAGCAAATTTCAAGTATACATTATTATCATTATTAATAAAACTGCTATACATTAGATCTCTAGAATTTATTCATTTTATACCTGAAATCTTGTACCCTTTGACAAACACCTTCTCATTTCCCACATTCACTAGCACCTGGTAAAAACAATTTTACTCTCTGATTTTATGAGTTTGACTTAAGATTACACATATCAGTGATATCATGTAGTGTTTGTCTCTCTGTGTCTACCACATAATTCAGATCCATGTTGTTCAAACATCAACAGTATATATAAATATAAATATATATGTGGGCTCCCCTGGTGGCTCAGCTGGTAAAGAATTCGCCTGCAATGTGGGNACTTAAGATTACACATATCAGTGATATCATGTAGTGTTTGTCTCTCTGTGTCTACCACATAATTCAGATCCATGTTGTTCAAACATCAACAGTATATATAAATATAAATATATATGTGGGCTCCCCTGGTGGCTCAGCTGGTAAAGAATTCGCCTGCAATGTGGGAGACCTGGCTGAGATCCCTGGGTTTGGAAGAGCCCCTGGAGAAGGAAAGTCTATCCACTCCAGTATTCTAGCCTGGAGAATTCTGGACTATAGAGTCCATGGGGTCACAAAGAGTTGGACATGACTGAGTGACTTTCACTTCACTTTCACATATATATACCTATATATAACATATTTCATATATTTCATATAATTTATACTTATATATGGCTAATATATATGTGCATCCATATCTATATCTGTAATCTCATAATGCATTTTCCCATACATCCCTCAACAGCCACTAAGATTATTTCCATATCTTTACTATTGTGAACAATGTTTCAATGAATATGGGACTGCAAGTATCTCTTCAAGATACTAATTTCATATCCTTTGGATATATACTCAGAAATGGGATTGCTACACTATATAGTAGTTCTATTTCTGAGGAAGCTCCTTGCCATTTTCCATAATTGCTATACAAATTTACCATCCCATCAACAGTGTACAAAAGAGAATATTCTTGCTAGTGATTGTCATCTCTTGTCTTTTTGATAACAGCCATCCTCCTTTGGCCCTCTCTGGTGGATCAGATGGTAAAAAAATTTGCCTGTAATGTGGGAGACCCAGGTTCAATCCCTGGGCTTGGAAAGATCCCTGAAGAAGGGAATGGTTACCCACTCGAGTATTCTTGCCTGGAGAATTCTATGGACAGAGAACCCTGGCGGGGCCACAGTCTATTGGGGTCGCAAAGAGCCATACATGACTGAATGACTAACACTTTCACTTTGGGGTTTCCACTGCAGCTCAGCTGGTAATGAATCCACCTGCAGTGGAGGAGACCCAAGTTCAACTCATGGGTTGGGAAGATCCCCTGGAGAAGGGACAAGCTACCCACTCCAGTACTGTTGGGCTTCCCTGGTGGCTCAGTCAGTAACGAATCTGCCTGTAATGCAGGAGACCTGGGTTCAATCCCTGGGTTAGGAAGATCCCTTAGAGGAGGGCATGACAACCCACTCCAGTATTCTTTCCTGGAGGAGCCTGGTGGGCTGCAGTCCATGGGGTTGCAGAGTCAGGCACAACTGGGTGACTAAGCACATCCTCCTTAGCATGAGTGAGGTGCTACCTCATTGTGTTATTGATTTGCATTTCCCTGATGATTACTGATGCACAACTTTTCATGTAACTGTTTGTCTTCTTTGGTGAAATTATTAATTCCTTTGCCCATTTTTAATTATTTTGTAAAATAGCTACTGATTTATATGGGTGTGTGCTCAGTTGCTTCAGTAGTATCCAACTCTTTGCCACCCTATGAACTATAGCCCACCAGACTCCTCAGTCCACGGGATTCTCCAGGCAAGAATACTGGAATAGGCTCCCATGGTCTTCTCCAGGACTGAGTTACATATAATCAACTAAGCTTTGACGATGGTGGCAAGAATTCACAACAGAGAAAGGACAACCAAAACATACATATATTTGGATTATCCAAAATAGATACTTTATATATAGTAATATATATTTTGGGGGGCTCTAAAATCATTGCAGATGGTGACTGCAGCCATGAAATTAAAAGACGCTTACTCCTTGGAAGAAAAGTTATGACCAACCTAGATAGCATATTCAAAAACAGAGACATTACTTCGCCAACAAAGGTCCATCTAGTCAAAGCTATGGTTTTTCCAGTAGTCATGTATGGATGTGAGAGTTGGACTGTGAAGAAGGCTGAGTGCCGAAGAATTGATGCTTTTGAACTGTGGTGTTGGAGAAGACTCTTGAGAGTCCCTTGGACNAAGGTCCATCTAGTCAAGGCTATGGTTTTTCCTTTGGTCATGTATGGATGTGAGAGTTGGACTGTGAAGAAGGCTGAGTGCCGAAGAATTGATGCTTTTGAACTGTGGTGTTGGAAAAGACTCTTGAGAGTCCCTTGGACTGCAAGGAGATCCAACCAGTCCATTCTGAAGGAGATCAGTCCTGGGATTTCTTTGGAAGGAATGATGCTAAAGCTGAAACCCAGTACTTTGGCCACCTCATGAGAAGAGTTGACTCATTGGAAAAGACTCTGATGCTGGGAGGGATTGGGGGCAGGAGGAGAAGGGGACGACGGAGGATGAGATGGCTGGATGGCATCACTGACTCGATGGACATGACTCTAAGTGAACTCCGGGAGTTGGTGATGGACAGGGAGGCCTGGCGTGCTGCGATTCCTGGGGTTGCAAAGAGCTGGACACGACTGAGCACTGAACTGAACTGAACTGAACTGAATATATAATTAAATATATTAAATATCTATATAATATATATAATACCTCCCACTCTGTAGCCCACCTTTTCATGCTGCTACCTTGGCTGTGCAGATGCTCTTTAGTTCCACTTGTATATTGCTACTTTTGTTGCCTGTGTTTCTAGTGTCATATCCAAAAAATTATTTAGACCATCAAAGGGCTTATCCTCTATATTTTCTTCTAGGAATTTTACAACTTCAGGTCTTCTGTTTAAGGCTTTAATCCATTTTGAGTTGAATTTGTATGATATAAGGATCTAACTCATTTTTATATGTGTTTATCTGTTTTTCCAAACATTTTTCATTGAAGAGACTATTCTTTCTCCATTGTGAATTCTTGGCACCCTTGTCAAAAATTTCCTGACTATGTATGTGTGCGCTTATTTCTAGGCTCTCTATTCTGCTTCACGGGTGAGAGAGTCTATTTGCATGCCAGCATCATACTGTTTTGATTAATACAGTTTTCAAAATATATTTTGAAATATGTTATTGTGATATCTCCAGTTTTGTTTTCCTTACTCAAGATTATGTTGGGTGTTTGTAGTCTTGTGGTTTCATATAAATTTTAGGATCTTTTGCTATTTGTGAAAAGCCTGTAGATCTCTGGAGAGAATGGATATTTTAACAATATTATTTATTCTAATTTATGAACACAGAATATATTTTCATTTATTTGTGGCTTCTTTAATTTCTTTCAACAGTCTTAAATTGTGTGTATAGGTCTTTCAGTTCATTTGTTAAATACATTCCTAACTATTTATTCTATGTTTTCCAGTTTTATTGATACATACTTGACATAGACAGCACTAGATAAGTTTAAGGTACATAGTGTAATGATATGGCTTAAAAATATCATGAAATAATTACCTCAGTAAGTTTAGTGAACATCTATCATCTCACATAGATACAGAATTTTAAAAGTGTAATTTTTCCTTATGATGATAACTCTGAGGATTTACTATTCTTTTTGATACTTTCTAGTTCCTTAATGTATAAATTAAAGTGTTTACTTGAGTTTTTTTTCCTTAATGTGGATATTTATTGCTATAAACTTTTCGCTTAGAACCTCTTTTCCAAAGTTTTGGTAACCTGTGTTTTCATTTTCATTTGTCTTAAGATACTTTCTGATTTCTCTTTTGATTTCTTCTTCAACACATTAGTTTTTGAGGAATGTGTTGCTTAATTTCTACATATTTGTACATTTTTCAATTCTCCTTCTGTTACTGACTTCTATTTTTATACCACTGTGGTTAAAAAATGGTACTTGAATTTCAATCATCTTAAATTTGTTAAGGCTTATTCTGTTGTCTTTGTGTACTCGAGAAGAATATGTATCATGTAACTAAAATAGTTTATTTCTGGATTCTCTATATGACTATCCTTATGTTAGCATCACACTATTTTGATTAACACAAACACAGTAAGTTTTAACATCAGGAAGTATGACTCTTCTAACTTTGCTTTATTTGAAGAGAAAAGAAGTAAAGGAACTGTAGTAAGGGAGATGCCAAAATGGTAGATAGGACACAGAGCAAGTAAGATCTCTTAGATAATGTTATAGAAGTCTGTCCTTATCAAAAGGACAGAAAAAACTAACTGGAGCATTTTAGGCAAAGAAGGATACTCAGATTTACATTTTGATGATATTTTTCTGGCAGAAATTCAGAGAATGTATTTGCAAGGCAGAAACAGTGTGTGTACAAATAGAGTTACTGAAGGTAAAGGAATGCTAGAGAGACATAACTGTAACTGGGATTTTGAAATATGTAGTAGAGTAGGGCAAAAGTGTCATAGCAAAAACTATAATAAAATGTTTGGTGGATTGGATTAATGGGCCATACTTTGAAGGGTGTCAGGAGTGGTATTTATATTCTATTCCTGCAGTGCAAACAACAGTGATACTACCTAATAAGATAGTAAACAATGGAAGAAGACCACACTGCAGAACAGGGGACAGATTAGGAGTTAGAATTCAGCGAAGAGGTACATGGGAAGGTCTATATAAAGACAGATTCTATATATTTAGGTGATGATTAAAGCAACCCATAAGAATGAGATGGCTAACGGCTATGATTGAGCCTTGAATGATGCCAACATCCAGCTTTATTGAAAGCAAAGGTATGAGAAAAAACAGTAAGGAAGACGCCCAAAGATTACTGTGTTAGCTAATCCAACTAGAAGATGTGCTTCTAGGGTAGAGGGTAGAGGAGGACTGTGATCACACTGCTGCTGCTGCTGCTAAGTCGTTTCAGTCGTGTCCAACTCTGCGACCCCATAGACAGCAGCCCACCAGGCTCCCCCGTCCCTGGAATTTTCCAGGCAAGAACACTGGAGTGGGTTGCCATTTCCTAGTTCATGTTACATTATAAAATTGAGAGTATATTTCAAAGTAGATGGAGATTTAGAAATAGAAAAATATATTATTGAATTCGGCTGAATTCTAGAATTTCCAAAATCCAAATTCATCTTTAGAACAATAGATGCTTTTATATTCTAACCTGAAATATAAAAAGCAAATGTGGAACAGAATCAACTAAATATACTACATTCATCAACAATGTCTATAATATTGAAAGATTACACTAAATATTTTAAAAAGTATTACCACCAAGCATTATATATCCCTACAAATGATCAAAACAAGCTTCTCCAAATTAAGAGTACCCAGAGGATTACATAATTGTAATTCTGGAATTTGTGAAGGATTTTATGTTGTTATTTACTAGAAGAGCAAGTGAAAATGTGAATTTTTCATAGAAACTCAATTCTAGTTGAAAAAGGCACCACTTCTTGAGAATTATGGTACTTCCCTACACAGTAACACTGTATACAATCTGAATCCTTAAAGGAACTTAATTCAAAAATATGGTTTTAATAAACAACATCATTTTACTAGTTTTATAATATGGCTAAAATTCACTTAAAGTTCAGTGCACTACTGTGATTACTGTAAACTACTTTTAAATTTTCTATCAAATGAAAATAACCATTTGGGTAAACAAGAATTTAAGACTGGGGTTTGCTAATGAAAAGTCATGAACTCCCAGGAAAGTCTGGAAGTATTTGCTAGATTGATCAAACTTGTGGGTGGTCAGTTGTGACCCTGCTATCTTGCAGTTCAGGGAGAAAAATAATGGCTGTATTGGCTTGCAAAACTGTATGTGCAACTACAGTTATTCTCTAATCAATTATCGTGTGGGCAATAATTGTCTTTTTTAATGTCTTTCTCATGATGTCATTTCACATAGTTGAAAATCTATCCAAAACTTATAAAATTTTTCATTGCCAAATCATTTGAATGAGTAAAATCTTTACTGCGTATGTTAGACATTGCTTTAAAAATGCCCATCTCAAATATATTCTCTCTTATCCAAACATCAATAACAGAAGAAACGTTCTTTGAATCACTTTCTGTCAAATAATACATTCTTTAAAATCATCTTTTAAGATAAACTCTNGATGGCTGGATGGCATCACTGACTCGATGAGCTGAGTCTGAGTGAACTCCGGGAGTTGGTGATGGACAGGGAGGCCTGGCGTGCTGCGATTCATGGGGTCGCAAAGAGTCGGACATGACTGAGCGACTGAACTGAACTGAACATAAAACTGTATACCTATCACATTTAAATTTTAAATAATACCTTCATTAGATATGTCAACAAATAATGTTAAGTGCCTGATTAAATCAAATTATTTTCTTTTAATGATCTTCCACTGAGATCCACCATGGTAGATCAAACATTTTTAATTAGCTAAAATTAAAACAGTATCCAGCACCTATCTGTGGTTAGGGAAAATTTTTTGCTGCTTGATTGAACTAAGATTGTTCAGACTATTTGATTGATCACATTCAAACTGGTTCTTGAGCAATTAAGCTCATCTGCAGTCTTTAAGGGTTTCCCTGGTGGCTCAGACGGGAAAGCATCTGCCCGCAGTAAGGGACACCTGGGTTCGATCCTTGGGTTGGGAAGATCCCCGGGACAAGGAAATGGCAACCCACTCCAGTACTCTTGCCTGGAAAATTCCATGGACTGAGGAGCCTGGTAGCCTACAGTCCATGGAGTTGCAAAGACTATATTAATTTCAATTAACATGATTTTTTATAAAAATTTATTTCATATTGAGAGAAGTAGAGTGTGGCACTGGAAAGTTTTGTTAATTTGTTTTTTCTTAGCAGAGGATGAGAGAAAGCAAAATCACTGGCTGATGGGATCTAATAATCATTTACCTAAAGCTGATTTGAACCAGATTTAGCTGTTCCTACTCTCCTCATTAAGATAAAAAACTCTGGGGCTTTGGCTACAGATCGTTTTTTATTTAATAAATGTTGTAATTTCAATGACCTTTTCTTAAACCTACTTATCTACTTACATACAAAATTGTAGAACTGAAGCTTGAGGTTTTTCCAATCCATTTCTTAAAATGAGAATTATTCCCATTGTGACATGAATTAGAGTTTGGTTATGATCATTTAAACAAACCATGTTGAACAATTATTTTTACAATCCCACAATTCTGATTCCTTTCCACCCTCAACTTCTCAACATTAGTCAGGAAAAAAAAAGGAGAAAAAGAACAGAAAACATGACTCTTTCTCTTTTTTAACAAACGGATGTAAAAAGAAATGTAATCAAAGACATGCAATACATGCCTACTATTTTAGATACTTTTAGAACATTTATTCATTCATCATTTTATTTACTCATTCAAATACTTTAAGAACATTTTAAGAACTTGGCCATATTGTAGACACTGAGGATTTTACATAAACAAGAAAAATCTCTGCCATTGTAAAATATATGCCACTGTAAAATGTATATAATAGTGAGTGGATATAGAAAGTAACTTGTAAGCAAAAATTATTTTCAGATAGGGATAATTAACACGGACAAAATGAAACAAAATAATGCATGAAGGTACTTGTTGTGTGGTGAAGTGGGAGATGTGAAGAACATTTTTAATTAGAACTGTCAGCAAAAGCAAAGCTGAGGTTATGATATTTGAATTAAAATAGATACAATCTCAAAATCAATATTATAATAA
>SJYA01002337.1:676374-720745 GCA_006410615.1 Neotragus moschatus | reverse complement strand
TTGTAATTTCAATGACCTTTTCTTAAACCTACTTATCTACTTACATGCAAAATTGTAGAACTGAAGCTTGAGGTTTTTCCAATCCATTTCTTAAAACGAGAATTATTCCCATTGTGACATGAATTAGAGTTTGGTTATGATCATTTAAACAAACCGTGTTGAACAATTATTTTTACAATCCCACAATTCTGATTCCTTTCCACCCTCAACTTCTCAACATTAGTCAGGAAAAAAAAAGGAGAAAAAGAACAGAAAACATGACTCTTTCTCTTTTTTAACAAACGGATGTAAAAAGAAATGTAATCAAAGACATGCAATACATGCCTACTATTTTAGATACTTTTAGAACATTTATTCATTCATCATTTTATTTACTCATTCAAATACTTTAAGAACATTTTAAAAACTTGGCCATATTGTAGACACTGAGGATTTTACATAAACAAGAAAAATCTCTGCCATTGTAAAATATATGCCACTGTAAAATGTATATAATAGTGAGTGGATATAGAAAGTAACTTGTAAGCAAAAATTATTTTCAGATAGGGATAATTAACATGGACAAAATGAAACAAAATAATGCATGAAGGTACTTGTTGTGTGGTGAAGTGGGAGATGTGAAGAACATTTTTAATTAGAACTGTCAGCAAAAGCAAAGCTGAGGTTATGATATTTGAATTAAAATAGATACAATCTCAAAATCAATATTATAATAATATGTCATTGAAGATTTTCACTTAAAATCAAGTCAACTGTTTCAATGATTTTATGAAGTTCATTAAGAAGCAAGCATCACTTGTATGAAAGAAAACCTTTAAATTCACTTTTATGTATGGAGAGCAAAATCAACATTGTTACATACATTAGGTATATAACTAATATAACTTAATAGCATAATGATATAAATGATATAAAAGATTTATTTTTGTTTGATTCTTTATCACATGATGTCAAAATTATAAAATCCAAAGGAAAATTGTAAGCTTGTATATTAAAGATGGCTGATGTATCCAAAATGTTTGAAAATATGACTTTAGGGTGAGAGATTGAGTATATAGAAATACAAATGTCTTTATTTCATAAAATGCTAAATATTATCTTAAGTCATGGAAATTTGACTTTACATAAGAATATACTGATTACCAAGTTATTAAATTTTCATTATGTGTTTCCTGAGGTTGACTCAATTAGACATCTGGCTAGCTAATATTTGTAGGTTTGCAATTCTTACCAGAGAAATAGCCCATTTTTAAGTTTTTTTAAAATGAAAGGCAGTTTTCTCAATTTTATTTTAACCTTCTATCTCAAGCATTGCTAATTTCTATTTCATTCTCTATTCGGTTTTCTTATTGATCTATCAAAAATACAAATATATCATTGAAAAGTATGAACATATAAATTCCATGATTAAAATGTTTCACACTCCTATTATCTGGTCCGTGCTTTTCAACATGTTTCACTGATATTTTCCAAATTGCACTTGGCATTGCACATATATATCAGAGTGTGGGGATCTTTGTATTGAGGTATATTTTACATCCAATGAAATTAATAAAATTTAAGTGTATAATTCAACACCTTTTGAAAATATCTTTCACCTGATAACTCAGACTCCTATCAAAATCTTATTTTGTAAATTATTTTTGCATCTTTTGATTAATTTTTTACTTGGTTGTGTTATTATTGTAATAGTTGTAATCATTATTGTAATTCTGGATACAGTTTCCTTATCCAATGAATTTTTCATTTTTTTCTCCCACTCTATAGTTTGTTTCTTTGATTCTCTATTAAAACAAAATGCCTAACTTAAGGCCAAGAAAACATTTTCTTGTACAACAAGAGAACAAAGTATTCTAGCATCATATATTTTAAAAAGGTGTTAACGTCTTTATTGAGTCGTTTTGGTGCTATGTTTAAAAAAAATTGAGCATGTAAATGTGAACTGACTTCTGGACTCCATTCTGTTCCATTAGTCTAGTTGTCTATCTTTATGTTAAATACCATCAGCCACCTTGGTAAATGTAGATGATGGTGTGCAAATTTTGATTTCAGATGGTGAAACTCCTCCAGCATTGTATTTTTTAATGACATTGTTTTGTCCAAGTCTTTTGAATTACATTTTGTAATCAGTTGGTCAATTTCTACCAACAATATGCTAAACTTTTTATTACCATTTTGTCTATGAATTGGCTGTGAAACAATATTGCATGCTCCATCCCATTACTCTGGTATGGATCCCTGGTGGGTTTTTTTTTAGTTTTCCTTGAATGTGGTTTTCTTTACCTGCATGCTGCAAATTATAATATGAGGTATCTTTAATATCATTCAATTCAAAACTGTTTATTTTTACTTTCAAATTTTTCTTTTGTTCTATTGGTTAAGTGCAAATAGGATGCTTATGTGAAAAATGTATGGGCATTTTCAAGCTATCTCTTGGCTGTTGATTTCTAATTTGTATTTTTCTTTGTATATTTCCTAAACATGCTTTATTAAATTTATACCTAACTATATCACATTAAAATACAATGCTGTACCTGATATTGTGATTGCAATTCCAATTTATACATACATACACACACATACATATTAACCCACTATTTTATCATTTTACTAAATTCTTTTATTAGCACACTTTGTTCCATTGTTTTTTGTTTTTGTTCCTTAGGATAGTCTACAAACAAGATTATGTTCTCTGTTAATACGACAACTATTTCTTCCTATTGAACTGGTATGACCTTATTTTTTTTTCTTTCTCTTGACTTATTGTACCTCTAGCTTGAATACAAATGATGAATCCTTTTTTTGCAGCCTTAAAGAGAAAGTTTTTCACTTTTAACATATATTGTGATGCTAGCTATAGTTTTAATGCTTTGTCTTTTGTAGATGCACTNCTTCCTATTGAACTGGTATGACCTTATTTTTTTTTCTTTCTCTTGACTTATTGTACCTCTAGCTTGAATACAAATGATGAATCCTTTTTTTGCAGCCTTAAAGAGAAAGTTTTTCACTTTTAACATATATTGTGATGCTAGCTATAGTTTTAATGCTTTGTCTTTTGTAGATGCACTTCATCAAACTGAAATTTTTTTATTCTATTGCTAAAATGCTAGTAGTTTTATTATGAGCATGTTTTAGATTTGTCTGATACTCTAAGTGTATTGATATATTGATAATAATATGTTTTTGTTTCTCCTGTAATGAATACAATGAATTATATTGCTTAATTTTTAATTTAAAAAGTTTGGCATTCCCATGATTAACAAAACTTGGTCAGTATATATTAACATTTGTGGAGCTTGCTGAGTGAGTTTTGCTAGTATTTGTTGAGGATTTATAACACCTAAATCAGAGGTTAGTCTGATAATTAAAATTTTATTGGAACTTAGCTATGTCAATTTATTGAATTATACTCTATGACCATTTTTACATGGCTATGGGAGAGTTGAGCAGTTTCTACAGAAACAATATGACCCTCAAAGTATAAAATATTTACTCTGTGAGCTTTAAAAGAAAATGTTTGTTGACCTGAGGCCAATGTTAATGAATGATATTATTGGGTAGTTTCTTTCTTTCTTTTTTTGGTAATGTCTTTGAAATTACTGGCCTTATAAAGTAAGATGAAAAGTGCTAACTGCTCCTTTATGAAAGAGTTTTTGTAAATTTTTTCGTATATTTTAGAATAGAATTTTGATAAGGCTTGTGGCCTGGAGTTTTCTTAGATGGAAAGCTTGTCATTAAAAAGCAAATACTTTAATATATGACTATTATTTTGTAAATTTACTCTGTAGATATTTTAATAATTTATTTTCAATGAATTTGTTTACAACTAAATAAATTAATAATTTTATTATAATATTTTATCATGTTTCTGAAGAATCTATAGAGGTTTATCAATTTAATTTCTAAATTATTGAGCTGTGGTTTTCTCCATTTTTTAATTACTCTAGTTAGTGATTTATCAATCTTATTAATATTTTTAAAGAATCAAGTTTTGTTCTCATTAATTATTTCCATTAACTCTATTTTGTGTTTAAATGATTTAATTCTATTGACTATTTTTTCCCCCTTTGCTTATTTTGAATTTAATTTGCTGTTTTTTTTCTAGCTCCTCTGGGTAGACATTAAAATTTCTTATCTTCTATAAACATCTACAAGGTAGTTACTAAGCCCTAATTTAGCTACATCCCTCACATTTTGATATGTTATGATTTATTTTAAAATACTGATATGTTCTAATTTCCCTTAAATGATAACTTCTTTAACTCATAGATCATTTTAAAATAAGCTACTTAATTTCCAAATAGTTGAGTATTTTATAGATTTTTTGTTACTGATTTCTAATATAATGTCATTTTTTCATATTTACTAAAAACTTTCATATTTATTAAGAATTATTTTATGGTCTGGCAAATAGCCTATTCTAGTTTCAACTATATGGGGTTGAAACAAAANAGGTTCCTTAGTTAGGGAGGCTTGTTTTGGAGTTCTGGTGGGTGGAGCTGGATTTCTTCTCTCTTGAGCTTGGAGTATCACTACAGGCTGCCCCGGCAAAGTGCAGCGTCCGCTCCCCACCCTGGAGGAAGGGCGTCTCCTCACCGCTGCCCCTCCCGACCGTCAACCGGAGATTTCTTCTAAGTGTTGTTAGGGTGAATATGGCTTGGGGGGCTCTAGTGAACCGGGAAGTAATCCGTTACTTGTAGGTAATAATTTTATATGCTTGAAGGTCTTTGGGCCTCCTTTGTGGCTCTGCTGATAAATAATCTTGCCACAGTGCAGGAGAACTGGGTTTAGTCCCTGGATTGGGAAGATACCCTGGAGAAGGGAATGGCTACCCACTCCAGTGTTCTTGCTTGGAGAATTCATGGATTGTATAGTCCATGGGGTTGCAAAGAGTCAGACACAACCGAATGACTTTCACAAAGGTCTTTACTCAGCCTTACTCTAGGAATGACTCTACTAGTCAGCATTCTCCAGAAAAACAAAACAGAGAGGGATAGAGGGAGGGAGAGAGAGAGAGAGTGTGTGTGTGTGTTTAGTTTATAAAAGGAATTGGCTTACATAATTATGGAAGCTGAGAAGCTCTGCAATTTTCCATCTGTAAATTGGAGGCCCAGGAAACACAGAGATGTAAATTCTAGTCTGAGTTCAAATTCCTGAGAATCAGAAACACTGATAGTGTAAGTCCCAGTCTAAGGTCAGGAGAAACCAATGTCCAGGTCAAGCAGTCCTCTGTCTTTTGGTTCTATATTTGGATCCTTAACTGGTTCAACGATGCCTGCTCACATTGAGCTGCTTTGCACAGACCACCAATTCAGATGCTAATCTCTAGGAAAAACCCTTGCAGACATGCACAAATATACATTTAAGCAGCTATCTGGGCATCCCAAGATTCAGTCAGGATGACATATGAAATTAATCATCATAGTGATGTGAATCCCTCAGTAGAGTTTCATTAAAGTTTCTATTTAGGCCTGTTTTTATGGCTTTTACTTAAGTGTCAGGTTAAGACATAGGGTAAAGCCAACTTTTTCTATTCTAGAATGTGATGATATGTCAGTATCCTCTTGGTGAGAGAAGGAGCTATCCACCAGCAAAGGTGGGGTGATAAAAGGGAAGCGAAACCTTAGAAAAGGCGTCAGGACTTTGATGTAAGGAATTTGATATAAGGAATTTGATATAAGGACTCATGATAACCCTCAAAAGTTATTGGGGAAAACATACAGGGTTCGAAGTCAAAATAGAGCAGTTATATTTTAATGTCTTGAGAATAGCAGGAGATCTGCTCTAACCTAACTGGTTCAGTAACAAGTATACAGTAAAATGAGGGGATTATGAGCAGCGATCGCAAATGTCTCTCATTTTCTCTAAGAGCTGCAACTGTAAAGTAAGAACTGAAAAGCAGTTTTTGAATAAGACCAGGTATTGGGGGATACCAAGCCTAGGAGATGTGCCTGCTATATGTCTTACCGGCACTAGTGAGCCTTTCCAGGGAGATAATTCCATACAATATGCTATATAAAATAATAGATCAAAAAGAAAGAAAGAATCCTACTGGGCAGAGTAGAACTCTTTTCAGGTAGAGAGAGGAGAAAGCTGAGATCACACACATTGGTAGTCCTTTTCTTGTCTTATACATGCATTTTAAAAAGTGAATATTTTCCTACATCAGTAAATATTCCCTTATGCAATAAAAATAAAGAAATAATCCATTGTTTTCCTCTGACATTTAAATGGGCTTTGGGAAACATGGTAGAACAATATTAAGTTGGAGTTATTGACTCTTTATGAAGGTGGTGCATCCCAAATCAGGTCAAGTAAATGATTAAAATTTCTATTGTTTCTGGTAACTTTGAGTTTGGTTTCAGAGAATTATGTAATTGTAAGGTGGCAGAAACTCTCATATGTGTTTTCAGATAAGTAATGTTCACTTAACATTGACATTCCTTTTGGTCAAATAGTATCAGGACCCTCTTCATAGATAAGAAATTCCCCACCTTATGAGTTTTGGTGGGAAGTAGAAATTGCCTTTCGTTATTAAAAAGTTGAGATTGCTAGACACTCATTTTCACAGCCTCCCTTTCCGTCAGAAAGTAGATACGTTAACTCTGTCTTGCCAGTCAAAGGTAGTCACTTCATACTTAACTCATCAACCGGTGGCATAAGAAGCATGAAGTAGTAGAACATTTTTCTCTTGGGTAGCACCAGGGTAAGTACAATTATGTCCTTAGTACAGAAGTGGCAATTTTATCAGTAGCATTACTAGTTGTACTGTGCTCCATCCTTCTGTTGTGTCCAACTCTTTGCTACACCGTGAACTGTAGCCCGCCAGGTTCCTTTTGTCCATGGGATTTCCCAGGCAGGAACACTGGAGTGAGTTGCCATTTCCTTCTCCAGGGGATCTTCCCAACTCAGGGATCAAACCCACGTCTCCTGCATTGACAGGCTGATTCTTTACCACTGTGCCACCCGACAAACTGTAGCTACTGTAGTACTGTAGTACTGTAGTAGCTACCGTTCAATTAATTTTTTAGAGCAGAAGAAGGCAGAAGTAACAGCAGTCCAACTAGAGTCTAGTGGCAATTCCAGGAGTTCTATCACTAGGTCACTACTATAGCTACTCAGTTTGGGGGAATTCTTCCTGAGTGCTTAATTGAAATCTTTCTTCTCTAGTTCTTCCAAAGATTCTGTGAGCTGCTATGTGTCTACTTGATATATTCTTTGTTTAATTCGACCAGTCCACAGTTAGTTTATCTTCCTAGGAAGTAACAACTATGACTGGCAAAATAGCTAGTGAATATTCATAATCTTTTAAATTGTGATAAATTACAGTGTCTTAGATTATGTTTCCCAGAAGCAGATCGAAGGATAAAAAATTGAATATAAGTGTTATATTTGTGAAACAACCCCCAGAAATACTAGTTTGGGAAGGGGAAAGTAAAGGGAAGGAGAAAAAGCTAATAAATATTATATTATTGGGCAGATTAAAACAACTTTGGCAGAAAATGTAGAACACACCTCAGAATTCTCTCTCTTCACCTAAGGGAGTGATAATGAGTCACAGTATAGGCAATTAGCCTCTTCTCGTTACTGCAGCTCTGAGGCAGGGTCCTCATAGGTGTAGCAGAGGCAGCTGGGTATCAAGAAGGACCGCACACCTATATAGCAGCTCTCTTCAGATAATCTAGCTTTATTTAACCAATATACCCAGATATTGACACCTAATCAACACAGAGACTTATCTCTCTTTTTTTTTTTTCCTTCTCTGAACTTCATCCTCAGAAAACTATCTGGACTCTGTGCTTGGACTGTATTATTTCTACTGCAATAAGTCATCATACTTTTAGTAGCTTAAACAATACAAATAAATCCTCCTACGATTCTGCAGTTCAGAAATTATAAATCAGTGTGACTGCATACTGGGTCCTATGAGGAGTCTGAGAGGAGAATCTATTCCCTTTATCTTTTCTGGTGCCCCTAGAATTAAGGAAGATTCTGAGGATATGATGTCTACAAGGATAGTGAATGGGAGAATACTGATGCCAAGTGGAAGACAGAGTCAAAAAGAGGGTCAAGTTTCTAATTCTGATTTTCAACAATATAAGATTTAGCTGTAGGCCAAAGGAAATCCAGAGGAAAATATAAACCAGGAAGTAAGTAAAAATGCAAGTATAGTGTTTGGTAGACACTGAAGGGCTAGGGAAATAGAGACATCCCATATATATATATAAAATCCTCATGGTGCTTGAAATGAAGATATAAAACAGATACACAATAAATATGTATAGATTACTGCTTCTTGTTACACATTTATATTTCTTTAATTAGCACATCATTTTCCTCTTAATTGACTGAAATTTGGAAAGTGACTGTTGGACTTATGCTCCTAGAACTGCATTTTATATATATATATATATATATACTCCTGCCTTCAAAATAGCCAGTTATAGATCTCAATATGTAGTATTCTTAGTGAATAGTAGAGCTTCATTTAAAAAATATGGTTTTCAGTAAATAGCATTCCTGTTTTACTTTTGATATTAAACTAAATTATGTAAGTTTTAATGTGATAAATTTTCATTGATTAGACATAAAGAAGACAATGTTTACAGTAAAATTTTTTCTTTTCCTGTTTTTGCATCTAACTCCTTATGTGATAAATTGGCCATCCTTTTGGAAATCAAGCAATTTTTGATTTAATAGAAATTTTAAAGTGATCATAAGATATGAAAATAAAAGTTCAAATATTATTAACTTCTTTATAATTACTTACATTATTTAAATGCTAAATATGTTGCATAAGTATTAAAGTATTTTTCAAATTACCAGCCTACTTTATGACTTTAATATATTAAATATAAATTTCTGGGGACTAATTGAATTATAAAATCTTTGTCATCAACAGATTACATAAATTTTGAGGCTCTCAAATATGATTGATTACAATAGCCAAACATTTGTATTAATTGATGGGGAGGAATATGCAGCTGAGAACCTTATATATGGATATGTGAATTCTCCTTGGAAATGAGGATTTCTAGTATTTCTGAGTATTTCAAAAATAATTTTGACTCTTAAAAACACTTGTTTTAGGGAAAGAGATAGAAAACAAATGCTCCACTAAAGTAAACTATAAATGAGACTGAGAAATACAGTTGTTTATAAAAGGGACATGGAATAATTGAAGCATATAGGGAGAAGGAAATTGGGATATCAGCTCCTGTTCACACTGTATTCTAAGAAAGTGTAATTTCATTCAAGCCAATCCAAAATATTCTGTCAGTGGTGGGAAGTAAGAAGTGGGGCTTAGGGCAAGTATAGTGCAGTAGATATGAATATGGGCTCTGGAGTCAGACTTTCTAGTATATAATTATCTGGGTAGTTAAGTGACTTAGATTGTTTGGATAGTTTCCTCATCTTTAAAACGGAATATAATGCCTACTTCATAAATTATTGTACATATGAATTCAGTTGCTGCTAAGTCGCTTCAGTCATGTCTGACTCTGCAACCCCATAGATGGCAGCCCACCAGGCTCCGCCGTCCCTGGGATTCTCCAGGCAAGAACACTGGAGTGGGTTGCCATTTCCTTTTCCAATGTATGAAAGTGAAAAGGAAAAGTGAAGTCGCTTAGTCGTGTCTGACACTTTGCAACCCCATGGACTACAGCCTACCAGGCTCTTCAGCTCTTGGGATTTTCCAGGCAAGAGTACTGGAGTGGGTTGCCATTGCCTTCTCCAATGAATTCAGTTAACATGCCTATAATAGTACCTAGCATACAGTAAGCTCCTGATAAATGCTGTCCTCTATAATAGAAGTGTGTTATTGGGAAAATTCATTTTATTTCTAATAATTGCTTGCACATTCTCTTTTCTTCAGTTGTTTCCAGACAATAGAATGAATACAATTTTGAAGGATATATGCACTGGTAGTTCTCATGCCATATCTTTCTTTATGCTTTCTTAAGGCAATTTGTCATCTTTGAACTCTTTTCATTTCGATTTTCAATATATTACTCAAGTCAGGATTTTAGACATGTGTGCAGTCTTCTTTGATGCTTAACATATGATAATCTTTTCCATTATGAATCTTAGAGAAACTGTTACCTTGTATTTTACATATACTCTCTAAAATTATTAATGATTTATTTTAAGTAACAATGTTGAAAACCCTTTGACAACAATGCCAAATCTTTTTTTAAAATTTTTGGCCACACTGGGTGGCATGCAGGATCTTGGCTCCCCCAACCAGAGATTAAACCCATGCCCTCTGCAGAGGAAGCACCAAGTCTTGTCCACTGGACCAACTAAGAAATCCCAACAATGTCAAATCTTATACTTTACTCTCTCTTTTATAATGTGTAAATTCATTCTTTTTGAAGAATAGGTAAAAAACCAAATACATTAATTAACAAAATCTGTCTCCATATAATGCTAATCAACAGTCTATGTTAATTTTTCTATTAATTTTTAACTTTTACAATAATTCAGATTTTCTATTTGAATAAAATATAACTGCTGTGATATAGATAATAATCAGATATGAATATCAACTGTCTCTATTATATATAATAGCATTTTATTATATTGTCGGTAGATTATTGTGGTAAATGTTATTGAATTTCCAAAGAAAGAAAGATGTCATCAAGTGGAAACATCCAAATTAATAGCTTTTATTTAAGGCATAATTCTGTGGACGTCTCCTCAGAGAGAGGAGTGCCATTCTGGTGCCATTCTGACTAGTATTAAAAAAATAGATGGGGAACAGTTGGCATCAAATTTCAAAAAAAAAAATATTAGCAAGACAGAAAGCAAAGAAAGTCAGTCATTATAATGAAACTAAGATGGAGAAAAATAAATACTACCCAGACTAAGATGAAATTGGAAAATATCTTCGCAGATTAAAGTCTCCATAGAAACAGCAGGTCTCAGAAAAATTGTAAGTTTTCATTGGGAAGGATTATGGTAAAGACCACAGGTGGCTGTCATTTATTTAAAAGCATGTATTAAAAAATAAGACACTACTAATTTTGATAAATGAGTACCGTGTCCATTTGATACCATCTAAATAGGAATACTAACATGGGAAGTACAGTAACTTCAGTCTTCTGTAAGAAGTCATACCACATATTCCTCTTATACACATATGTATGGAAATACATATAAATATATTTAATTTATGAGTCATGTCTTTTTTTATAATGTGATCTTTGTTTAGTGTTGTGACTAAGTAATAAATTAAATTTGCTCTCATGTTGATCAATTGCATACATCAGTAAAATATGTCCCTCAATCTTTTTTTTTAATCACATGACTCAGGGAAGTTTTGAAAGAACAATATCTTGCTCATTACTTCCAAATGGATGGTATCACTCAAAGAGGGAGGTTTGGAAATAGGCTACTATGTGAACTGAGAATTGCCATCATCATCCATCTCTTCTACCATTTTAAGTAAAAATGACAATAAAAACTTAGCTTGCTATATTATTAGCAAAAAATCTCAATTCATGGATTATTAGTGTAAATGGCTACAGGCAGTTAGTACTGTAACATCTGGATCTAATGAAGAAATGCCAAGGCAAAAATATTTGGTGAGAGTTTAAATGAGGTCATTCATCTGTTTTTGAACAAAGATTTCCCACCCCCAGTCCCACATGTAAAAGGGAGCAGTGTTTGATTAAGACATTACTTTCAAAAGGTATCAGTCATTAAACTACTAGAATTTTATGTAAGCCAATAAAAGTGTAAAAGGGAAAAAGATGGAATATTCTATAATTAATATAATAATTCCTGAAACTACACTGGCTTTATTTATTTATAATTGATTTCTACTTATTAAAGATGGTATCATTTTATATTACGACTAAATAATAATCAAGATTTTGAAAGTATTTACTTACACACAGTTTCAGAACAGTGCTCTCTGGTCGATAAGGATTTGCAATAGTTACTATGAATTCAATTATAGTAAACTATGATTAATTTCTTTACTAGTAAAAATATTTTAGGGGGTTTTGATGTACTTAATTTGGATTTTTAATTAATACAATTAATTTGGCTTAACAGACTAGTTAGCATTTATAAAGAAGCCAACTTAAAAACAGTAGTTTATACTGAAAAGCTACAATGAGCTCTGGAAACATAAAATTTTCCTTCATATTTTCTTAGAGGTGCATGTTTTATGAAACTTGAATGCTCAGGGAAGTAATGTAGGCTACTGTTTGATTTTTTTCTCATGCAGTGGAAGACTAGCCAGAAGCCACAATTAAAACACCTTTCCTGGAAGGTAGGAATAACCAACAGGACTGATTGAAGCTAGCATGTAGTACTTTAGCTGGCAGAGATTTTGTGAAGGAAACACTACGGCCAGATTCAAATATATTCTCTCTCATAGTAGAGGGAAACAAGGCATTTAAAACAATAATGGCTTTCTGTTAATACTGACTCACTAGATACTATAATTTTTTCAGTAATCTCTAATAAATCAAGGTAATAGAGAAAAGTTATCTTCATTTAGATATCAAGAACAGGAACACAGAGGAAAAATGAAAGCAAAGGGAATAAAAAAGGAGAATGAAAGTACTAGTGGTCCTTTGTTGCCATTTATGTTTCTAGTCCAGTTACTAATAAATTATGATTTTTTAAAGCCATACAAATGTAAAGGGATAGATAAATATAAATTAAATGACCTCTAGAACCGTCACTTTTTAGTGTTCACATTGTTACTCAAGTATTGTCACATTCCAATTGCCTATAGAAAATTAAAAAACAAAACAAAAAACCCTCAGTAGTGCTGAGTCCACCAATGCTTTTCATTAAAGTTGTTTTTAACTCTTAACATCCTTTAACAACCAAATTTTAATTTATTTATCCTGGAAACCAGCCATGGGCCATTTAGAGCTGCCTTTAAATGGGCTCTAGCGTAACTGCTAAATGGTTTACAATGTAAAATTATGCACTTGGGTAGGATTTTTTTCTATTAATTTAGAGCTCTCTGCTAATTATAGCCTATATGAAGTGCCATAATGAAACCTATGAACGGTTCAGAATCCCAAAGATTTTAAAATCCATTCACCTTTAATGGTAAGATTACTTTTAACAACACAATGAACACAGCTCTCAAATATGGGCCAATTCTTTATGGTGATGGCAGTCTGTCTGCATCTCAGAGGAGGATGTGTGTGTGTGTGTGTGTGTGTGAGTGTGTGTGTGTGTGTGTGAGTGTGTGTGTGTGTTCATTCCTGTTTGACTCTTTGTGATTTCGTAGATTATATAGCCTGTCAACCTCCTCTGTTCATGGGATTTTCCAGGCAAGAATACTGTAGTGAGTTGCCATTTTCCCCTCCAGGGGTCTTCCTAAAGCAGGGGTCCAACCGCAACTCCAACTTCTCTGCCCTGCAGGCAGATTCTTTACGACTGGGCAACCTGGAAAGTCTATTTAATGTCTACTCATTACCTGACCAACATAGACTGAAAGCCTTCATACTAATGCAAATAATTTTGAGTAGCTTTCTAGTCCTGTTCTGTTTTTTGAAAACTTCTATGATTTGTATCAGAGCTTCCTCAATGGCTCAAGGGTAAAGAATCTGCCTGCAATGCAGGCGACGCAGGAGATGCAAGTTTGATCCCTGGGTCAGGAAGATCCTCTGGAGGAGGGAATGGCAACCCACTCTAGTAATCTTGCCCACTCTAGAATCCAATGGACAGAGGAGCCTGGTGGGCTAAAGTCCATAGAGTTGCAAAGAGTTGGACACGACTGAAGTGACTTAGCATACATAATTTTTCTTATTTTAAATTATGCTTACCCTTCCTTCTGCAACTTGAACTAAGTGAAATAATGGTTTTTAAAAGCTAAATTTTCCATATATTCATTTGAGAAAAGTAATTTGAGTAAAGACCAATGAGTTAATTTGATAGGGTAAGTTAAATATATATGTTTTTATAGGAATTGAGCAATAAGAAGTGGCATAGAGATGTCCATGGGTGGCTCAGACCATAAAGAATCTCCAATGCAGGAGACTCAAGTCAATCCCTGGGTTAGGAAGATCCCCTGGAGAAGGGAATGGCTATGCATTCCAGATTTCTTGTCTGAAGAACTCCATGGACGGAGGAGCCTGGTAGGCTTCAGTCCACAGGGTCACAAAAAGTCAGACATGACTGAGTGACTAACAATTATTCAAAGTGCTCTTGTATGAGCCTTTTAATTTATGTAGAATTGGTAATAATGTCCCTGTTTTATTTATGGTTTTGAAGTCAGCAGGGTATTTTGATATTTAATCATTATCAAAACCATGGCATTGCATAAAGACTATCTGTAATCCTGCCAATTCTGTACAAAAATGCCCCTTTTCATCTCTTTGAGAATAATAACTATAATATTTTATTTATTTTTTCCTTATCATTAAGAGAAATTACATCACTAAAAAACCTAAATGTCACTTCAAATTTTTATTAGACATTTTATAATAATATATTTTTCTTCTGTGAAAAAAATTTAAAACTAATTTTCCCACCATTTTTATAAGTATTGCCTTTTAATATTAATTTGTGGAATAATTTGTTATGAGATAAGTACTCACTTATTTTCTATACTTAAAGCAATTGCTATCAACCAGACTGCAAAATGTCTTCATTTTATTTATGATGCTTTTGCTTAATTGTTTAGGTTGAGATGATATCTAGCCATCACGCTCATGTGGGTCAGCAGTGGCCTGCTGCAGGGTCAGGGGCACTGAGTGTGGTACTGCATACACAGGACCCTTTGAAGGAGGTTGCCATTATCTTCATTACCTTCACCATAGCTTGGGCTCAGGTCAAACAACAGGGAGGGAACACAGCCCCACCCATTAACAGAAAATTTGATTAAAGATTTACTGAGCATGACCCCGCCCATCAGAAAAAGATCCAGTTTCCCCCTCAGTCAGTCTCTCCCATCAGAAAGGTTCCATAGGCCTCTAATCCTTATCCATCAGAGGGCAGACAGAATGAGAACCAAATCACAGATGACTAATCAAACTGATCACATGGATCACAGCCTTGTCTAACTCAATGAAACTATGAGCCATGCCCTGAAGGGCCACCTAATAAGCATGAGTCATGGTGGGGAGTTCTGACAAAAACATGGTCCACTGGAGAAGGGAATGGCAAACCACTTCAGCATTCTTGCCTGGAGAACCTCGTGAATACTATGAAAAGGCAAAAAGATAGGACACTGAAAGATGAACTCCCCAGGTTGGAAGGTACCCAATTTGCTACTGGATAACAGTGAAGAAATAACTCCAGAAAGAATGAAGAGACAGAGCCAAAGCAAAAGCAACACCCAGTTGTGGATGTGACTCGTGACAAAAGTAAAGTCCGATGCTGTAGAACAATATTGTATAGGAACCTGGAATGTTAGGTCCATGAATCAAGCTAAACCGGTGGTGGTCAAACAGGAGATAGCAAGAATGAACATCAGCATTTTAGGAATCAGTGAACTAAAATGGTCTGGAATGGATGAATTTAACTCAGATGACCCTTAAACCTACTACTGTGGGCAAGAATCCCTTAGAAGAAATGCAGTAGCCCTCCTAGTCAACAAAAGAGTCTGAAATGCTGTACTTGGATGCAATATCAAAAATGATGTAATGATCTCTGTTCATTTCCAAGGCAAACCATTCAGTATCATAGTAATGCAAATCCGTGCCCCAAATGGTAATGCTGAAGATGATGAAGTTGAAAGGTTCTATGAAGACCTACAAGACCTTCTAGAACTAACACCCAATAAAGGTGTACTTTTCATTATAGGAGACTGGAAGGAAAAAGTAGGAAGTCAAGAGATACCTGAAGTAACAGGCAAATTTGGCCTTGGAGTACAAAAGAAGCAGGGCAAAGGCTAACAGAGTTTTGCCAAGAGAACTCACTGGTAACAGCAAACTCCCTCTTCCAAAAACACAAGAGAAGATTCTACACATGGACGTCAATAATGAAATCAGATTGACAATATTCTTTGTAGCCAAAGATGGAGAAGCTCTATACAGTCAGCAAAAACAAGACAGGGAGCTGACTGTGGCTCAAATTGTGAACTCCTTATTGCCAAATTCAGATGTAAATTGAAGTAGGGAAAACCACTAGCAAACCACTAGATCATTCACTAGGTATGACCCAAATGAAACCCCTTACAATTATACAGTAGAAGTGACAAACAGATTCAAGGGATTAGATCTGATAGGCACAGTGCCTGAAGAACTATCGATGGAGGTTCATGACATTGTACAGGAGTAAGTGGTCAAGACCATTCCCAAGAAAATGTAATACAAAATGGCAAAATAGTTGTCTGATGAGGTCTTACAAATAGCTGAGAAAAGAAGAGAAGTGAAAGGTAAAGGAGAAAAGGAAAGATATACCTGTTTGAATGCAGAATTCCAAAGAATAGCAAGGAGAGATAAGAAAGCCTTCCTCAGTGATCAATGCAAAGAAATAGAAGAAAACAATAGAATGGGAAAGACTAGAGCTCTCTTCAAGAAAATTAGAGATGCCAAGAGAATATTTCATACAAAGATGGGCACAATAAAGGGCAGAAATGGTATGGACCTAACAGAAGCAGAAGATATCAAGAAGGGGTGGCAAGAATACACAGAAGACCTGTACAAAAAAAAGATCTTCATGACCCAGATATTCATGATGGTGTGATCACTCACCTAGAGCCAGACATCCTGGAAGGTGAAGTCAAGTGGGCCTTAGGAAGCATCACTATGAACAAAGCTGGTGGAGGTGATGGAATTCCAATTGAGCTACTTCAACTCCTAAAAGATGATGCTATTTAAGTGCTGTACTCAGTATGCCAGCAAATTTGGAAAACTCAGCAGTGGCCATAGGACTGGAGAAGGTCAGTTTTCATTCATATCCCAAAGAAAGACAATGCCAAAGAATGCTCAAACTACCACACAATTGCACTCATCTCATGTGCTAGCAAAGTAATGCTCAAAATCCTCCAAGCCAGGCTTCAACAGTATGTGGACTATGAACTTCCAGATGTTCAACCTGGATTTGGAAATGGCAGAGCAACCAGAGTTCAAATTTCTAACATTTGCTGGATCATTGAAAAAGTAAACGAGTTCCATAAAAAGGTCTACTTCTGCTCTATTGAATATGCCAAAGCCTTTGACAGTGTGGATCACAACAAACTCTGGAAAATTCTGAAAGGGATGGGAATACCAGACCACCTTACCTGCATCCTGAGAAATCTGCATGAACATCAAGGAGCAAGAGTTAGAACTGGACCTGGAATAATAGACTGGTTACAAGTTGGGAAAGGAGTATATCAAGGCTGTATATTGTCACCCTGCTTATTTAACTTATATGCAGAGTACATCATGTGAAATGCAGTCTCAATGAAGCATAAGCCGGAGTCAAGATTGCCAGGAGAATTATCAATAACCTCTGATATGCAGATGACACCACCCTTCTGGCAGAAAGTGAAGAAAAACTAAAGAGCCTCTTGATGAAAGTGAAAGAGGAGATTGAAAAAGTTGGTTTAAAACTCAATATTCAGAAACTAACATCATGGCATCTGGTCCAATCACTTCAGGGCAAATAGATGGGGAAACAATGGAAACAGTCAGAAACTTTATTTTGGAGGCTTCAAAATCACTGCAGATGGTAACTGCAGCCATGAAATCAAAAGACACTTGCTCCTTGGAAGAAAAGTTATGACCAACCTAGACATATTCAAAAACAGAGACATTACTTTGCCAACAAAGGTCCATCTAGTCAAAGCTATGGTTTTTCCAGTAGTCATGTATGGATGAGTGTTGGACTGTGAAGAAAGCTGAGCACCAAAGAATTGATGCTTTTGAACTGTGGTGTTGGAGAGAACTCTTGAGAGTCCCTTGGACTGCAAGAAGATCAAACCACTCAATCCTAAAGGAAATCAATCCTGAATATTCATTGGAAGGACTGATGCTGAAACTGAAAGTCCAGTACTTTGGCCACCTGATGCAAAGAACTTACTCTTTTGAAAAGACTCTGATGCTGAGAAAGATTGATGGAGGTTGGAGAAGGGGGCAGCAAAGGATGAAATTGTTGCATGGCATCATGGACTCGACTCCATGCTGCAGTACATGGGGTTGCAAAGTGTCGGACACGACTGAGAGACTGAACTGAACTGAACTGAATAAATGGATGCTGCAAAGCACCTTCTACTCCCACATATTTTCATTTCATGCTTTGTTAAAATTTGCAGAAATTAAAGATTTTGTAAATAGCACTACAAGCAGATGAAGAATCTATGTTAGGTACTTTTTGGTCCTGAAGACTCTTGGCCATTTTCCCAGACTAGGCTCTAGCTTTGTAGCAAATATCTTTTTTTGCCTTGGTTTCTCAGAGCCCATTTCTCCAAACTCTCTCATGCAATTCATAGAAAGATTGCAAGATATTTTCCCAAACAAAGATAAATTGATTATAAAAAAATTCAGACGCTAGTTTTCAGGATTATACAGTTACACGTCTAAACATCTCGTAAATGACTTTCTTATCCTTGGGAATCTATGTTGCATAAAATCTCTAAAATGTATTTTTCAGAAATAACCATTTTTATCCCACAGTCTTTTGTTCAAGAACTCTAGTGGTTAAAGTAACTTCTAATAAACTAAACTGCAGTCCTTATCATTTGTAAAATTTTGTTTTAGCATTCCATTGTTTTTCAGTCTTTTTTTTAAATTCAGTCTCAACTTCCATCAAAATCTTCTCTCAGTAGCTCTAGCCCACCACTGACCCATCACATTCTAGATCATCTTTTCTTGTGTCACTTAGTTCAATACTTCCCTATTTTCTCTTGTTTTGTAGTTTAACAATCAATGAGTATTCAAGGTTTTCCTTTCCCAACATAGCAGTTTTCAGTCTCATATCCTCTAGCATTTTTACCTTTTATCTTCAAGGAGTATAAGGCTTACATTTTCACTTTACATCTGTAGGTTACAAATACTATGTTAAGTATATGTATAGTACAGATTCCAAAATTTTGGATAGTGATGTGTTCATTTAAACATTTTTGTCTACTTCAAGTAAATAACAAAAGCAAAAGCATTTTAAAAAAACTTTCTTTTAAACACACACACACACACACACACACTCACACTTCACTTGATCATTTGGCATTCTATAATGACCAGACCATAGTATGCTCATTCTCAGCCATTCTCCAGGAATACTTGGTAGTTCATAACAGATGGGGTATGAATTTTTGGCTCTTGCAATTTTGTATTCTTGTAAAATGAATATAAGTAACATTTTCTAGATGATTCAAAAATGAAATATAATCCAACAGAGTGATATAAGCTATCTCAAATGTTAGAACTTTGAATGAATGACATTGCATAGGATTTTAATGCCATATAAAGACGGGACAAACTTTCAACCATTCAAAAACACCCAGTTTCTTACATGTGAAACTAACCCTTAGTGACAGAAATTGCCTGAGGTGACCAATCCCGGACTTCTTTCTTTAGCGAAAGGTGATTAAGAGGGTGATAGCACACTAACTCTGTTAACATCTGGAATGCAACAATAGACTGAGCCAGATCTGATCATGTTTCAGTTCTGAAAGTGGAAGAGAAATATTACAGGTTTTACTAACACATAGATTACTTCTGACTCCTAGTTGTATCAGCAGCGCTTCTCATTTTTGCCCATATATTCTCACTGAGGTTATCATGAGGTCAGAATAACATGGAGGTCTAAATAATTGTTTTCTCTTNATCTTGGACTTCTCAGCCTCAAGAACTGTGATAATTAAGTAGTTATTGTTTAAGCCGGTCAACCTATGATATGTTTGTTATAGCAGTCAAAACAAAACAATAGAGCCACATTTTGTTTAACAGAAATGTTTTTAGTTACAGTATGGAGAATTTTGAGACTGGAAGAAGAGACTACTTCATATGGAAAATAGTGAGGACTTGAATTAAATCAGTGGCTGAAAGGATTGAGAGGTAGAATGGATTGTTGGTGATATTAAAGACATGATCTAGACTAGACTTTGGAGAAGGAAATGGCAACCCACTCCAGTATTCTTGCCTGAAAAATCCTGTGGATGGAGGAGCCTGGTGGACTATACAGTCCATGGGGTCACAAAGAGTCAGACACGACTGAGCGACTAAACTTTCACTTTTCACTTTTTAACCAGACTTAGTTACTGTTAAGATGTTAGGCAGAAAAAAGGAGTTGTCTATGAACTTATAGGTAGATCTCTTGGACAAATGCAAGATGAAAGTGGCATTCACTGAAGTAAAAACTAGAGATCCTTAATAAAATTAATGGAGTTTCCAGTCTGACATGTAAGGAGATTAAAAGTTGCACTCTGTCCTAACAAGTGAAAGGCTAAACAGACTGGAAAAATAACAAGGCAAATTGCTATTTCAGAATTGGAGAGACAGGTGAGTACAGAGAGTCACAGTTTAACCAGAGCAGGAATCTCCACAGGAACTAGTATCTGGGTAGGTAAACCTAAACTGTAGTACCTGTAATTGAAGAATTGCTGAGGACTCATCGTGGACAAGTCTGAGCATTAAAAACTCCCGTGGGCAGGAGGTCATTAAGAGGGCACCCATGCCTTTGTGAGTTTTACCTCAAGATGCTCACAGTGAATAGCAGAGAAAAATCCTTTCATGGTTTTGGCATGAGAGTGGGAAAAGTAACCATTTAAAAATGTATCAGAGAATTCTGTCTTTTGGTTTTTGTTTTACACAAAGCCTGACCTTACAAGAAACTCTTTTACCAGAATCTTACCTGCAAGAGTTTTATGAGAGCCTGACTTACTTACAGGGAGGGAAATAGTGAAGCACTTGTAGATTTCACAATCCAACCCACAGGTTCACCAAAAGATTGAGATCTAATCATAGGCTTATATGACACTCATCCTTCTACCCCTCAACACCACATTAGTGAAGTCCTGTCTATAGCAGTTCCTTTAACTGGATATATTATGTCCAGACTTTAACAAAAAAATCACAAGACACACTAAAAGGAAAAAGCTGTTTGAAAAGACTGAAGAAGAATTAGAACCAGAGTCAGATGTGGCAAGGATGTTGCAATTATTAGGCTGAGAATTTAAAACAATAATGATTAAATGTGCCAAGTGCTCTGACAGAAAAAAAAAAAGAAAGAAAGAAAAATAGTAGGTAATATTCAATAACAGATGGAATGTAATAAAACAATGAAAATTCTAAGAAAGAATAAAAAAGAAATGCCAGAGATCAAAAACACTGTAATAGACATGAAGAATGCCTTTGATGGGCTGGTGGATAAAATTAATAAAATCAGTTTGGGGCTTATTCAATTTACGGTGCCTGTGAGATGTAGGGGGCTTCCCTGATAGCTCAGTTGGTAAAGAATCCTCCTGCAATGCAGGAGACCCCAGCTGGATTCCTGCATTGGGAAGATCTGCTGGAGAAGAGATAGGCTACCCATTCCAGTATTCTTGGGCTCCCGTTGGGGCTCAGCTGGTAAAGAATCCTCCTGCAATGTGGAAGACCTGGGTTCGGTCCCTGGGTTGGGACAATGCCCTGGGGAGGGAAAAGGCTACCCACTCCAGTATTCTGGCCTGGAAAATTCCATGTACTGTATAGTCCATGGGGTTGCACAGAGTGTGATGAAGATATTTAGTTGCCACACATGTAGCTTGGGACAGAAGTCCAAGCTGTAAATAAATGTAGACATTATCTACCCACAAGTAGTGATTAGAACAAATGGCACGGGAAAAGTGTTTTAGAACAATGATAAATAAACTTTATTGAGCCACATTATGAATTAAAAATTCTATATTTCTTCTTCAGAAATAAGTTCACATGTACAATATTAAATATATAGTGTCGGGAGTTTTATTGCCTCCTTAAAGTCCGTTTCAGCATAACAGTTTCTCATGTGAAGCAAAAGGACTTGAAGCTTAAATGGAAGCTGAGGAAGACACGAAGTTTAAATACAGTCCTGATGAGTTTCACCATTTAAGAAAAGAAGGCACTTACAAAAGAAACTGAGAAGTGGGTGAAAAGAAAATATAACCTAAAGGCTCTGATGACTGAGTGAAGTAAAACAAAGAGGAGTAAATATTGTGTGATATCACATATATATGGAACCTAAAACAAGTACAGATGAATTGATTTATAAAACACAAATAGAGTTACAGATATTGAAAATAACCTTGCATTTACCAGGGGTGAAAGAAAGGGGGGGGGATAAACTGGGAGACTGGGATTGACATATACACACTACAATATATAAAATAGATAACTATTAAGGACCTATTGTATGGCACAGGGAACTCTACTCATTACTCTGTAATTATAGGGAAGAAGAATCTAAAAAGAGTGGATATATGTACATGCATAACTGATTCGCTTTGCTGTACAGCAGAAACTAATACAAAATTGTAAATCAACTATACACCAAATAACAATTTTTATAAAGGAAATATAAAGAAATTTGTGAGCCAGTGAATGAGAGGTTTTTAAGAAGGTAGCTGAGTGTGTGTCAAAAGCTGAACATACACATATAGGTGTACACAGACAGATATGTATTTATGCATATACATGAGTATGTATTCAGCTTCTGATATATATTTATTTGTATGGGTGTGGGTGTGCCTGTGTGGTATATTTGTGCTTACATGAGCCTAAAAATACAGCATAGAATGGAAATAATTGATGGAGTAAGATGCACTCTACTGGGGCTAGGGATTTGAAGAAAATGAAAAAGGCCTGGAATAATTACTGAGGGGAATGGGAAATAGGCCAGATAAGAAAAATGTAATAGGATTGCCAAGCAGTTGTGGTTACCTCTGAATTTGGATTCCATAAATTAGCTATGGTACTAATCTTCGAGATCATCTGGTTTTCTCTAGTGGTACACAATAACATGGGTGCAGATTCAGAAGCAGAGGAGGCAGATGGTTGAGTTAATCCAGAGCTTCTCAAAAGTTGAATAGGAGAAGAATATCAGAATCAGCTGGGAAGCTTTTTTTAACTACACAGATCTGTAACTCAAAAATAGGAAAATGCATTTTGCAATAATGTACTAGTGAGTGGCTAGGGAAATGAGGAAAGCTGGAAACCACATATTATAAAGTTGGTAAATTAGAAGAGGTAGAATAAGTGGAATTAGAAAACTATTTGTTACTGAGTTTGTAGTAATAAATGGTTAAACTAGATTCAAACTTATCTTCAACATTATAAAATGTAATGGCAAATCAGATGCTCTGGATAATAAGAATTTTTGTTGTTGAAAATAAGTTGCTCTAGAACAATCAGACTAATCAAATAGTTAAAGGCAACATCACATAATGTCTAACCATAATTTGTGGCCAGTCTAGCTGTTTAATTCTCCCCACTGGGTCTTTTTACTTCTCTGACTTGACCAAGTTACTTTGCCTTGGTCTGTCTGATTCTCTCATCCTAAAATGTAAGTTTGTCATGAAAATTAAAGGAGTTAATATATTTAAAACACTTACAACCATATCTTGTACTTAGTATACACTTGAAAAATGTTAGCTGCAATTATTACTAAATCTCAATTTTACCTTTATTGCATAGCTATGATTTTATAACAGTGAATTCTCATTCAATGTAAAATGTGCTTTTGTTTAAAAAGCTAAAATCTACACATAATTCTCTGTAGAGATCAGTGTTTCCTAAAATTTTAAAGTTTCAATCAACCTGTAAATTATTGATAAATTTATCTTTCGTTGCCTACTTTCTTAGAAGCTGTTAACTATACTTATCATTTAGTATCATGTCAGATCCTTCAAATTTATTTCTGCATTAAATTCTCATCTTTATTATAGCAGCCTTGATTTTCTTTGACTGCCTTTGTGTCATCCTTAACATAAATTCCATGACACGTAGGCTATAGAAGTTGAGTTGTGAATGAAATGAGTGTTCTATTTGGAGAAGATTAGAAAGCAAAAGTCAGTCTCTCAGTCATGTCCAACTCTTTGTGACCCCATGGACTGTAGCCCACCAGGGTCCTTTGTCCTTGGGATTTCAAAGGAAAAAATACTGGAGGGGGTTGCCATTGCCTTCTCCAGGGGATCTTCCTGACCCAGGGATCGAACCCTGGTAAGTCTCAGGAGGCAAAAAAAAAAAAAAAATCACGAAAGTCTGTAACAGAGAATGAGACACGTAGGCATGAATTTGCTACTTCATTTGGGTCTGGGTTATTCCCTTGTACCCCATGTCTATTATGTCCATTAAAACAGAAATCTCATTTTCTCAGTCACAATATCCATCAATATTAGTAGTTCAAATTTATCAACCCAAACAGTTATTATCTGCAATGATTATTCTCCAGTACTCTTCATGATACTTTTCTGAATATTGAATATCCTTATGTGAGGATAGTAACATTGAAGTGGTAGTGCTATGTTGAAGCACAAACACATGGACAAAAAATTGACTTTTTGTCTTTTTCATTTTATTTTCTCTGTTTTTAACTGTGTACCACATGTTACATATGTTCCTGAATAGTAGACAAAAATAGGATGCTTATGCAACCTCCTGCAAATGTTAATAAAGATTTATCATCTTACTTTAAACTACTGGGAAATATGAGAGCAAGAGAGCCAGCAACATATGAGAATTCCATATGACGTAAAAAGCCAGAGCAGATAAAACAGTCTTTGCGATCCAGACCATAAGCAAAAAGAGGTGATTGGTCTGATTCACACTAAAAGTACTTTTCTCCCCATTTCTCTTCTCATCTTTACAGTGATCTCTTCTGCTCCACAGAATTATAACCCTTGATATTTTAAAAATATATTTTAGCCTTCAATAAATCAGGAAAATGTGACTCTCAGTAATTCATCTCTTATCTCTTTGAAGAATAAAACTTAAAAGTACATAGTTTTCTTTTTACAACCTCTTCACAACCTCTTCTCTTGTTTATCATTTTTGTATTAAGTTTTGATGGTTTACTATGATACCTTCCCAAAATAAATTTAGAGACTCTCTTTAGACAGAATTTTAGACACACTATAGATGGTGATAAATGTTAAATGGACTTATTATGGTGATCATTTTGCAGTATATACAGGTATTGAATCATTACACTCAACACCTAAAACTAGTATAATATTATGTCAATTTTACTTACAATAAAAGTGAAAGAAACTTAGAGACATTCTGCCCTTAAGAATTTGTTCAACCAGAGCATTTATCCATTTTCCTTGGCAACTTACCACAAAATACACATACACTGCAGGAGATATAGGAGACACGGTTTCAGTCCCTGGGTTGGGAAGATCCCCTGGAGTAGAAAATGGCAACCCACTCCATTATCCTTGCCTGGAAAATTCCATGGGCAGAGGAGCCTGGCGGGCTACAGACCATGGGGTTGCAAAGAGTCAGACATGACTTAGCTACTAAAACAACAACAACAACAACCAAATAGAAATCATGGTTTCTTCTAGATCTGAAGAAGCTGAAGTTAGCTCTTTTTGCTCTTCTCCGGTGACTCAGTGGTAAAGAACCCGCCTGCCAATACAGGAGACGATGATTCAACCCCTGTGTCAGAAAGATCCACTGGAGAAGCAAATGGCAACCCACTCCACTAATCTTGGCTGGGAAATCCCATGGACAGACGAGCCAGGTGGGCTATAGTCCATGGGGTCACGAAAGGGTCAGACATGACTTTGCAGTTAAACAACAACAGTAGTATACCCAGAAACAAAAACTGTGAGTTTCCAGTGGAATCTCAGAATCTGACCTGAGGTCACACTGCAATTATTCAATATTATGATGTTCATAAAATAATATTACTAAAATCATACTAAATAGGCATAAGCAATGTGAAAGCTTTTTCAGAAATGGTTTTGATAGGTTATCCTCTTCATGAGCATTTTTGTTAAGTATTAGTGTCATTAAAAAAAAAAAAAGAAACTACATAGGTTGAAACAACAGAGACAATTTTTTTCCTGGATAAGAGGCCTCTTAAGCAATACTATTAATTTGCGTAACAAACTTCCACATGGCAGTTCTTGGTGCTTTCCCATGGAACTCAAAGAAAAATGTCTTCATGAACAGAAGGTCAAATATATTTCAGAATATTCAAAGTCAGCAGTACTTAAGAGAACCAACTGACTAAAACCATATACAGCTGTACACATGTATGTTAGCTCAATTGTCACAAATCCAGACAAGGCTGATTTAATTATCTCTGTTTTACAGATTAGAAAACTAGGACACTCAAATTAGGGAGATTTGCTGTGTTCAAATAGCTAATGAGAAACACAAATAGAAGTTAACAGCATTTTACAATAGTAAAACTGATAATAGAAAGTCATAGAAACAATTAAATCCTTGTGATAGCTGGAATTTACATGTATATTAAACAAGATGTGTCTATATAAATAAACACAACCCAAGGATTCAACCCAGGTCTCCTGCATTGCTGACAGTTTCTTTACTGCCTAATCATCAGGGAAGCCCATGTATTAATATATATGCATGTAACTTTATTTAAACAAATAAATGAATTCCATACATATCATCCTGAAATTATTATTACCCTATTTTTATTACCTTTTTTATTTTATTACCTATTTTATTACCTTTATTGCCCTATTATTTTAATGGCTTATAGCATTTCTCAGTATACATCACATATTTGAACATCTCCATATGAGTTTTTACCTAAATGTTACTATCACAAGTTATGGACATGTATATGTTCTTGGTGTTAAAGAAAAGCTACCAATCAATGGAAGTTCTTAATCAAAAATATGTTACAGCTATCATTATATTTGGTAGGTATTATTAAGTTATTAACACTCTCCACAAATCTGTTTCAAACTTATTTGTGTATCAGTAGTCGATGGCAATTCTACTTCCTGCACAATTTATTTAAAAAGTATTCTGAAAGTTTTCATTTTTTTCTTGTTCAAAAGAAAAAATATGATGAATCTTGTTAAAAGTTCCGTTACCTTATTACCTATTATATAAGGGGTGTTTTTAAGTGCACCTGCTCATAATTTTGTTCATGCACTTCCCCTTCACTTCTGATGTGTTATATGTCATGCTCTTATTGGTTTGGAGGATCATTCTTTTTTATATTAAATATTTTGATCCTGTTTCAGTTACATACTTTATAAAATCTCTTCCCAATATGTCAATTTAAAAAATTGTGTTCAATCATAATTCAGAGTTTTGTACTTATTTTACATAATCATATCAATGGTCTTATTTATGTTTTATATCTTACATCTTACTTAAAAGTTTTGTATTGATTTTACATAATCATATCAATGGTCTTGTTTATGTTTTATATCTTACATCTTACTTAAAAATTTTTCCATATTAGAAGATAATTACAAAACAATAGTATCTTAAATTGTGTTGTAGAATTCACTAGAATTGTTTGTAAGTAATAACTAATTTATAAAAAGATAAACCTCATATTTGCCATAATGTGAGGTAGAGCTAAATTTATTGTGATATACACAGTTATTCTCGTATCAATTTGTCTCTTTAGTATTAAAAGGTTAAAGTGTAATCAAACATATTCATGTCTGTTTCTGGACATTGTTCCATTGATCTTATGATCTCTATGCTAGAGCTTTATTGCTTTTTATTACTGTAAATACATGTGTGTTAAATAACATTTAACAAGGGGCCCAGGGGCCTTTTGGCCAGCAGACACTAACATGGTCATTGACAGAGAAGCAAGTTTCATACATAGGATAAAGTGCTTTATCAGAAGTAAAACACACCGTTGGCATAAGCTTGTTACCACATTGGCTAGAGACAGAAATCTACACGGTACTAAAATCTCACTTAAGGAATCCTCATTTTAGTATATAAAAAAACTGTAAACAAGCAAAGCATATGGCAGTGCAAGGCTTGGATTTCAACTTGAATCCAGAGAAATAATATTTTCTAACTATGATGTTAATCATGCTATCTGTGAAGATGGCCATTCCTATAAGCATATGCTTCTATTAACAATAAAGTCTAATCTCTCCCATTTATATTCTCAAAACATAGGACTTTTTTTTTTTTTTTAGCAATTTTGTGAAAAAAATGTGATTATCTTGAAATTCTAAACTCACACCTTGAGAACATCCTTGTAGCTTTAATCTGGGAAAGGCAATAGCCAGGTTAAGAATTCCAATGACACTGCTTCAGAGAATGGTAATGTTTAGAAAGAAAGATTCTGCAGGTTGCTGCTGCTGCTGCTAAGTCGCTTCAGTCGTGTCCTACTCTGTGCGACCCCATAGACGGCAGCCCACCAGGCTCCCCTGCCCCTGGGATTCTCCAGGCAAGAATACTGGAATGAGTTGCCATTTCCTTCTCCAGCAGGTTAAGAAATAGCAAAAAGAGAGAAAGGGACCCCTGAGATGTTCCAAATATGCAAGATAACACAGTAGATATTTGAGTGACGCCATCTCATATTTAGTAGAACTACCCCAGCAAATACCACATGAAGAAGATATAAAGTGAATTATCCCATTGAGCCCTACACAAACTATAGAATCCAATAATATCCAAATAAATGGATATTTTTTTAAGCAAAAAAAAAAAAATCTTGAGATGTTTTTTGTACATAAGAGTATACAACTGAAAAAGTGCTAGGACTCCACAAAGAATGAACTCCAGTAATATTTGAAAGGATTTTCCTTGGTCTTTGGCCAACCCCTAAGCTATAGATGCACATGTGACATGAAAGGATTCCTGGCATAGAACATCTGCTGCAATCCGGGAACTGAAAAGTGGTTCAAGCATTGGTACAGAGTTAGAGAAATGTTATAGCTCTGGCCCAGCTACAGCAGAAGGACATTGCCAACTCCTCAGGTAATTTCCATGAAAGCAGCAAAGTATAGCAATGCATGCCCCAAAAGGAAAGGGAGTACACAGTAGCAGCAAAGGCAAAACTAAATTAGATCCTCCTTACCAAGACTTGGTTTAAAGTCTCAGCAGGATAAAGTAGTCTGCCAGTAACTTAATTTCTGCGTGAACAAAACTTAAAATGTGATACAGGGAAATAACAAATCCAAAATCTCTATAATGTTACTCACACACATTTAAAAATTATTTGATATATGGAGAAGCATGAATAATTCAGCGATGATTAAAAAATAGTTATTAAAAGCTGATATAGAAATGTTTAAATACTGAAGTTAACAGACAAGAATTTCAAAATAATTATAATTGCTATATTTTTAAATATAGAAGATATGGATAGAATGAGTGAAACTACAGAGTATTCAACAAATATTTAGAATATATACAAAATAATTAAATATAATGAGTATATATTAAATATAATTATATATATTAATTAATATACATTCTGTAAATGCAAATACTATATCTCAAATTAGTCATGCGAGTTTAACATCAGACTAGACACTGTAGAATACAATATTCATAAAATCAAAAATTGATAGAAAATATACAACTAAAGTGCCAAGAGAAAAATAATGAAGAATAAAGATCAGAAATTAAAGAAATGTGGGATATGATCAGTAAGTTAACCTATGTGTAACTGGAATGCCAAAGAGAATGACATGGAAGTAATATTTTAAATTAAAAATGAAGTTCTTCTAATTTGCTAAAAATACTAGCTCATAAATTAAAAAGAAAATTAAGTTAGAACTGGACATGAAATAAGGACTGGTTCAAAATTGAGAAAGGAGTGCATCAAGGCTGTATAGTGTCATCCTGCTTATTTAACTTATATGCAGAGTACATCATGTTAAATCCCAGGATGGATGGTTCAAAACTAGAATGAAGATTGCCTTGAGAAATATCAACAATTGCAGATATACAGATGATACCACTCTAATGATAGAGAGTGAAGAGGAACTAAAGGGCTTCTTGAGTGGGTGGAAGAGGAAAGTGAAAAAGCTTATTAAAACTCAGCATTCAAAAAAGGAAGATCATGGCATTTGGTTCCATCACTTCATGGCAAACAGATGGGGAAAAAGTGACAGATTTTATTTTCTTGGGCTCCAAAATCACTGTGGATGGCGACTACAGCCATGAAATTAAAAACAAAACAAACAAACAAAAAAACCTCTTGCTCCTTGGAAGAAGAGTTGTGACAGACAGCATATTAAAAAGCAGAGATATCATTTTGCCAGCAAAGTTCTGTATAGTCAAAGCTGTGGTTTTTCCAGTAGTCATATGGATGTGAGAAGTGAAGTGAAGTGAAAGTTGCTCAGTCATGTTCAACTCTTTGCGACCCCATGGACTGTAGCCCACCAAGCTCCTCTGGAATTTTCCAGAGGAAAATTTTCCAGGCAAGAATACTGGAATGGGTAGCCTTTCCCTTCTCCAGGGGAATCTTCCTAATCAGGGACTGAACACTGGTCTCCTGTATTGCTGGTGGATTCTTTACCAGCTGAGCTACCAGGGAAGCCCATGGATGGGAGAATTGGACTGTAGAGAAGGCTGAATGCCAAAGAATTGATGCTTTCAAGTTGTGGTGCTTGAGAAGACTCTTGAGAGTCTGTTGGACTACAAGATCAAGCCAATCAATCCTAAAGGAAATTAACCCTGAATATTCATTGGAAGAAGGACTGATGCTGAAGCTGAAGCTCTAGTCCTGGGGCTGGTGCTCTGGGATGACCCAGAGAGATGGTATGGGGAGGGAGGTAGGAGGGGGGTTCAGGATTGGGAACATGTGTACACCCTTGGCGGATTCACGTTGATGTATGGCAAAACCAATACAGTATTGTAAAGTAAAATAAAGTAAAATTAAAAAAAAAAAAAAGCAGAGACAAAAAAAGAAAAGACGCTAATGAAGGGAAAGATTGAAGGCAGGAGGAGAAGGGGACAAAAACAAGATGGTTGGATGGCATCACAGACTAAATGGACATGACTTTGAGTAAGCTCTGGGAGATAGTGAAGGACAGGGAAGCCGAGAGTGCTGCCATCTATGGGGGTCATAGAGAGTCAGATGTGGCTTGGTGTCTAAACAGCAGCAAAGATAAACTTAAGCAGAGTTAATATAAAGAAAATAGCCTCTCGGATCATAGTCAAATTGAAGGAAAGCAAAACAATTTAAGAGTAGTCAGAGAAAGAAAACATATTTTGTGTATTAAGATAACTATGGAAGTGATAAAATACTGAAGCATGTGCTTTTTTTCTTAATCTTTGAGCCCACAAACTTCACTCAGACTGGCTCCTTTCTCTTGCCACAACTGCAGCTCAGGGGTCCTGGTTGCTGCCAAGGTCAACTAGGTCCCTGCTATCTGAAGTTTTCTTAATGTATTGAAGAAAAAAATGCCAGTCTTAGGGACAATAATATTTCAAAATGAAGTTGAAACAAGTCTTTTCAAGACCTATTTAATAAATGGCAAATGGTCAGTACATCTGAACTACAGGAAATATTCAGTTCAGTTCAAACGCTTAGCTGTGTGCAACTGTGACACCACGGACTTGCAGCACGCCAAGCTCTTTAGTTCTTCTTTGCTTTCTGCCTTAACGGTAGTGTCATCTGTGTATCTGAGGTTATAGATATTTCTCCTGACAATCTTGATTCCAACTTGTGCTTCATCCAGCCTGGCATTTTGCATGATGTACTCTACATAGAAGTAAATAAGCAGGGTGACAATATACAACCCTGATGTCCTCCTTTCCCAGTTTACAACCAGTCTGTTGTTCCATGCCTGGTTCTAACTGTTGCTTCTTGGTCTGCACACAGATTTTGCAGTCTGCACACAGATTTTGCAGTACGGCGGTCTGGTATTCCGATCTCTTTTAGAATTTTTCACAGTTTGTTGTGATCCACACAGGTCAAAGGCTTTGACGTAGTCTCTAAAACAGAAGTAGATGTTCTTCTGGAACTCTCTTGCTTTTTTGATGATCCAGTGGATGTTGGCATTTTGATCTCCAGTTCCTCTTCTTTTTCTAAATACAGTTTGAACATCCAGAAGTTTTCGGTTCACCTACTGTAGAAGCCTGACTTGGAGAATTTTGTGTGTGAGATGAGTACAATTGTGCGGTAGTTTGAACATTCTTTGGCATTGCCTTTCTTTGGGATTGGAATGAAAACTGATCTTTTCCAGTTCTGTGGCCACTGATGTTTTCCTAATTTGCTGGCCTATTGAGTGCAGCACTTTCACAGCATCATCTTCTAGGATTTGAAACATCTCAACTGGAATTCTATCACCTCCACTAGCTTTGTTCATAGCAGTGCTTCCTAAGGCCCACTTGACTTCCCATTCCAGGATGTCTGGCTCTAGGTGAGTGATCACACCATCATGGTTATCTGGATCATGAAGATCGTTTTTTATATAGTTCTTCTGTGTATTCTTGCCACCTCTTCTTAATATCTTCTGCTTCTGTTAGGTCCTTACCGTTTCTGTCCTTTATTGTGCCCATCTTTGCATGCAAAGTTCCCTTGGTATCTCTAATTTTCTTGAAGAGATCTCTAGTCTTTCCCATTCTATTCCTTTCCTCTACTTGCTTTCACTGATCTCTGAGGCAGGCTTTCTTATCTCTCCTTGCTGTTTGGAACTCTGCATTCAGAAGGATATATCTTTCCTTTTCTTCTTTGCCTTTTGCTTCTCTTTTCTCAGCTATCTGTAAGGATTCCACAGACAACTATTTTGCCTTTTTGCATTTCTTTTTCTTGGGAATGGTCTTGACCACTGCCTCATTTAAAGTCTCATGAACCTCCATCCATAGTTCTTCAAGCACTCTGTCTATCATATCTAATCCCTTGAATCTATTTGTCCCTCCCACTGTATAATCATAAGGGGTTTGATTTAGGTCATACCTGAATGGTCTAGTGGTTTTTCCCTACTTTCTTCAATTTAAGTCTGAATTTTTCAATAAGGATCTCATGACCTGAGCCAGAGTCAGTTCCTGGTCTTGTTTTTGCTGACTTTATAGAGCTTCTCCTTCTTTGGCTGCAAAGAATATAATCAATCTGATTTTGTTATTTACCATCTGGTGATGTTCATGTGTAGAGTCTTCTCTTGTGTTGTTGAAAGAGGGTGTTTGCTATGACCAGTGTATTCTCTTAGCAAAGCTCTGTTAGCCTTTGACATGCTTCATTTTGTACCCCAAGGCTAAATTTGCTTGTTATCCAGGTATCTCTTGACTTTCTACTTTGGCATTCCAGTCCCCTGTGATGAAAAGGACATCTATTTTGGATGTTAGTCCTAGAAGGACTTGTAGGTCTTCGTATAACCATTCAACTTCATCTTCTTCAATATTACTGGTTGAGGCATAGACTTGATTACTGTGATATTGAATGATTTGCCTTGGAGATGAACAGAGATCATTCTGTCATTTTTGAGATTGCACCCAAGTACTGCACTTTGAACTCTTTTGTTGACTATGAGGACTGCTACATTTCTTCTAAAGGATTTGTGCCCATGCTAGCAGATATAATGGTCATCTGAATTAAATTCAAGCATTCCAGTCCATTTTAGTTCTCTGACTCCTAAAATGTTGATGTTCAGTCTTGACATCTCCTGTTTGACCATTGCCAATTCACCTTGATTCATGGACCTTACATTCCAAGTTCCTATGCAATATTGTTCTTTATAGCATAACCTTTTACTTCCATCACCAGTCACATCCTCAACTGGACACTGTTTTTCCTTTGGGTCCATCTCTTCATTCTTTCTGGAGCTATTTCTCCACTCTTCTCTAGTAGCATATTGGGCACCTACCGACCTGGGGAGTTCATCTTTCAATGTCATATCTTTTTGCCTTTTCCTGCTCTTCGGATCATGGTGGAGAGTTCCTACAAAACCTGATCCACTGAAGAGGAGAATGGCAAACCACTTCAGTATTCTTGCCTTGAGACCCCATGAATATTATGAAAAGACAAGAAATATTAAAGGAAGTTAATCTGGCTAAAGAAATATGATTGCAGATGGGAGAAATTGTAAGAAGAAATGGTTAACTCCAGAAAAAGTAAGTAGAAAAAGTAAATAGAACATTAATTATAAAAGACTGTAGTGCTTCCTTGGTGACTTAGATAGTAAAGAATCTGCCTGCAGTGCAGGAGTCTAAGGTTTGATCCCGGGGTTGAGAAAATCCCCTGGAGGAGGGTATAGCAATCCACTCCAATATACTTGCTTGGAGAATTCCATGGACAGAAGAGCCTGTTGGGCTATAGTCCATGGGGTGGCAAAGAGTCAGACACGACTAATTGACTAACATTTTCAAAAGACTGTTGATTGCTAAAGCTACAATAAAGACAGTACCATTTGGGTTTTCACTTGAATTAAAGTATAACAATAAAAATGGCAAATGTAGGATAAATGAACTGTTATAATATTTTTGTCCTTTTTTTTTTGTATATGTAGCCCTACATATTTGAGGTAGACTGTGATAAAGATATATTGATTTCTAGGGTAATCAATGAAAAACTAACATTAAGAGTCACAGAAATGTGTATTAAAAATAAAATATAGTGAAATAGTACTTGTTAATACAATAATAATTAAATGAGGAAAAATAAAGAAAATAAGCCTTGACTGGGACAAATATAAAGCCAATATCAAGGTGATTACTTAAACCCAAATATTTAAGAAATTTTAAAAGACCCAACTGTATGATGTTCACACACACACAAAAAAATAACTTTCTAAATCACCTAGAGATTAAAAGTAAAATTACAGGGAAATATACCATGCAAATTTTACCCAAATTAAATCTGGATGACTGTGCTAACATTNTTGACTGGGACAAATATAAAGCCAATATCAAGGTGATTACTTAAACCCAAATATTTAAGAAATTTTAAAAGACCCAACTGTATGATGTTCACACACACACAAAAAAATAACTTTCTAAATCACCTAGAGATTAAAAGTAAAATTACAGGGAAATATACCATGCAAATTTTACCCAAATTAAATCTGGATGACTGTGCTAACATTGGGGAAAAAAGATCTTGCATCATGGAATATTTCAGTGATTAAAAAGGGACATTTTATGTTGATAAAAGAATTAGTATATCAAGAAGACATAACAATCCAAATCTACTTACAGGAACATATACCTACCTTAGTTCTTGGAAATTCTCCTATATATATATGATGCATGAGAATTGAGTGCATACGTCCACCAAAATATAGTTGAAAATGTTTGNTCTTTCCCACAATCTCCCCTCATCTCCTTTACTATTGCTGGGTCTTCTTGTCTAGCGTATTCCATCATTATAACAAAATGATTAAAAAGTGTAATTTCTCCACTCTTCCCACAAAATTATCTGAAAGGATAAAGGTGCATTTTCAGAACCTGGTTTGTATACAGGGAGCTATGTTTGGTTACTAGTGGATCTTATAGTTAACATTGGAAACTGCCCTTTCTATTATCTTACATTCCTTACATGTTAACAGTCCCATTTAGGTAATCAATCAGCCAGAAAACTGGGGAATTTGTCAAGTTTACATTGAACTTTTATATTTCCACTACCAGGAAATGCACTTCTTAAGAGTGGGTAATACATTTTATTATTTATCTATCATAAATAATAAGGAATCCATCTGCGATGTAGGAAATGGGCAGGAGATGCGAGTTCAACCCCTGGGTTGGAAAGATTCCCTGGAGGAGGGCACAGCAACCCACTCAATATTCTTGGCAGGAGAATCCCATGGAGGAAGAGCCTGGTGGGCTAGTCCATAGGGTCACATAGAGTCAAACACGACTGAAGCCACTTAGCATGCATGGTGGTGGTGGTTTAGTCGCTAACCTCATGTCCAACTCTTGCCACCCCACACATACATTTATATATTTACAGAGCTTCTATAGAGATGTAGTCAGTGCACTGCCTATATTCAGTTGACCTTTACCACATGGGTGCTGAGCTTTCCATTGCCCATCACCAGCATCTCCTTGCTAAGGGCTTTTTCTGGCCACCAGCACTGGTTCTGTCTGCGACTTTGGAAAGCTGGGAGAGCAAGGGAATTTTGTGGGGAATAGGCATTCCTGGACCAATGATTGATGGGGTTTTAGGATGTAAATATCCAGCTCTTGCTTTTAGGATGGTATAGCTGTTGGTTGCTCATTCTACACTGATTATCAGAATATCTTCAAGGGATTAAACTTTAACTGCCCACAAAGAGATGTAGAGAATACATAGTAATATGTCATAAGAAATGTGATTTTTCCATGTTCCCCAAGTCGTTTTTTCCTCTTCCTTGGTTTTTCCCTCTTTCCTTCCCTCCTTCCTTCCCTCTTTCTTCTTTCTTCTCTCTTCTCACTCTTTATTTCTTCCTAATTCATTTTTGGGCAGATATGCTGTTCACACTTCTGTTGTGTGTGTATATGTGTAATCAAGAATGGATAGGAATTCCCATTAAGTTTTTAGTTGCAAATCCCCCTCTCTAGTCTTAACTGTTTGCACAAAAAGACAAGGACAGCCATGTAATGCTTATTTGTTCCATTGTGTTACTGAGTATGGAGACAATACAAAAAAGGAAAAATTACCTTTTAGCAAATATCACAGTGTGCTTTGATAGCTTTCCTCATGTTTGTGCTGTCTGAGGTTTTGCATGATCTTAGTAAGGCAATGGCACCCCACTCCAGTACTCTTGCCTGGAAAATCCCATGGACGGAGGAGCCTAGTAGGCTGCAGTCCATGGGGTCNAGGAAAAATTACCTTTTAGCAAATATCACAGTGTGCTTTGAGAGCTTTCCTCATGTTTGTGCTGTCTGAGGTTTTGCATGATCTTAGTAAGGCAATGGCACCCCACTCCAGTACTCTTGCCTGGAAAATCCCATGGACGGAGGGGCCTAGTAGGCTGCAGTCCATGGGGTCATGAAGAGTTAGACACGACTGAGCCACTTTACTTTCACTTTTCACTTTCATGGATAGGAGAAGGAAATGGCAGCCCACTTCAGTGTGCTTGCCTGGAGAATTCCAGGGATGGGGGAGCCTGGTGGGCGGCCATCTCTGGGGTCGCACAGAGTCAGACATAACTAAAGCGACTTAGCAGCAGCAGTTATAGAAAAGTTTTAATCATTCAAAGAATAAAAACATATGCATTAAATAAGCATAAAGAAAAATTTAAAAGACAAATGCATAATGCAAAGGATTATGCTGCTCTGTTACTGCCTTAAAAGTACACACACATACATATGCACGTAATCGGAGCCTTGGCTTAGCAGTTCTTAACAGTTTCCCAATAGAGAACAGATGGAAACAAATGTCATTTTTGTATAAGTTTATATATTTTCAAATTTTATTTGCCTGATTTTAAAATCTTTTACTTGTTTCTTAATCTGTGCCTTAACCATTGCATCGCTCAGATAAATGAATTAGGCAAATGCTGTTTTATAACTAGCATAAAAGTTAAAATGTGCCTTTCTTCCAAAACTAATTGCTGAGCTTGCTTTTCAAAGAGACCCAAGCAGATAAGAATTCATCTTCTACTTCCATACCTAGTTCTTTCTTATTTTCTCGGTTCTAACATTATATTGGTTTGGTCAGTCACTCAAGTTCAACTTCTTAGGATCAATAACTTCTGAATTATTAAATGCTGACATATATGTATATATATATATTTTTTTCATCAAATATACCACCTCTGACATCCATTTAGGCTCCATCTGCATTTCTGAAATCCGGTTCACTGTGCACTATTATTGTTCAAATGCCACTCTGGCTAATTGGATTCTACACAGTTTAATTATTTCTAAAATATTCAATACAACAAATATGTAATGAGTGCCTAAAATATGCTAAGTACTACACTATAAAAAAGGAGATTACCATCTTCTGAGTGAAACACAAGTAAACAATGACTCCAGAATTTGTTCAATAAAACTATAGAATTATACGCAAACGTGCAAGTGGCAGTAAAGTGAGTGATGTAGAGAAGGGGAGCGGAGAAAATTTCACAGGATAAATGGCAAATAAATTGAATTTTAATCTCTTTGCAGTCCAAGGGACCCTCAAGAGTCTTCCCCAACACCACAGTTCAAAAGCATCAATTCTTCGGTGCTCTACTTTCTTTATAGTCCAACTCTCGCATCCATATGTGATCACTGGAAAAACCATAGCCTTAGCTAGACAGACCTTTGTTGACAAAGTCATGTCTTTGCTTTTTAATATGATGTCTAGGTTGGTCATGACTTTCCTTCCAAGGAGTAAGCATCTTTTAATGTCATGGCTGCAATCACAATNCTACTTTCTTTATAGTCCAACTCTCGCATCCATATGTGATCACTGGAAAAACCATAGCCTTAGCTAGACAGACCTTTGTTGACAAAGTCATGTCTTTGCTTTTTAATATGATGTCTAGGTTGGTCATGACTTTCCTTCCAAGGAGTAAGCATCTTTTAATGTCATGGCTGCAATCACAATCTGTAGTGATTTGAGGAGTCCGGAAAAATAAAGTCAGCCATTGTTTCCACTGTTTCCCTATCTATTTGCCATGAAGTGATGGGACCAGATGCNAATTTTCTTGAAGAGGTCTCTAGTCTTTCCCATTCTGTTGTTTTCCTCTATTTCTTTGCATTGATCACTGTGGAAGATTTCTTCTCTCTCCTTGCTATTCTTTGGAACTCTCCATTCAAATGGGAATATCTTTCCTTTACCCCTGTGTTTTTCGCTTCTCTTCTTTTCACAGCTATTTGTAAGGCCTCCTCAGATAGCCATTTTGGTTTTTTTTGCATTTCTTTTCCGTGGAAATGGTCTTGATCCCTGTCTGCTGTACAATGTCACGAACCTCCATCCACAGTTCATCAGGCCCTCTGTCTATCAGATCTAGTCCGTTAAATCTATTTTTCACTTCCACTGTATAATCATAAGGGATTTGATTTATGTCATACCTGAGTGGTCTAGTGGTTTCCCCTACTTTCTTCAATTTAAATCTGAATTTGGCAATAAGAATTTCATGATCTGAGCCATAGTCAGCTTCCAGTCTTGTTTTTGCTGACTGTATAGAGCTTCTCCATCTTTAGCTGCAAAGAATATAATCAATCTGATTTTGGTGTTGACCATCTAGTGATGTCCATGTGTAGAGTCTTCTCTTGTGTTGTTGGNAATAAGGAGTTCATGATCTGAGCCACAGTCAGCTCCTGGTCTTGTTTTTGTTGACTGTATAGAGCTTCTCCATCTTTGGCTGCAAAGAATATAATCAATCTGATTTTGGTGTTGACCATCTGGTGATGTCCATGTGTAGAGTCTTCTCTTGTGTTGTTGGAGTAGGGTGTTTGCTATGACCAGTGCATTCTCTTGGAAAAACTCTATTAGTCTTTGCCCTGCTTCATTCCGTATTCCAAGGCCAAATTTGCCTGTTACTCCAGGTGTTTCTTGACTTCCTACTTTTGCATTCCAGTCCTCTATAATGAAAAGGACATCTGTTTTGGGTGTTAGTTCTAACAGGTCTTGTAGGTCTTTATAGAACCGTTCAACTTCAGCTTTTTCAGTGTTACTGGTTGGGGCATAGACTTGGATTACTGTGATATTGAATGGTTTGCCTTGGAAACGAACAGAGATCATTCTGTCGTTTTTGAGTTTGCATCTAAGTACTGCATTTCAGACTCTTTTGTTGACCATGACGGCTACTCCATTTCTTCTAAGGGATTCTTGCCCTCAGTAGTAGATACAATGGCCATCTGAGCTAAAATCGCCCATTGCAGTCCATTTTAGTTCACTGATTCCTAGTATGGTGACGTTCATTCTTGCCGTGTCCTGTTTGACTGCTTCCAATTTGCCTTGAGTCATGGACCTGACATTCCAGATTCCTATGCAATATTGGTCTTTACAGCATCGGATCTTGCTTCTATCACTAGTGACATCCACAGCTGGGAATTGTTTTTGCTTTGGCTCCATCCCTTCATTCTTTCCGGTATTATTTCTCCACTGATCTCCTGTAGCATATTGGGCAGCTACCAACCTGGGGAGTTCCTCTTTCAGTATCCTATCATTTTGCTTTTTCATACTGTTCATGAGGTTCTCAAGGCAAGAATACAGAAGTGATTTGCCATTCCCTTCTCCAGTGGACCACATTCTGTCAAACATTGTATTTTATTTTAAAATTTTCCACTTAACATCCTCAGTCTTTAGCTTCTTAAACTTTTGAAACATAAATATTTTAATATGCTTGTCAACCATTTCTATCAACTGTGTTATTTTAAATTTTATTGATTTTTACTGGTATTCAATGCTGTATTTTCATGTTTCTTTATGTCTGATATTTTACTTTGTCAGATGCTGCTTTTCGTGTTCCCATAAATATTATTGACCTTAGTACTTGGGTGCAATTTTGTTACTTAGAAATAGTGATCATTGTCTCTTGTTGCCTGATGTTCCATAACTTGAATTGTTTCTTTATGTATTTTGTTCATTTTCTTAGTTGTTTTATGCAAGGAACTCAATGCAGTCACTTTTACAACATCTTGTTTTAGAAGTGGAAGCCCATTCTGTCTATAATTCTTTTCATCTTGTCTTTTAAAATCATCATTATTAAGGAAAACGTGAACATAATACGGAACACATTTTACATGTATAGTTCAACTAGTTTTATAAAATGCGTACACATGTAAGCATTAGCAAAATCAACACACAAGCCATTTTCATGATTCATAGATTCTTCCATTCCTTACTGTAGTGAACTGTCCCTCCAACCCAACTGTATGGAACCACTCATCTGCTATCTATAATGTACACTGATTTATATAGTTTGGAATATCATATGAATGATCAGTCTTGTGTCTTGATCCTTTCACTCAGCATAATGATACAACATTTATCCTTGTTGTATATTCATTTTGTTTTATTGTTAAGTATTACTGAATTGAGCAACCTATAACAATTGTTGATAAACATTTGGCGGTTTCCAGTCTAGGGTACTATGCTATTATGAATATTTGTACATAGATCTTTATATGAATATTTTGTGTTAGTTTACCCCTTCCAGTTATAGATTTTATTCAGGAACAAATTCTGCTCTGTTATCAGTCTGACTTGGGACACTTTTTAATACCTTTAAATGTTTTCTTTCTTGGTACAGATTTTATAGTTATCACTGATAAAGTTTCCATAACCACTTCATTGTCATTAATAGAAGTTCCTCAGTCATAATCCCTGCATTTAATTTAAACTAAATTAAATTATAACACTTAATTGCCACTGTTTCTCTTATTTTAGGCACTGAAAGTGAAAGTGAAGTCGTTCAGTCGTGTCCAGACTCTTTGAGACCCTATGGACTGTAACCTATCAGGATCTTCCATCCATGGGATTTTCCAGGCAAGAGTACTGGAGTGGGTTGCCATTGCCTTCTCCAGGAGATCTTCCCAACCCAGGGATTGAACCCTGGTCTCCCAATTGTTGGCAGACGCTTTACCATCTGAGCCACCAGGGAAGTCTTAATTGCAGCTCTTTCTCTCATTTTAGGCACTAGGGAGTTTATTTTTCAAAAAAAAAAAAAAATATATATATATTTTATTTTTCTGAATCATTAAACAAAATTTAGGAAACAAGCCAGCAAGATATACAAAGATTTTTTTTTTTTAATTCTGACTTTTCATTCTTATGAGAAAGATCCCTTAGAATTGGGGGCAATTTATAAACAGTAGTCATTAGTCACACCTTGTTAATTCCTTCTGTTTTGCCACCTATATATACATATTATATGTATATAATTACATAGTAACATTGATATTCTTTATTATGTTTCCTGATGTGTGGCCTCTTAGTCCTTTGAGCTTTTCTTTATGTACATTTATCACAGTTGCAAGCATATCTTTAATATGACTTCTTAAATATATGCATATATGTATACATACACATTTCACAAAAACACTTTAAAATCCACAATTGCAAGAACTATTTAATTTACTTCTATGTTTCTCATCACCTAGCACAAAGGCTAGCACATATAGAAGATCAATGTATAATCAGTAAGAAGCTAAATAAAAAAAAAAAAAAAAACACAGAACTTTCTAAACATCGTTTTTAAAAATGGCATTGGACATATGTTGCACATCATAGCATGCTTCCCCGGTAATATATCCATGGCCCATTAAAATAGAAATCTGTTTTCTATTCCTATGTTATTTAAAATATTCTATTCCTTAGTTAATATTATATTCAAATCCTCCTTCACCTTCTCAGAGTCAGTCATACTGTAAATAAACCCTCAATATGCTTATACATGCCAAATTTTCCTCCATACCAGCAGAAGTGTGTTTTGGTCTTGATAATAAACATAGAGTACATATCACCCAAAAAGAAACTTCCAAAAGGAAAGAGAAAATATAGCAAGAGCTAGGGAAGTACCCGGAAGTGTAACTATGAGTGACCCTCTGCTCCTGGCCTCTGCTCCTCCTTCTGACACATTGTCATTCTATTCTTTGTAAAGGCAACATAGCCTGACTGATGATAGTCAGGGAATGATAGTGACTGCAGTTGGGTTTTCTTCTTTATACTGCAAAAGTGGAAAAATGCCTTTTGCCATTTTTTTGTTGTTGAGTTTGGAAGAGGACATTGGGAAGCGAAGGGGATGGTTTAGAGACTAAATTTCTGATATCTTCTGGATTGTAGGTAAGAAAAATTCATGAATGATTTATCGTGCATTCTAAGGAAACATTTAATAAGTTGTTGAATAGAGCAGTTTTTTGGTAAGGATCATGAATTCACTATGAACTGTTTTAGACTCATTGTTTAAAGTCATATGGTAGTATTAAATTATGTGTTCTGGCTTAAGAAAAATCCCTGCAGGCAATCAGGCACATAATATAATCCTATTTGTAATGAAACATTAAATATATCACATTTCACATGCCATGAAAGTATTATATGATCTTAGTCGTCTTACCCAAATTAACAGTGTGAATACATAAAAGAGAAGCAGTGCGTGCAGTTATGTTTCCACCTGATTTATAACTACTTTACATTCAACTGAGTTCAGTGTTTTATAGGTCATGCACTCTATATGCAAAATTTTGAGTCTTTGATGTTTTAGTGCATTTTAAATAAAAATTGATTCCCACTGTGACTAATTTTGAAAACAAAGCCAAAGGAAAATGTTCACTTATTTTTGGGAAAAGAAACTTTGGCCATTCTCTCAAACAAGTTATGTAATGTATGTCATAGCAAAACCTTGCCAATTGTGAGTTGCAAATGGTTACTGTTAACTGAGGTTGGCTTTAGGTAACTCAGTGGTAAAGAATCTGCCTGCCAATGCAGGAACTATGGAAGACTCGGGTTTGATCCCTGGGTCAGAAAGATCCCTGGGGAAGAATGGCAACCCATTCCAGTATTCTTGCTTGGGAAATCCTATGGACAGAAGAGCCTGACATGGTGCAGTCCACTGGGTAGCAAAGACTAGGACATAACTGAGCGACTGAGCACAGAGATGGCTTTAAAAATTTACCATTTGTTCAGCCCAGGTTGTAAGAATGCTCTTTCAGAGAATTCAGAGAATGATTTTTCAGGAAATATGTTCATTAATTTAGAGCCGAGACTCCAAGCAAAGAAAAAACCTAAAGATAATATAATAAAAATTAATAAATTACTCTATAGGTTGGCAACCATTCCATTATTCACTGACTTCTTGAGTACTGAAAGTGTTAGTTGCTTTGTCATTTTCAACTCTGTGACTCTATGGACTATTGCCTGCCAGGCTCCTCTGTTCATGGAATTCTCCAGAAAGAATACTGGAGTGTGTAGCTAATCCCTTCTCTAGGTGATCTTCCCAACTCAGGGATTCAACCTAGGTTTCCTGTGCTGCAGGCAGAGTTTTTACCATCTGAGCCACTAGGGAAGCCCATGTTGTCAATAGAAAGCTATGTGGTGTGTGTGGCTATGTTATCAATAGAAAGCTATTAGTAAGATATTTGCATTTATTTTTCTTACTAAATTTTCAAAATCTGATGTGTTTTGCACATAAAACATCTCAATTTAGACTAGTCAAATTGTACATGTTCAGTAAATTACATTTGATTACTAGTGAACACATATCTAATGTTTCATATTCTTAAGCAATTTCTTTCTTATTCACAGTGAAATTCCTCTCTTCTCTTTACACTTTATACCAATGCAATCATCTTTGCTATCTCTTGCTTGTCTTAAGCTCCACTTCTACAACTTTCAATTCATGCACCGTGATCCTCACCCAAATTATTGCAGTAGCTTTCCCAATAGAATATTTCCTTCATGTATCATCCCCTCTGATTTTATTCTGATGTCCCAAAGATCTTCTTTATTGGTACAAAAATCATGTCACTCTCATGTTATAGGAGAGACACTTCCCCCATTTTGTCAGGATATAAGGTAGGGCCAAGGTTTATGGGTTATAAAATGTTCTCTAGGTAATTTTGACATGTGCCACTGAATAAATTATAAGAATAATACTATTTCGTCTCCGTGGCCACACACTGACCCAGTGCTATTATTCTGACCTATACACTTTCCCAATAAGTATTAGTTTGTG
>SJYA01002337.1:605103-676275 GCA_006410615.1 Neotragus moschatus | reverse complement strand
GGCTAGCCCTTGAACTGAGTGCAAGCTTTGTCACACTGTGCTGTTACATTTGGTAACCAATAAAATAAATATTAAAGCATAGTAGTGTATTTCATCTACCAGAATGATTTCAGTTTATAGTGAAAGAGCTGCAAAATGCCTCCTTCAGCTTGTTTATTTCTGAGTTGCTTGATGGTGTTTCCTATAAAAATGTTTTCTTCTTCAAAAGACATATTATAGTGAGAGAATTTGAACTACCCAAGTCTGAACTTGAATTCATAATTTGTTACTTTTAAAGTATGATATTTAGACAAAATAGATTAACTTGTCTATGTTTTTAATGATCAAATGTAAGCTTTCCTGGTCGTTCCAGATAAACAATCAGCCTGCAATCCATGAGACACAGGGGACTTGGGTTCGATCCCTAGGTCAGGAAGATTTCCCTGGAGGAGGAAATGGCAACTCACCCTAGTATTCTTGCCTGGGAAATCCATGGAGAGAGGAGCCTGGCAGGCTATGGCTCTTGGAGTTACAAAGAGTAGGATGCAACTGAGCACATAATAAAATATAAAATATGAGATTTCTAGAAAAGAGTCAGAAAGCTATTATATGTTAATAAATTGCTGTTTATGTATTATAAATTCTTTATGATGTGGCTACAAATGTTTGTTTCTCAGTTTGTATTCTAAAATAGAAATACATCCCTATAGGCTATATTTTTACATAATTAAGGGATTTCCAAATTACTCTTCTTGGAAAACATGTACATTCATACATCACAATTAGATTATTCTATGGTAGAAATAAAAACTATTTTGTCACCTAAGGAAAATACATTTTCAAAAACATTATTAACTTTTCAGCTATGAACAAAGTAAAAATAAATAAAATGTGTCTTTGCAGGTATTCAACTGTATCTTCAAACTGCATACAAATGAGAGCAACCTTAGGGATTTTTTTTTCAATGAAAAAGATTCCATTAATAGGATAAAAATGGAAATGGATTTTATACATACTTCCCAAGGCTTCTATTTGATAAGACTTTATAAGTAGTTTAGTAAGATGAAATAAAATGGCAAGATCAAAGCACACACAGAAACAGATTTTTTGCTATGAAGCATGTAAATTGGGACGATGTAGCTAATGAAAAGTCTTATTTCTTACATTCTGTAGTTTTGCCTACAGAAACAAAAATTAAACATTTGATTAATACCAAATAATTCAAGCCTTTTGATTTAACTGGGAAAATGCTTGATTTAAGTCATCTTTATAAAGCTTACCTAACTATTCTGTCTTTTCCACAGAATTTATTGGAATTGTGTAACATGCCCCTCTGCATGAGGAACTGTAGACATTATTTGTTCGGTGGGATTAGGGTCATCTCCTTCACTCTGTTCCTTCATGGGTATGTTCCTGCAAAGCTGGCTTTTAAGTTCCTCAAATACACAACGGATAGTCTTATCTTAGGGGCTTTAACTGCTCTCCCTACTGTCTATCAAAGATTTCCTTCTGTTCCTTGCAAAATTGGCTGCTTATTTATTTTTAGATTTTAGTTTCAATATTATTCTCTATAAAATCCTTTTATCATCCAAACTAAAATAGGTCTCCATTATTTTTATCTTAGTACCTTGTTTCCTTTTATGTCTTTTTATAGTTTGTAATTGATTTATTTTTGTTTGATTACTTGCTTATCTGTTCTTGGCTCTCTCTGTGTCTATCTTATAGCCTTGTATGAGGAAAAGACATGTCTATTCATCAGTCATTTCTAGTTAGTGCACTGGATAGTATCTGTCACAAAGTTAGTACCCAATAAATATTTGTTATCTATTATGAATAGTTCACAATATTAAGTTAATTTAATGTTAATTGCATGCATTTTTCAAATCTGTTAGGATTTTTTTTAAGATGTATAATTTCACTTTAACAATGTGAGAAGAGGATCATTTACTATAAGTTCAATGATTCAGATAAGAAAGATTTTAATTGAAATGGAGCTTAAAAGTTAATATTAGTGCAAATTTGCTAAAATAGCCTAAGAAATATTCAGATACAGCAAAAGTAATTTCATGAAAATAGCCAGAACATCTGTATAATGCTAAAGACTTGTTCAAAGTGAAAATAGAATAGAAACTAAAAATTTTTCTTTTAGGAAAATAAGACACTAGAGATGCTAACTATAGGTAATGTAAAAAGATATTGTATATGATTTTTTAAAAATACACCAAAATTAAATGTAAAATGGTAAAATACACTCTTCTATTTCAGATAGACCACTCTTATACTTACCTATGTTGAATAATTACTTGATTTTTAAAGTTAGCAAGGTGGTTTATGTATATTGGAATATTATGACACCTGCTAACTAGTTTTCCTTCTTCTACATTTAATTCCATAATGTCTAAAAACAGTCTTTTTAAAACATGAGTCAGATCACGTGTCCATTTGCATCCTGTATGGTTATAGTCATAGCTATTCAACTCTGTCCTTGAGTCCAAAGGAGAGAGATCAAGTTACAAAGAAAAAAAAGTCACTTGTTGGTTCAGAATTGTTTGTTGCAGTGAAATGAATGTAACTAGTTTTAACACACACACACAAAACTTTGTATTTTTACTGTACAAAATAAACACAAAGGAAGTGGGTACAGATTTGCATAGGTTAAAGAATTGTTCAGAGAACTAAAGAAACAGACTCGAAAGTTATCCAAAATCACTTGCAAAATCACACTACAAAACTAAGTTGCCAAGAGAATGACATACTCTGTCACAATTTGGAAATGGCCAGACAACTTCAGCCTCAAGCATCATGCAACTTCTGCTGCCATCTGTGCCAGTAGACTTGTGGGTCACAGGTTCTGCTTTCCTCCCAACGTAATTTATTTAAACCACTCTCTCCCGTGCCTTGAGTGAGTCAGTGAGTGAGTAAAAGTCGCTCAGTTGTGTCCAACTCTTTGCATCCCCATGGACTGTAGCCCAGCAGGCTCCATTTTCCACGGAGTTCTTCAGGCAAGATTACTAGAGTGGGTAGCCATTCCCTTCTCCAGGAGATCTTTCCCACACAGGGATCAAAGCCAGGNTGCCTTGAGTGAGTCAGTGAGTGAGTAAAAGTCGCTCAGTTGTGTCCAACTCTTTGCATCCCCATGGACTGTAGCCCAGCAGGCTCCATTTTCCACGGAGTTCTTCAGGCAAGTTTACTAGAGTGGGTAGCCATTCCCTTCTCCAGGAGATCTTTCCCACACAGGGATCAAAGCCAGGTTTCCTGCATTGCAAGTGAATTCTTTACTATCTCAATTACCAGGGAAGCCCAAGAATACTGGAGTGGGTAGCCTATCCCTTCTCCCGGGGATCTTTCCAACCCAGGAATCAAACCAGGGTCTCCTGCATTGCAGCCAGATTCTTTACCAGCTGAGCTACCAGGGAAGCCCTATTATTGTTAACTTTACCTCATTTATCCGCTAGGCTTGAGCTCATGCTTCTTCCTTAAGAAGAAACTCCTCAGTTCCTTTTATGATAGAGGAGAGAGTTTGTGTATATATGTTTCTTACCCGAGGATCTGCAGAATCAGATCAAGAGAATTCCATGAAAAGGTAGCATAAGAGAAAGTATGAGACAATTTCATTCTAAAGAAAAAATTTTAATATCATGCATCATGACTCAGCTGCTGCCCTACAACCTTGATTTTGTTTGAAATACTGCAAAATATGAAATGTATAGGTTACATTATATAGATATTCTTACATAATGACTATATATTGCATATGTAAATCTTTGACATCTTACCAACATTTGTGTTTTGCAAGCGTGCCTAATAGTGGTGAATTTTGAAGAAGAGATAGAAGATAAAGAGTCTAAGACTAGATCTAAGGAGTAGTCTGATATTATTAAAAAAAAATTTTTCCCAATGGTTTTTACATAGGCTGGTAATTGTTCAGTGCCTGTGTCAAACAACTTATAAATTAAGCAGTGTCTCCAAAAACCACTTTGAAAAGACTTTAAATACAAATCAGAGTTATTTGTAAAATCCTGTAAAAGTGCTGGTTATTTTAAACAACTAATTGTACTCATATCAAAACTGCTGCTGCTGCTGCAGCTAAGTCGCTTCAGTCGTGTCCGACTCTGTGCGACCCCATAGATGGCCACCCACCAGGGTCCCCCATCCCTGGGATTCTCCAGGCAAGAATACTGGAGTGGGTTGCCGTTTTCTTCTCCAATGCATGAAAGTGAAAAATGAAAGTGAAGTCGCTCAGTCGTGTCCGACTCTTAGCGACCCCATGGACGGCAGCCCACCAGGCTCCTCCGTCCATGGGATTTTCCAGGCAAGAGTACTGGAGTGGGGTGCCATTGCCTTCTCTGTATCAAAATTGAATTAAGGTTAAAAAAGAAAGGAAGAAAGAAAAGAGAGAGAAAGAAAAATGGGAAAAGAGAGGGAGGGAGAGGGAAAGGGTGAAAAGAAGGAAGGAAAGACCAATGAAAAGGCTACAAAATCTCAGAAAATGAAAAGCCACTCATTTGGTAAGTAACCAGTAATGCTCCACATGCAAATATAGTGAATAAAATACTAGGAAGTATGTTAGTACAATAAACAAAAGATTTCATGATCAAATAGTACAATAAGGTGATATACTGATACCATGTAACATATGCTGAAGAGATTTATGCAAAAACCTTCTATATTCAGGTTGATGAGTGAACAGATATTCCCAGGACATGTTTTGCATTTTCAAGATTTGTAAATCATAGTTAAATTCAATAAAATAGTTCCTGGTATGAAAAGCCAGTGAAATAAATAATGACTAAGATATATTAAAACATGGTTTTCATATCTGAAAATAAAGGTGTGTGTCAGAATCTATGATTAGATTCATGAGGGGTTTTCACATCTGCAAAAAAAAATTCACTTTCATCACTTTTTTTTTCTTCATGGAGAGGTGCTAATATCAAAAATTCTTGGAAAGGAAGTTAAATACTTCTAAAGAATATTGCAAAATTTTTTTGAAAAAAGACACACAGATCAGTTTACCCGAGAGCAAGTAAGGAAGTGTGTGTAAACCTGAACCAAGTGTATATAAATCTTGTGCAACATGCAGAAATTTGGTGGCTTAGCCAAAGAAGAGTTTTCAGTAGGGTGTTTAAGTTAAAAGTTGAATTGCAGAAACCACCTTAAAGAAAGAGTAAGTCAGGTTTTAGCGAGTATTTTGAGGATGTGGCAGATCTATAGAAACTAGGCTACTGTCAGACACTTTTCATCATCTGAGCCTTTAGAACAAGAAACCACAGTGCCCTGTAGAAAATGCTTTGCCTCCCAGTGACCATAGTCTTGGTTGTAAACCAACCTGACAGTTTTAAAAGGAAAATGAGTCTTTGGAAAAATCAGGCCGCCAAAGAAAATGTTGAAGTGTTTCCAAGCTGCTTGGTTTTGACAAAGAAGAATACCAGAATATCCTAAGTCTTATTGAAAATCACCTGAAGGAACTGCATAACGAAATTGAAGAGAATTCCCCCACCCCGACTCTTTTTCAACACAACTGAATGTCTGAGAACACAGTTTATCTAAATCTTCTGTCCAGCGAAAGAGCTTGACTTCAGCAAAGAGGAAGAACTTTGTGAGCTGCTGAGTGGCTGTTTACTCATGATAAGATTCCATGAGTCTCTGAAAAAGGTTTGGAAGCCCATCTTTCCATTGGTAGGAAACCAATAAATATTTTGCTGCAGTTTCTCACATCTTTATGAGTAAATGANAATGATGCTAAAGCTGAAACTCTAGTACTTTGGCCACCTCATGTGAAAAGTAGACTCATTGGAAAAGACTCTGATGCTGGGAGGGATTGGGGGCAGGAGGAAAGGGAACGACAGAAGATGAGATGGCTGGATGGCATCACCGACTCAATGGATGTGAGTTTGAGTGAACTCCGGGAGTTGCTGATGGACAGGGAGGCCTGGCGTGCTGCAATCCATGGGGTCACAAAGAGTCAGACATGACTGAGTGACTGAACTGAACTGATGGCAATTCTGTTTTTATACTTTTGAGGAACTCCCATACTTTTTTTTTTCTTAGTTGCTACATAAATTTATAATTTCACCAACAGTACATATTAGATTCTCTTTTCTCCATATCTTCACCAATATTTGTTATTTGTAGAATTTTTGATGATAGCTATTCTGACAGGTGTGAGTTGATATTTCACTGTGGTTTTGATGTTCATTTCCCTAATAATTAGTGATGTTGAGCATCTTTTCATGTGCCTGTTGGCTATCTGTAATAGCCTCTTGGTAAAAAACATCTATTCAGATCCTCTGCCCATATTTTTAATCATCTTTTTTGTTGTTCTTGTTCTTGTTAAGTTCTTTGTATATTTTGGACATCGATACCTCACTGGATGATTCACTGCAAACATCTATCTAAATATTCCATCATACTAAATAGCAGGAGAATGTGACAAAAATTAACAATAACTTGTAAAAACAATTCCAGAGTATTTATTAAAGCAATATATGATGATGATTACTTTCATATTTTTGCCTTAAAGAATTATATGAAAAATTGGAATGAATTTTGAAAATATTGATTTGGGGAAAACACTGATGAATTGCAGTTTATAAGTCATGTGGAATCACATGAAATCACTTGACAGGCTTCCCTGGTGTCTTAGTGGTAAAGAATCCTNACAATTCCAGAGTATTTATTAAAGCAATATATGATGATGATTACTTTCATATTTTTGCCTTAAAGAATTATATGAAAAATTGGAATGAATTTTGAAAATATTGATTTGGGGAAAACACTGATGAATTGCAGTTTATAAGTCATGTGGAATCACATGAAATCACTTGACAGGCTTCCCTGGTGTCTTAGTGGTAAAGAATCCTCCTGCCAGTTCCAGAAATGTGGGTTTGATCTATTGATCGGGAAGATCCCCTGGAGAAAGAAATGTCAACTCACTCCAGTATTCTGACTGGGAAATTCCTTGGATAGAGGAGCCTGACAGACCATAGTCCGTGGGGTTGCGAAAGAGCTGGACATGACTTAATGACTAGAAAACAACAAAGTTACTTGGCAGTAAGCAACAATCACTTGTAAAGAAACAATCACTTGTAAAGAGATATTCTTCTCCACATAGCCTATGTTCTAAAACTGATAGAAAATCCAAATACTGACCCTGATGCATTCTCCACTTATCCTCAGATGAACAGGAATACAATCAGTAACAGAAAGATCCATTGATTTAACTAGTTTCTTTTTGTTTTAATTGAAAAAGAAATACTTCACTACATTTGGAAGGGGAATTTATCCTCTTTAAACCCATTGATTTCTCTGGCAATGGCTTATGGGACTTCATTAATTTGTCTACAGACTTCCTTTAAGTAATCCTGCAGATAAAGTCAAATTCCTCCATGAAAAGAACTACAAAAGAAAGGCTTGTAGTAAAACATGTAACCTACTCTCTCCTCGGAGAAGGCGATGGCACCCCACTCCCGTACTCTTGCCTGGAAAATCCCGTGGGTGGAGGAGCCTGGTAGGCTGCAGTCCATGGGGTCATGAAGAGTCAGACACGACTGAGCGACTTCCCTTTCACTTTTCACTTTCATGCATTGGAGAAGGAAATGGCAACCCACTCCAGTGTTCTTGCCTGGAGAATCCCAGGGACCGGGGAGCCTCGACTTAGCAGTAGCAGCAGCAGCACTCTCTCCTAGCAGCCAGAAAAGTAGACACAGCTGGTCCCCAAAGAAGACATTATTTATATAGAGACTGCTGAAGTACCATTTAGACAGTAGGAGCCTGTGTCTGAATTTATATGCTATTTCATGAAAGATCATATATCTAAATGGAGATATACTGTGTCAGAGAATTAAATAGAAGCTATAATGTTATTACTTCATTTTTCCCCTTTTAACAGTGGATTTAGGGGATTATAATTTCCTCAGGTCTTCCCTCGCCCCCAAAACTAATACATTTATGTTAAGATTGAAAAAAGGTATGAAAGGTTGCATTTTCCCCCTATTGGTCCACCATTTTGTTGCTACTGAGGGACTATAGAAGAGGCTGCTACTAGTTTCATTAAACAGGATCTCTGAGAAGTTCAGCTGCACAACACGTGTTCTGCTTTTCTTTTGAAAATGTACTCCGTTAAAACCACATTCCTTTGCCAGTCCAAATTCATGGACGTGTACATGTTTTTGTTCAAATTATCCGAATTCTGCCTCTGAGGCAGAGGATATAAAATGAAAACGATGAAGCCACAACACAGCAATCTTAAAGGAGTCGATTGCTGTATGGCTGACTGAGGCTCATCAGTTGGCACCGATTGTGAAAAGAGCCAGTCTCGTGAAAATGACCAGAATATACCTGCATGGAGACAGCTGCAATAGGCTGCTCTCTGTTAAAGGCTTAAAGAACTCCTTAATTATTTTTATAGCTTCAAAATTAGAAGTATCATCTTTTATTCCTTGATTTAATCATAAATTGAGGTCTGATTAAGGGATTGTTAAAATAATTTATTTTTTTTTGTTCCTGCTATAAGTAATCATTATAATTCCCCAGAATGAATGGAAAGAGAAACAAACTCTCACCTCTAATAAGAGATCATTTACAGTTTAGAACAAATGTTTATTATAACATCCTGAAAATAAGGGATTCCAAGAAACTGGAAACTCACACAGGATGGAATGAGAAAGCATCTGGACTACTTTCCATAGAGGTTATACCGGTAGAATAAAGTTGAGTTATTTTTTCAGTTGCATAAGGAATGTGTGGTTGTGATGGAAGATGTGGCAGGAAATAAAAAGAGAAAAGGTTGATTGCTGCCAGGTCACAGGCTATCTTTCTGCTTTCCTGAAAATTTTGGAATTATTTCTGGGAAGCCAGAATTTTGAAAAAGGGAAATGACATTATCTAAACTTTATATTTTAGGAGCATAACTATTGTGCAAGGAAGAGTAAAGCGCTACCAATAATTCTGTCAAATGGGGTAGCTGGGGTTGTAAGTCGCTAAGAAGAGCCAGTTCGCTAAACTTAGCAATATTGAAAATGAGGAAAACGTTTAAAAGTTATATGTAGGTATCTGAGAAAATGTTAGACTATTAAAGGAAGGTGAAAGGTTCTAAAAGCTCTGCGATAGTTAGGGAGTTTGAGATGGACATATACCCACTACTGTATTTAAAATAGATCACCAACAAGGACCTACTGTGTAGCACATGGTACTCTGCTCAATATTCTGTAGTAACGTAAACGGGAAAAAGAAATTGAAAAAGAGTAGATACCTATATGTGAATAACTGAATCACTTGGCTTTACACTTGCAACTAACACAACATTGTTAATCAACCATACTCCAATATAAAATAAAAAGTTAAAAAAAAGAATTTCATAACTTGCCATCATACAATGTCCCAGATATTAATGCAGTTCCTAAGAGAACAGAAGATGGACTGGCAATCTCTGGGGAGCTCTGAAACTTTCATCTTTTGGGATGGAATACATCCTATGAACATAAGCAGATTAAAATATCTACCTGTGCATATTGGCTTCAGTGATGCCAGGTTCACAAATGCAGTTTACCCATACATTCCAAATTCTACAAGCTTAAAAACTAGTAAAAATATAAAGTTTAAAGACAATGTCTCTTCAAAGTCACATTTAATTGTTAGATATTTATGTAAGCTTGGAATTGAGTAGGGCACCTGGCAATTTTAGAAGGTGAAAAAATACTCAAAATGACAGTTTGCTTCTACTTTCCTGGTGTGAAATTTCACTAATTATTGCTGCTGTGAGTTTCACAGTATTAAGAAACTGTCTGAACTTAGGTTATTGTTTGTTAGGACTTTCAAATCATCCCTAAAGTATTCTTAATTTCAGACACAGTTATTATACACTAATGAATGCTTAAATTCATTTATGAGGCTATATGTATTATCTAGGTAATCTTTACTTTTAGATGAAAAAGCTGAGTAAGCATATGAAAAGGAGTTCATTTTAGAAGCCATGTGGACAATGACCTAGAAGGAAGTAATTTCAAATATTTCAAGTAAATTCACAACTACGAAAAAATGAGAAATGCTATCTAAAACAGGGTGATAATACTTTTTTTCTAAACATAGAATTATAAAACCAAAATTAATCCTTGAAATAGTTGGCACAATTGGAAACAATAAACAACATGGATTTATGGAAATGTTAAAATTTTCTAAATTCTAAGCTATAAAGAAACGGGACAGTAATGAATCTCAGCTCTTTCCTGTTGTCCCAGTGTCATTATGAACATTTTTTGCTTTTGAAAAGGTTTGAATTTACCAGTTTTCTCTAGTTTTCTCCTCTTTAGTCTTCATTCTTGCCTTCTCCCACTTACTTAGTTGTTTGGTCTTTGTCTTAGAGATTCAGTGGATTTATAACCCTCACTCCAATGTGTTTGAATACATGATATTCTGAAATAAAATACAGTAGTCTCTTGAACAAAAGGGATTTGAACTGTGTGGGACCACTTTATATGAGCACTTTTTACAATAAATACTATAGTATTACATAGTCTGTGGTGGGTTGAATCAATGAAACCACAAATACAAAGGGCCTACTCTAAAAATACACGGGGTTTTTGATGACCCTAATAATCCCCAAACTCCATTGTTCATGGGTCAGTTACAATAAGAGAAAAAAGATATGGGATATAAATAACAATTGTAAGAAAATATATTAACTATAGATACCATAACAATTTAGTATTGTAAAGAATATTCTTGTTTAAAAATTATTTTATTTTAGTCTGCCTGTTTCTAAAATAGCGTGTTGCATTATTTCCTATTGTGTTTTTATAAATTTGTCAATTTCTCCTTTTTTATTTTTTATAGCTTTAAATATATATATATATGTTGTTCAGTTCAGTTCAGTCACTCAGTCATGTCTGACTCTTTGTGACCCCATGAATTGCAGCACGCCAGGCCTCCCTATCCATCACCAACTCCCAGGGTTCACTCAGACTCATGCCCATCGAGTCAGTGATGCCATCCAGCCATCTCATCCTCTNTTCTTCCTTGTGTCCTCTGTGTGTCTTTTTCTGTCTCCTACAAGGATACTCTCTCTGGATTTAGGACCCGCCCTAATCCAGTGTGCTCTCATCTCTATCCTTACAGTGATTATATATGTAACAACCCTATTTCTGAATAAAATCACATTCGTAGTTTCCTGTAAAATATAAATTGAGAGAAAGACGTGTCACAATGTTTAACCTACTATAACAAGAAAGCATTTTTTAAAAAACTTGTGAAAAAAAGAATAGTTAAAAAAGTGGTAGTGAGGAACACTGAATAGTCACAAATATAACTTATTTTCAGTTCAGTCGCTCAATCGTGTCCAACTTTTTGCAACCCCATGAACCGCAGCACACCAGGCCTCCCTGTCCGTCACCAACTCCTGGAGGTCACCCAAACCCATGTCCATCGAGTCCATAATGTCATCCAACCATATCATCCTCTGTCGTCCCCTTCTCCTGCTTCCCTCAATCTTTCCCAGCATCAGGGTCTTTTCCATTGAGTCAGCTCTTCACATCAGGTGGCCAAAGTATTGGAGTTTCAGCTTCAACATCTGCCCTTCCAATGAACTCCCAGGACTGATCTCCTTTAGGATGGACTAGTTGGATCTCCTTGCAGTTCAAGAGACTCTCAAGAGTCTTCTCCAACACCACAGTTCAAAAGCATCAATTCTTTAGGGCTCAGCTTTCTTCACAGTCCAACTCTCACATCCATACATGACCACTGGAAAAACCATAGCCTTGAATAGATGGACCTTTGTTGGCAAAGTAATGCCTCTGCTTTTGAATATGCTATTTAGGTTGCTCATAACTTTTCTTCCAAGGAGTAAGCGTCTTTTAATTTCATGGCTGCAGTCACCATCTGCAGTGATTTTGGAGCCCAGAAAAATAAAGTCAGCCACTGTTTCCACTGTTTCCCCATCTATTTGCCATGAAGTGATGGGACCGAATACCATGGTCTCAGTTTTCTGAATGTTGAGCTTTAAGCCAACTTTTTCACTCTCTTCTTTCACTTTCATCAAGAGGCTCTTTAGTTCCTCTTCACTTTTTGCCATAAGGGTGGTGTCATCTGCATATCTGAGGTTATTGATATTTCTCCTGGCAATCTTGATTCCAACTGTGCTTCCTCCAGCCCAGTGTTTCTCATGAGGTACTCTGCATATAAAGTTAAATAAGCAGGGTGACACTATACAGCCTTGACATACTCCTTTTCCTATTTGGAACCAGTCCATTGTTCCATGTCCAGTTCTAACTGTTGCTTCCTCACCTGCATACAGGTTTCTCAAGAGGCAGGTCAGGTGGTCTGGTATTCCCATCTCTTTCAGAACTTGTTTTGGTGATATCAATATTCAGAATGCCATTTTTTAAGGAGAACCTGAGACATGTTGAGATGGCCAAAAAGATTGCTCGGGTTTTTGTAACATTGCATGCAAAAACCAGAATGAACTTTTTGGCCAACTCATATGTAACATTAACTATCAATGGAAATAATAAAGTTATTAGAGATGAATGATGAAAGTATGAATACAGTTATTCTTAGTTAAGCAAAGCATGGTGGAATTGAACACATGCACTGCCTCCTGTTCTTCATTAAATGACCCCAATTAAATGACAGTAAATATATGCATATATATGTAAATGAAAAAAATAGAAAATAACTGAGTATCAGTATAATATAAACAGTAAAGTATACCAGTGAGAGCTTGCCTAGTAGCTCAGACAGTAAAGAATCTGCTTGTAATGCAGGAGAGGCAGGTTCGATCCCTGGATCAGGAAAATCCTTTAGAGAAGGAAATGGCAACCCACTCCATGATTCTTGCCTGGGAAATCCAATGGACAGGGGAGCCTGGTCCATGGGTCACAAGGGTTGGACATGATTTAGTGACTAAACCACCACCATACTAGTGAGGAGTAAGCAGATTCAGGATACACAATCACAGAAAATATGGGATGAAAGAACTAGAAACTACAGACTGTAAGGTAAGTTATAAGACTGAAAACAAGTAATAAGAAAGTGTCTGAAACTGACAAATCAAGAAATAGAAATAGAAGCACATTATTTAGAAGTCACAAGTGACATACAAGAAGAAACAACAAAAGCATTAGAGGTGGGTGAATCTAGGATAAGGTGGGTGAATCTAGGAAAAGGCAGGTATGAGCAGAGGACTGCTATTTTTCAGAGTATGCTTATTAGTTTGGATTTTTTTAACTAGAATTATGAATAATATTGATACAGATTTTTTAAAATGTCATTAAAAAGCAAATACAAATAGCAATATCTGTCTTCATTGAGCATTAGCTTGGAAATAGGCACACTGCTGAGTGTTTTATTTATTTTAATATATTTGACACAACAGTCTTCAGAAATAGGTGATATTATCACTACTTTGCCAGCAAAGTTCCATCTAGTCAAGGCTGTGATTTTTCCAGTGGTCATGTATAGATGTGAGAGTTGGATTGTGAAGAAAGCTAAGCACCGAAGAATTGATGCTTTTGAACTGTGGTGTTGGAGAAGACTCTTGAGAGACCCTTGGACTGCAAGGAGATCCAACCAGTCCATCCTAAAGATCAGTCCTGGGAGTTCATTAGAAGGACTGATGTTGAAGCTGAAACCCCAATACTTTGGCCACCTGACGTGAAGAGGTAACTCATTGGAAAAGACCCTGATGCTGAGAAAGATTGAGGGCAGGAGGAGAAGGGAATGACAGAAGATGAGATGGTTGGATGGCATCATTGACTCGATGGACGTGGATTTGAGTGAACTCCGGGAGTTGGTGATGGACAGGAAGGCCTGGCGTGCTGCCGCAAAGAGTCAGACATGACTGAGTGACTGAACTGAACTGATCATCATTTAGATTTTATAGATGAGGAAACAATAATCTGCACAGATCACATAGCTGTTAAGTGAAAAAGATGAGATTCAAACCTAGGGGTGTTTGCTTCTGATCTCGGGGGTGGCCTTGGTCTGCAATGGCTTGGAGCAGAGCTTGGCTTCTCAGCCAGAGATTGAGGCCAGGTCTTGGTGGCGAGAGCACCAAATCCTAAGCACTAGATCAGTGGTCAGTGAAAAGAGCCCTGGCCCTTTGGCTTTGCAGACAAAAATTCAACAAAGATGGAGAGTAGTGAAGAAAGTAAAGTATTTATTAGGAAGAAAAAGAGTACAGTAAGTGTGGATAGACACCTGGGTAGACTCAGAGGGAGAGTCCCTGAGTTGTGCCCTCATGGCAGTTTGAATTACTTTTATGGGGCATTGCTTACAGGGTTCCTCTGGCTAATCCTTTTGATTTGACTAGTTCACAGTCCACATTTGGTATATCTCAGGATCCTATCATGTGTGCACACACATCTCTTAGACAAGATGGATTCTCTGCAAAGGCTGAGTACTTATCCCTTGACATCAGTCTCTTTTGACCTCCAAGGAGCCTTTCTGTGCATGTGTGGTCAGGGAGGTCTCTTGACATCGAGAATGAGAAATATGTGGTCTGGTCAGGGCCCTGCCTCCTCCCTTAAGTTTCCTATTTCCATCTTGGAGCTTTGATCCAGAGAATGAATCTCCAATTGGTTTACCCTGGGGCAGGAGGCATCTACCTGCTGCCTCACTTCTAAATGCTCTTAATTTCTGGACAGTGCAATATTGTAGAGTTGAAACTTTTGTCTGAAGTCACTGATTCAGTGATTCTGGTTGGGTTGCATATCAAAATGACCCTCAGGCAGCATTCTATTACCAGTAGGTTAAAAGGGAAGGAAGCTACTCTGAAATGGTCAGTAGTATATTCTCAGTTAACAGGAAATAAAAATGAAGGATTTTAAAGCCCTAGATGGTTATGCTATAAAATTCAGTATATTGTAAATGTCTAATGAAAAGTGAAAGTATTAGTTGCTCAGTCATGTCTGATCCCGTGGATGATAGTCCACCAGGCTCCTCTGTCCATGGATCCTCTGTGGAATACTGGAGTGGGTAGCCATTCCCTTCTCCAAGGAATCTTCCTGACCCAGGGACTGAACCCAGGTTTCCTTTATTGTAGGCACTTTTTTAACATCTGAGCTACCAATGAAGTTCCTAAATGTCTAATATCAGGTTCTAAAATACTTAATCACTTATTATCTTAGAAAAGAGAAATTATAACTGATAAATGTTCTTTCGGTTTCTTTCTAAGTGTAAACTAATAAGGTAACCTTATTATATCTCAATGTTCAGTGAGCAGTCCCAGTTTATTGCTGGCATAACTATTACTAGTTGTAATAATTTTGATGCCCCAGAATAATTATTAATGTAACCCCATTTATTTTCAATAGTGTCCCAATATAGATGATAAATTTATATGGCTCCCACAATAGTTTATGGAAGCTACAGTCCCAGTATTTAAGTATTGAAGATTTTTAAATTCTAGAAACAAGGCCCTTGTTATTATTAATCATCCATATTCCCTGATAGCTCAGACACTAAAGAATCCACCTGCAATGCAGGAGACTGGGTTTGATCCCTGGATCAGAAAGATCCCCTGGAGAAGGGAATAACTACCCACTCCAATATCTTGCCTAGAGAATCCCATGGACCAAGAAGCCCAGAGGGCTACAGTCCATGGGGTCACAAAGAATCAGACATTACTGAGCAACTATGTACCTATGCTTAGTCACTTAGGTAAAAACATCATGCCTGAACTTCTCAGGTTTTTTTACCTGATTTGAGAATCTTCTGGCTCTTTAACTTAAATGCTTGGTACAAAATGGGACTTGGGCAGCTCAATGAGCTCCCCCTTCTTTTTGGCAGAGGACTTAAATCTTGGGATCAGGCCAGGCATCTTCCTACTCCCCCTTCTAACTCCTGATCTAATTAGTTTCAAACAGAAGGAACACCTAGGTGTCCCTTAGCTTTAAAAATTTAAATATACTCTTGGGTTTCCCAACAATTTACACCCCAGACTTCACCACAGACGTAAATCTCCAAGCTGTGTGAGATTCCACCCCTCAACCCGCCCCCAACCCCCCACCCCTGCTTGACTTCCTGTGAGATTAGTGACTCCTGTGGGGAAAGGGACACTTGTAAGTTTTAAAATTTACAAGAGTGCTATGCTTTCTAAAGTGTAAATTGCAAGGAAACTCCAGAGTGCTATTAAACATTTAAATGTGGTAAGCATCATGCCCCTCTATCCTCTGAGAATAAANTAAATCTCCAAACTGTGTGAGATTCCACCCCTCAACCCGCCCCCAACCCCCCACCCCTCCTTGACTTCCTGTGAGATTAGTGACTCCTGTGGGGAAAGGGACACTTGTAAGTTTTAAAATTTACAAGAGTGCTATGCTTTCTAAAGTGTAAATTGCAAGGAAACTCCAGAGTGCTATTAAACATTTAAATGTGGTAAGCATCATGCCCCTCTATCCTCTGAGAATAAAAGCTACTAAGAAAGAAAAGAGAAAGGGGAGCAGCACTTGGGTCTCTAAATCCTTCACCAAAGTGTGAAACCAATATTGGAGGCATCCTGAATTCAGTAGCAGGAATACAAGCATATCCTTAACAACTCGGTCTTTCGGTAACCACATTAAGAATATAATCAACTGTTTAACACAGAGCTGACATACACCTAGTTATTAAATGGTTGAAGCCCATCTATCCTTTAAACAATACAGGTATTAGAAATGTGGTGGTGGTGTTAGTCACTCTGTCATGGCCAACTCTTTGTGACCCCATGGACTGTAACCCGCATTTAATGTCTATTGTGTGACAGTTCATTTCAGTCATGGTATTGTAAGTAAAACATCATTTTTTTTGATTGATTGATGTTTTTGACTGCGGTGTTGATTGATTGTGGTATTGATTGATGACTTTGAATGGTGGTATTGGAGAAGACTTTGAGAGTGCCTTGGACTGCAAAGAGATCAAACCAGTCAATCCTAAAGGAAATCAGTCCTGAATATTCATTGGAAGGACTGATGCTGAAGCTGAAGTTCCAATACTCTGGTCACCTGATACAAAGAACTGACTCATTGGAAAAGACCCTGATACAGGGAAAGATTGAAGGCAGGAGGAGAAGGGGACGACAGAGGATGAGATGGTTGGATGGAATCACTGACTCAATGGACGTGAGTTTGAGCAAGCTTTGGGAGTTGGTGATGGACAGGGGAGCCTGACGTCCCGCATTCCATGCGGTCGCAGACACCACTGAGCACCTGAATTGAACTGAACTGATTGTAAGTAAATCTCATAATCAAAACAAAACAGACTTACAAATTGTCTTGTCTTAAACAAGACATGCAAAGGTTGAAAACAGAGAGGACCACGGAAAGTGACTTGCCTGAAGTCACAGAGATAGTGAGAACCAGTTGCATAAAATGCATGAAGTTTATGAAAGAAGAGCTTTCTAATTTATTTCGACTTCTGGAATAGAATACATTCTTTGCATAACATTTTCACAGCCATCTAAGAGAATGTTGAAAATGCTGTGGCCAAAAATACTATTTCCTGACCCAAAGATATTCAAATACAGACTGAAATGCAGGTGTTATTGTCCCAGTGCCCATTTTGTGCTGTTAAGTACAGCCCCAGGATTTTTTCTAGAAGTCGTAGTTCTACTTGCCAATTTTATCACCTAAGACTCCCAGGTGCAAATATATACACTCATAGAAAATAACCAATTTCAGCTTAAATGTTTCTTGCATTGAAGTCAAAGTTGTTGCCTTTGGCTCCTGTATCTCTATTCCTCCTTCACCTACCCCGAATGAGAAAAAGTGATGGATTGTACCATTCCAAATGATGAAATCCGAACAGCACAAACTTCTCAGTTTTGGAGAGCAGGACAGAATGACTGTATTTTCAAATAATCATACCCCTACTTTTCTATGGTTTATGCAGGATTACCAAGCCATAGGATAGAATTTGGTGTTGGTTTGGAGTTTCAAACCCAGCAGTACTAGAAGTAAATGGAAACAGAAAAACAGATGTAATTCTGAAGCTTCTTGTTGCCAAAAGAAATATGAAACCACTGACATGTTCTCTGTTTTTTCCTTTGTTTCTTGGATTACACCAGACTCTCCTCATGGCAGCCTTAAGGTCTTCCAGCATCTTAGTTACCTTCACGTAGCAAGTGTGTGTCCCCATTAAACCCTCTGCTCTTTTCCTATTTTGTCCCATCTTGTGCCTTAATCTCTAAAGTGTTATTCCTTCTATTAAGAGTTTCAAGTATTTGTTTTCCTTTGTTTCTCTTTTTCATTTAGTTAGTTATTCAACTTAAATCTGTTTATGTTGTTATATTATTATTATTTTTTTATTTCTTCTGTCTTGTTTTTGATCTTTGGGAGCTATTTGAAAATATATTTCAGGCCTTCTAGCTTCATTCACTTGTCTACCACAAATTGACACTTGCCAAGGATTAAAGCATACACTGCTGTACCTGCTGACCTCCAACAACCCCTGAGGTAGTTCAGGGTAGAGAGCAGAAATGAGACACTCTATTCTCTGGGCAACTGGCAGGACAGGTCTTCAGATAGTTAGATATTCTCAGGAGCTGCTTTTATAAGCCCAAATCTTATATCTCTTCATATCTAGAAAAACACTAAAATCTTTCATGGTGATGACTGTTTCTTGTGATTAGCAAAAGCTTTGTGAGACCAGTAGAAACTTTCTAGAAATTAAACATGCTTGATAGTATGTACCCCTCCTTTACCAAAATCATATATATATACATATATATATATGTATATATACTGTCCTCCCTTGCTACTTCTTTGGAGCAGTTTCTCAGAGCTATCTGAGGTGCTGTTTCCCAGCAGGCAGTCTACATATTGCCCCAAATAAAACTTAACTTGCAACTCTCACATTGTGTATTTCTTATTTTTTCAGATGTTTAAGAGAATGTTTGAGAATATGGAATTTGGACTTGACTGATATGGTTCTTACAATTCACCAATTCTGCAATTTACTGAACTACCTAAAACATATTTCTTCATCTTTCAAATTGAGATAATAATACTTGACAGTGCTATTGAAAAGATTATGTATAATAATGTTTGAAAAAGTTGATCATAATATCTGGTTTGTAGTATACACTTAATAAATAATATTACTACATTAAGCTATAAGATAGAGAGGGAAATTAGTCTTTTAATATCAAAATGAAAAATATGCAATTTGGGAAATTTTAATGTTTAACTACACATGAAAATATCTTGCAGCATAAATCTAAGTGTAAATGTAGAAACAAATCTTGATAGCATACTTGGGATGTAACTTGCAAAAGGTAGTATTGCTAAATAAGAACTTGAGTTGTAGATTCAGCTGTTTGCTTGTCACTGTTCCTTCCCTTAATCTGTTGTTATATGCGTGTGTGCATGTGTGTGTGCTCCGTTGCTTCAGTTATATCCGACTCTTTGTGACCCTATGGACTGTAGCTCTTCAGGCTCCTATGTCCGTGGGATTCTCTAGGCAAGAATACTGGAGTGGGTTGCTATGCCTTCCTCCAGAATCTGCTATATGGATGTAGGCAAATCACTTATCTTTTTGACCCTCAATGTCATCATCTATTATACAAAGGAGAGAGGGTTTCCCAGGTGGTGGTAGTGGTAAAGATTCCACCTGCCAATGAAGGAGTCACAGGTTCGATCCCTGGGTCAGAAAAATCCCCTGGAGCAAGAAATGGTATTTCTTGCCTGGAAAATTCCTGGACAGAGGAGCTTGGCAGACTGCATTAGTCCATGGGGTCGCAAAGGGTTGGACACAATTGAGTGACTGAGCATACACACACACACATGCAAAGGAAATAACAATTATAGCTTTGTTGTAAGGTTTGCAAAACTGCTATCACATTGTCTGATCTATAACATTGTATATATATCAATAGTATTGTATATCTATAATATTGGACTATATATCAATTATTGACTTGGGGGTGAGTTTGCAAAGTTTACACTTGTATTAAGTAAAACCTACATATCAGAATGAATTCCACTCATTCAAAATGACACATTTTTCCCATATACATTAATGTTGGTACTCCACACATTCTGTGTAGAGGCAACTGAAATGAACAAGTTATACTTGAATGGGGAAGAACAATTTAATACCTTTTATAAACAGCGTTATTCAATAAGTGCTTCAAATTGGACATAATCTAAATGTATGTGTGTGGACAGTCAAAAAGTTAGATTGAATGACCTCTAGTGGTTCTTTCCTATGGGTTTCTGATTTATTTTCAAGAGAAATTTGAAACTGCCCTACAGGCTGCTGAGATTTCTGGATTTGATAAGTGGTTCCCTGGGTCAATAAAGCCATAGAAAAAGTCTTACATTACACATTTTCAAACTTCTCAACTTCCTGAAAGATGACATAATTGCAGAGCAGTATTTAAATGTAGGGACACTAAGTTGAACCATGGATGTTTAGTTTGTTTGTTATTTTTTAAACCAAAACTTGGCCTTTTCATTCACACTGATAATGACTTCACCCATGTTTTTTTCAGAAATCAGTATTTTACTGTCACAAGAAGCTACAAACGTGTCTGAAATAGTGTTTCAAGCTTTAAAGACATTCTAAGTCAATTCTACCAATTTTGTATTATACTGGTAACTAAAATGATAAACATTGACTTTATAGTCATAAATAATAAATACCAATCTTTTCTCTTTGTATACTGACTGAGAATTGAAGGATGGTATTAAGATTTCAAAATTTTTATTTTGAACAGAAATGAGGTAATCAATAATATTATGCTATTCAACTATTACACAATATTTTAATATTATTATTAAACATAATTATATACCAGGCACTCCTCTAAAAGCATCACATATGTTAACTAATCAGCCCCACAAAATGTTTTACTTACCTAATGTGGCAAACTACTACTATCCTCATTTTCACAAATGAGGAAACTGAGGCATAAGAATTTAAATAATTTCCCCATGATCACACATGATTGAATGGTATTCAAATCCAGTCAGTCAGTCTGGTTCCAGAATCCAGGCTATTAATGCTATAAATGCAGACAAAGCACAACCCTGAAAATGAAGAAAATTGTTCTTTTAATATAAATTTAAGAAAGGGGCTTTTAAATTAAATACAAATTGTATACAGTTAGATTTCATTCAAATGAAAAATCCTTAACAGGAAATTGAAACAATGTGCCTCTTCAAAATTGATAAAGTAACATAATAAAAGATCTCTGGGGCTATCAAAGCCCAGAGTAGTTTAATTAACGGATATCAAAGTTATTCATCCAGCACTGAAGCTTCTAAATCCGCTGAAGAAGCTTGCTATTGTGTCAGACAACCAAGATATGGAAGACAATGGCCTGACTTATGTGTTGTGGGAGGTGGGAGATGACAGAAGATGAGTGCTAAGAACCTGAAGGGAAAATACTGGGTCAAATCAGGCAACTCTGCAGTTATTATTTGAAAATGTATTTTTGTATTAAAATTGAATTTCTTACACTAGTGATGGATTTACTGTAATACTAATGATAGATAACATGGGTTTCCCAGGTGGTGCTAATGGTGAAAGAACCCACCTGCCAATGAAGGAGACATAAGAGACACGGGTTTGGTCCTCAAGCTGGGAAGATCCCCTAGGCAAGGAAATGGCAACGCACTCCTGTATTCTTGCCTGGAGAATCCCACAGACAGAGGAGCCTGGTGGGCTACAGTGCAATAGGGTCACAGAGTGAGACATGGCTGAGTGACTTAGCATCCAGAAAGTAACACTATTCTGGAAAAGTAGTACTACTACCTGGCATAGAATATTTAAAATGGTAAAAAGAATACTAGTATGTACTCAGGCAAAATAGTTAGAATTACGTTTGAAAACTTGCAAGTATGACTATAGGTGTAATATCACAGATAGTAATTCCTATTGAAATTGTCTTATACTAAAACATGTAAGTGATAAATGTTTACTTTGTTTTTATGCTAGCATAGTTCAACCTGAAAGATAATAATTTAATTAATGTTATTAGCTGCATATAAATTAGCAATTTCATTAGGAGTTATCATTTAAAATTAACTCTACTTTCAATCATCTTTCTACTCCAAGTATTAACTACCTGTTGGTTGGTAGAAAATAAGTCAACATATCTATCATTAGTGCAACAAAGCAGCTACTTCTCTTGGTTAGAAAAATCCCCTCACCTAGAAAGTTATCTGATATTCCCACCTTTGGATGATTTAAAATCTCATTAAGTCACAAGCTCATTTTGCAGCAGATGCTAGTTTGGATATATGAAAGAGAAGACATTTAAAAAAAAATAGCTAAANGGTAGAAAATAAGTCAACATATCTATCATTAGTGCAACAAAGCAGCTACTTCTCTTGGTTAGAAAAATCCCCTCACCTAGAAAGTTATCTGATATTCCCACCTTTGGATGATTTAAAATCTCATTAAGTCACAAGCTCATTTTGCAGCAGATGCTAGTTTGGATATATGAAAGAGAAGACATTAAAAAAAAAATAGCTAAACTGTACATTTTCGGATGCAAACTCTGTATTAACTGATATCTGAAACTCAGGAAAGCCATGTCCTTCTTCTACTTTTTACATTTTACTTAAGATTTGTGAACTATTTCCTAAAATTTGCAAATTTTACCTTGAGTATCTACTCCCCTGCTGCTGCTAAGTTGCGTCAGTCATGTCTAACTCTGTGCGACCCCATAGGCGGAAGCCCACCAGGCTCCTCTGTCCCTGGGATTTTCCAGGCAAGAACACTGGAGTGGGTTGCCATTTCCTTCTCCAATGCATGAAAGTGAAAAGTGAAAGTGAAGTCGCTCAGTCGTGTTAGACTCAGCGACCCCATGGACTGTAGCCTACGAGACTCCTCCGTCCATGGAATTTCCCAGGCAAGAGTACTGGAGTGGGGTGCCATTGCCTTCTCCGTCGCTCTCCCCACACATACATGTACATACAATTACATCTAGAGATATAAAAATAAATGTGAGCATTATACGTTCTACTATAATTTATTCAACATGTCTTCATTGCCCCTAATTTTTTCTCACCATTAATTATTATTAATAAAAATCTTCTATAAAGCAAACGAATATTTTAACTGTCAGAAAATCTTATATAAATGGAAAATTGATTGATGATAGAAAAGAGGCACAGAAATGATTTCCGGATATGATTAATTCCCAGAACACTTTCCTGGTGACCACACCTTCTCCTTGCTTTCTCCTCCCTCCTTATTCCATGGGAGGTAGGAGAGTCCCATATTTTGTCTCATGACAGCTTTTCGATTCCTTCACCATTGTGTCAACATGATGTCTGCTGGTTAAGAACACATTCTAATATAATAGATAACTCCATGGAGGATGAAAAGAGATTTTGTTTTTATTCTGAGAAAATATAGAAAATATCTGCATTTTGTTGGTTTTGCATTTATTCTGAAAAAGAAATAGAAAATACTTGTCAGTTAAAAGAGCAAAAAGCACGATGACTTATGTTTTACAAATAAATATCATGTTTCACATCCATCATGTTCTGTTTTGTATGGCTTCATTTTCTACCCGCTGAGACATTAGGATTTTATATTGCATTTTTTTAATGGGAAAGAGAGTTGGCACCCTGTGGTACAGAAGGAGGTACTTGTTCTTTAAAGCTCACCACGCTGTAATATCCACAGTTTGTTGTGATCCACACAGTCAGAGGCTCTAGCATAGTCAATGAAGTAGAGGTAGACGTTTTTCTAGAATTCTCTTGCTTTTTCTATGATCCAGTGAATGTTGGCAATTTGATCTTTGGTTCCTCTGTCTTTTCTAAATACAACTTGAAGTTCTCGGTTCACATACTGTTGAAACCTAGCATGAGACCTGGGTTCAATCTCTGGATTAGGAAGACACCCTGGAGAAGGAAATGGCAACCTACTCCAATATTCTTGTCTAGGAAATCCCATGGACAGAGGAACCTGATGGGCTAGTCCATAGGGTTGCAAAAGAGTTAGACCCAACTTAGTGACTAACAACAGACACACTAGTGACTAAATAACAACAACAATATGCAGGCTATAGGTGGACTAAAAAGGGAGACCTGGGCATGTCTTCTAATCTAAGGATACTCTTGCCTTTGTCTCTGCAGCGGTGGGTACAACATGGAGATAAAACTGTCCTTTCATCCTTTTCCTCCCACCCCACAAAATGATACCTGCTCATATAAAGCAGATCAACTAGGTAAAGATAGATTTTCTTCATAAAAGTTTTTATTTATGCAAAATTATTTATACAAAATTATTGATAGCTGCATTTGCCTCTCTAATACAGTTTCTGGCATAAAATGGGTCTTTTTTCAGTAAATAAGTAATTCTTAGAGAAAAACTTAACAATATCATCCATACTAACATATCTTCCAATCAGAAGATCACAGTATTAAAATTTTTGACAAGACACCTTCCTTAAATTAAGGTTTATTTTGTTTGTTTGTTCTAAGAATGTATCTATCAAAATGCAAAGGTTTTAATGGAAACAATGGGGTTTATAAGTGAAATTCTTTTTGATCCCCCCCCCAAAAAAACAAAACCACTGATTCATAGGAAACTAAATAAAAACAAAAACAAAAAGTTTCTCAAGCTTAGGTGGACTAGCATAATTGGAACACCAAAGTGCCGATCTTCAACTGGCAGACACCAGAACAGATCTCCTTCCCTGATTAAAATTTAATGGATTCCATCCATTCTGCCTTGTTCTAGAGTCTATATGACTGATGGCTGCCCTGGCCTTATTAGTTAATAAGTTAAACACTAGAAATTTTATCCCCTGAAGAGCTGAATTAATAGCAAAGATAGTTAGACACTTAGATAGGACTAGCTGTATGAAAGAGCAGGGTGAATGGTTTGAATAAAAAACATATTCAGTGGGACTTCCCTTGCACACCAGTAGGTAAGACTTTGTGCTTCCAATGCAGTGGGCACAGGTTTGATCCCTCTTCTGGTTGAATAACTAAGATCCCACATGCCGTGCAACACAGCAATGCCCCCTGCCCCCCACCCCCCAAAATTATTCAGGAACATTAAGACAAATTTGCTTCTACTGTATATTTTTACTTATACTGTGTAATAATATTGACATATTAATAACCTCAGATATGCAGATGANGATGAGAAAAATGAAGCTGTTGTTCATGATTTTGTAAGAATTAGGACACAAGCAGTGCCACTTTGGCACCAAGATATCAAAGCATCTGACTTAGTTGGAGAAGATACTTAGGCATTTCCAGATTTAAATTAGACATTTTCTATCACCCATCAGTGGCAAATGCACAGAGTAAGCACTGAGTTGTGTCTCTACCTTGAAGGGTAGGTATCATTAAAAAGTGCTTATGTGTTGAGGCAACAAAAGGAAGACCAAGGTAGACTTTCCTGAATCCCTATGAGATGCTTCTTTCTGAATACTATCAGATAGAAAGGAGGAAGATTGAGGGCTGTAGAATTGGAGCAATGGTAATTTTTTGAAGATTAGATGAAGGATTATAGCCATTTTCAATTTAGGCTGTAAGATACAAGTGACTTTGATGAGACTGCAATTCCTTCAATACGCAGATTAGGCGATTGGGCCGAGGAACTTAAAACTATCCTAGAAACAAAGCATCTGTTATAGAAGAGCATTTGTGCTTCAGGGACAGTCCAAAAGACCGATGAAATGATGAAAACTCAGACTATGATGGTAACAAAACCAAAATGATATAATTTAGATAAAGATGCAAGATGTTAATTTATTGCACATGGAGCATCAGGAAGAGAAAGGAATTAGAATTAATGTCCATGGAACTGAATATATAGTGACGTCGTTGAGTGATGTGGAAATATAAGAAAAAACTGAGAAGGAGAAAGTTTTCCAAAGAAGAAAACTAACTCCATGTAGGACCTGTGTGTGTGTTTTCTGCCTAATATCCTACTAAAGATAGAACCTGATGGTTAGGAACTTAATAAACTCAGCAGAGAGATCAGTGATAGAAAATTATGTGATAAGAATGATAAAGCCATTGGTGAACAAATGGGTTACTAAGCTACCAAGTAAATGATATCAGCAAGAAGAAAGAAATGCAAAATATAGAAAAGAAGAGAATCCAAGATTAAACCTTAGAGGATAAGAAAATTCAAAAAACAGACAGAAAAGGAGGCTGAGAAGGACTGATCAGAGAAACTGGGGAGACTGAAGATAAAAGAGTATACAACACACTTATAAGAAGACTGTGTATTAAAAGGAGTAATTTTGGCACGCATCCTATATACTAGGAGAATTTTTTTTTTTTTTAAGAAGAAGAAATGGTGCATTTTTGGAAACAGAAACTGGAAACTTACCTAATCCAGATGGAACATAGAATAAATCTTAGAGTAGAAATTTATTCCATGGATTTATTTATCAGAAGAGTTAAATCTATTTATTCACTTTCTGAGCATTAGAAAACATCTTGTAATAATATATTTACTCTATAATAATGAACATATTTTCTTGTCTCCATTTCTCTGAGTGTATTTAGACTCAATTTCATTCATGGTATCAGAATCTCTCCTAATCCAGGGAGAAGCTTATTCCAGGGACTGTGTTAAAATATCCAAATTTAGAGCTTAAGTGACCCATTTTAAACAGCTCTTTTGGTTTTTTTCTTTCCTATGTTAAGTTTAGTTCTATAAAGTACATTTCAAAATTTAGGTCTATAAATTGCATTTCAAAATTCACATCCTTTCTTCACACATCAGTTCTAATAACTTTAGTCTGTTTCTTGAGCACCTTGAGAATTCAGGTGCTCATTGTAGCTTCTTGACAGATCTCCCCAAGTTTCACTTTTGTTTTTGACATTGACACCGCGCTTTACAGATTTCTGTCGTTGCCTGCAATGGGAATACTTAAGTTTCTGCATCTCTTCAAAAGGCTAGCATCACCTCCAAATTCTAACCTTTTTTAGTCTAAGCTTCTCTAGTGGTTCTGAACCTGGAATATGACTAATTAAGTTAATTTTTTTTTGCTTCTTTTTTTCTCCCTTCTTATTCTAAATGAGTTTTTAGACTGAGAGTTCTAGGAATGGATTGGTAGGGTGATGTGTTGTCACATTTCTAGATACGGAGAAGGGATCAAATTCCCATTTATGACTGTCACATAAGTAAAGATCAGCTATATTTCAGGTCATCCCAAATGATTTTCTCTACCATTATTTACATTTCAAAGAAAGAGTAAAAGACTAAACTTGTAAAAGGAAAACATAAAGAGTCAAAAATTTCTTCTCTTAAAAGTAGAAATGGAAAATTAGGAGATGATTATAGGCAAACAAAATATATTAGAGGACTTTATTAACAATTCAGGGCAGAGACTCTATAAACAGTAGAATTAATAACATCAGCTGGCTTATAGCTGACTCACTATATATGGACACTACTTTATTTGGTATGTCATATTTGGAAAAAATAATCAATGTTGCTGAACTTTCGTAAAATGTAAAAGAAAGAATACTTGTCGTCATTTTGTAGCCTTTGAGTAAAGGACTCTGTTACGTACTCCCTGTATCATTAATATACAGGAAAACATTCCTGATCACTTCAAGTGTTTTAGTTACCCACATGTATATTTAATATGGGTTTGTTTAAATCAGGGTCCACTTGCACTGTTAGCAGAAAACATTTCCACTAGTTTGATCTGGAATAAATGAGTCCATTTATAATCAGCAGTCTACTGGCAAGCCACCTGAACCGCATGCTGGGAGAACTCAGTTTGATGCGGGCCTTCTCCCAATATCTATAGTTACTGGCAATATTTCCCTGTTGTTCTATCTCTGGCCTCCAAATCCTATGGAGAGGTTCTTCTCTTTTGGCTCCGCATGGCAGGATGAATTTTGGAAATAGGTAATCTGACTGTCTTTTGGCAGATAGTCATCATGTATTTTCATGATGTGGTCATTTTAATCATCAGGATCTTTTCTAGGATCTTTTCTCTCTTCATGAATGATTAAAACTATAATCTCTGAAAACTGTGTACTATACTTAGATCGCATTGGTAATCATCAGTAATGATTATGTAAAGCAATTGTTGTATCTTAAAACATGAAATATTCTCTTCAATAAGAGGCTGAAAATTAGTCCAAAAGTTCACAAAGAAAAAGAAATGATAAAGTAACAACACGATACTTTAATATTTTAATCAGTACAAGCACCTAAACCCAATAGGTAGGTCCAATACAAAATTTCAGGGCTTATCTTACATGATTCAAGAAAAAATATTAATGTCTAAAGAATAACTTATTTTCCACTGTCTTACTGAAAGAGAAATGTAGTAGTCCACAGCTGAGTGAGTAGATCATGTTTTTACAGAACGACTGCAACTCGCACTGGAGAGACTGTTTAGAAAGGAATGCCTAATAAAAATTGGAGAATGAGCAAGTGGGTAGTAATGTGTGTCGATGCCCAACATAACTCAGTTACCCTGTCTGCAGGACAAAGTCTATTACACTCCGGTGAAACAGATGGATTTTCTATTTTCCAATTATAGTCTAGATTTTTACTGAGGTCAGTAAACATCAGTGTTATGGGCCTTTCGTAGTATTCTTTTCCAGAGAAATATATGTACTTTGAATGCCACAAAGTACATGCCAGTATATAAAAACAGTAGCAAGAATAAAACTTTATGAGAATGAGAAACAATGGTCATAATGAAGAAATAATGCCATGCATAGAGTTACATCTTTCTGTATTTAATTATTCCTTGGGTGTCCTAATTATATCAGTGGTCCCCTGCCATAAATTGTGTTCACTTTCTAATGATGTTTTCTTTGGTGTTAACAAAAAAACTATTGATTTCATATCATTATTTTTAAGGTTGAAATTTGACTTTATTTTATTCATTCATTTTTTTTTTTGCTTTGGAATACTATAATCCTAAAATTAATTTTTAGTTTTTAATTTTTTAATATTGGTAACTGTCACTAACCTCTACTGATCTTGGAAGAAGGGTTCAAAGAATAGTTTTGAGAATATTTTGCCATCCCATAACCTTCAAATACTTTAGTTATATATCCTACAAACAAGGCCATTATCCTATATAGCCATAACATGCCACCGAAACCATGAGTTTAACATGTATACATTTATATCATTTAAGCCTCAAATCCCACTCGTGTCCTTCATTGGTCAAATAATGGCTTGTATGGTAAAGAATACAGTTTACACTTACATGCTGCATTTAATTGTCAAGTTTCTTGATTTCCCTTTAACCTGGGATATCTCCTTAATCTTTACTTGACTTTCATGACCTTGACATCTTTATGATTATAAGCTAATTACTTTTGCAATGTGTTCTATTTTGATATAGATTTGATTAGATTTAGGTTATGAATTTGGGTCAATACTATCATAGAAATGATGTTGTGGTTTCTTCGTGCATCTTATAAAGTGGCACACAGTTTCAATCTCTCCCATTATTGATCATGTTTACTTTGATCATTTGATTAAGACTATGTCAGCCAAGCCATTCTGCTGTTAAGTTTTTCTATACCCCTTTGTAATTACTACACATTTTCTGAGAAAGTAGTTTGAAACGATACATACCCCATTCCTCATCAGACATCAATATACCCATTCATTGTTTTATATTTATATTGACTTACTATTTGCTATTTTGTTTTATAGATTAAATTCATTATTATTACTATTTTTGATGATCAAATCATTCCATATTCGAACAGCGAGAATCCGTTCAAGCAGATTTCTGGAAGGTTTCCCATCATTTTTGAGTCTTTTTTGACACTACAAACTCAAGGCTCATCTTGTACTTTTTTGCTAAATCCTGATTTGAAATCTGAGATGCTTCTCATTACTCTAATCATTATATTTGTAAATGAGTTATAAAAGTAATAGAAGCATTTTCCCATTAAGAGGTCAATCCTCCAAAGCATATTACTACCTTTGATATAATTCATTTTTCACTTCCCTCATAGCTCAGTCAGTAAAGAATCTGTCTGCAATGTAGTAAAGAATCTGTCTGCAATGCAGAAGACCTGGGTTTGACTCCAGGGTCAGAGATTCCTTGGAAAAGGAAATGGAAACCCACTCCAGTATTCCTGCCTGGAGAATCCCATGGACAGAGGAGCCTGGCAGGCTACAGTCCATGGGGTTGCAAGAGTCAGACATGACTTAGTTATTAAATCACCGCCACCACCAACAGTTAGTCTGTGTCAGGGCCTTAAGTGCACATCGGACTGAGGCACCATTCCTGTGTACACAGAATTAGCAAACAGTGGAAACAAACAATAGACAACAGCAGAAAAATAACAGAAAGGGAAGGTCAGGTCAAGTTTTAAGTGCTGAGTAACTTATGAGAACTCAGTTTCAGAATAGTGGATAAAAAATTAGAAAAATAAATGCATGTTTAATTATACAAAATGTTTTGCCCTGATACCAGAATTTGTATGTGAAGATTGTTTAATTATTTTTGCATTAGAGGGCACGACATCCTATTGCCACCAAAGGACAATAGTAAGAAAGGACAGCTTTTGAGAAGATAAAATGATGGTAAAAAATTTTGCAGATATCTTAGTTTATATTAAAATTATTAGACCTAAGTGGCCATTAAGCCTTTTAACTTAGACTTGCTTGTCAGAACACACTTTTCAAGAACTGGCAAATCTAATCTGAAATAAATCCAATATGCTAATCTCTGAGAGGAATTGCTTTACCAAGGGATGGGTAAATCCATGAGAACTGAAGTCTAAGGGAGCCTGCAAATATGAAGCCTGAGACCAGTGTGACGTGGAATCAGCAGCCAGGCCTGCTGTGAACAGAAGTAACCATTATATACTTGTCAGACTTTATGAGGCAGTTTAGATATAAACAGCATGAGTAGCAGCCAGATCCAGCCTTTCCATTCCTCTCTTCTTCTCTCCGTAACTGGGGCTAAAACCTGCGCCAGTGACCACTGGGATTTGTAACACCCTTTTGCCAGGAACAGAGGCCAGACAGTCATTAAATTGGATATAAACAAGGCAGGAATTAAGAATGGGGAATGGGCAGGCTAGACCTCCTATGAAAGCATCTGGAGAAAACCCAGACTTCCCAGATGTAATCTCAGGCCTTAGAGTTCACATCAGCAGCTCTGCCCGAAAATAAATGGAGGTAAGCCCGTTTTGTGTAAGGGTGGGGAAAAATTTTTTAAAAACTCTCACCCCCTGAGTTAATAGAGTACATACATGTACATTTGAACTTTCCCAGGCTCACTCTGACTGTACATACATTTATGCATCTGTCTTTCCATCTCATTTTATCCATATATCTGCATAATTACCCATATTACTGACTCAGATTAATTTGAATAATCAATGCATCTTTTAAATAATTAAATGAATTTTAATCTTATATGAATAAAGAAATCTACCTAAAAATCACACTAGTTGTCATACAGTTTAAAATTATTCTTCAAATTAAGTCCTCTTGCATTTAATGGAAACAGAATCCCTTTAGGGCATGTCTCCTCAATGGGACGCTGGGATCTCAACTCTCTGGTGTCCTTCCAGCCTAAGGAGAGTTGCTCAGATGAAAGAGATTTTGAAACAGATTACAAATCCAGCTACAGAAAAGACCCTTATTTTAGTACACTATTATAGTACTAAACAAAAATCTCATATGGTTAATGAAACTGTGACTTCAGAGACCCTCATTTGCATGGACCACTTCCACACCAATGAGAGAGGCCCTAGCAACTTGATATTAATTATTGTATACTATATATCTTAAATGAGACCCCCCAAATTGTATAAGTTTAAAGCTCCACAAAGACTATAGGTGTAAAAACTGATCCTATTATCTCCTAACTAAAATGATTTCTAGCCAGAGCATACAATTGTTCATTTGTTCACTTGCTTACTCAAGTGATTTTTCTTCAAAGCACTAGGCTCTGTGGAAAAAATGGGCGGGGGGGCAGAAAGTCAAAGAATTGGCTCTCACAGAGTTTATATGCTAGTAAGAGAGAGACAGTAACAAAAGTGGAAGCTAAATATATTACATTTAATGTTCTCTGTACCTAACATGCATTGGTTTGCAGAAAAATAGAGAGTTCAGTATGAAAGTCAGGGTATCACTGGAACACACTGAACCTCTGAGTGTGCTTTGACTATATTTATGTTATTGTTAAGGTATCTTTTGGGCTAGTATTGTCTAAATTTACTAAAGGTCTTTAGAGATATAGAATAATTGGCAGAAAGTCAGGAAACATTAGGTAATCATCATTTAAACAAGAAAAAAGTTATTATTCATATTTCAGTGCCACATTATGTTTTGAAAGCATAATGACTCCTCTTAGAAATCAGGCTGCGGGAAGTCATAAAATACCATCCAAATTTAGCTGTTACTTCAGAGTTAAGGGAGCTTCCCTTGTGGCTCAGCTTGTAAGCCTGCAGTGTTGGAGACCTGGGTTCGATCCCTGGGTTGGGAAGATCCCCTGGAGAATGGAAAGGCTACCAACTCCAGTATTCTGGCCTGGAGAATTCCATAGACTGTAGACTTTCACTTCACATCAGAGTTAAGGACACGGTTTTTGTCTTCATTAGGTATCTAGATTTTTCTTTGGCAGTTTGAAATAGTTCACTCTAGTACCTACCTTTTTCTTCCAATTTCTATTGAGTCTTTCAAATGAAGTTGGAAATAGAGCAACGTAATATTAGACTTTAAAAATTTTCATGAACTTTAATTTCACTAGTATTTCTTTAACTTCACAAATATGTTAAGATCAGAATTTCTTTCAAATACCATGTGGATTGTAAATATCTTCCAAAATAAAGTATGTGACTTTGTATGCAGTATTTAATCTTCTGCTGACATTAAGAGCAAATTTAAGCTCAAAGCAAATCCAATAAAAGTTGACAATTTTTCACACAATATATATAAACCCAATTTTAAAACAAATTGCTTGCCACTCCCTCAGTTATTCACAGAAAATACGGTGCTTGTGAACTTCAGCTATATAAACAGTAAGTTGTCTAATTCATAACAGGCATATTCTAATAGTAAAGTTGTAATCTTTGCTAACTATTCAAATATCATAAATTCAGTGCCTAAAACGCATTGGATAATAGGTTAGACTCTCCTTAGAATAGTATTGAAAATCAGTGAAAACAGACACAAAATACAAAATTTATAGCCCAGCAAAGAAAGTGCCATAATATAAGTAAGACCAAAATGTGATCATAGCACCCTGAGGATGTAACCAATTGCTCCGTCATAGGCTGTGAGACAATTCTCCAAGAGAAAGTAACAATTTCTATCTTTAAAGAAAAATAGTTGGAGCTTTCAGATAAAGAACGATACAATTTTTTTCAGGCAGGAAAACAGATTACAAAATGACTTGGAGCCACAGCAAAGTTGCCAGTACTCCAAGAATGAGAGATTCTGTAGCTGGGATTGAGAAATGGTTCAAACAGGTAGTGAAGAGGTTGGTAGGGTAAAATTAACTCGGACTGTGGAGGGCAGAACTCAGTCCTGTGGACAACAAAAACCCAAGGGAGGTTTGAAGCTAAGAAATGACATAATCAGATTTATTTTGTAGATAGGGTTTGGTAGCCATCAACATGCTTTTGATAATGTGGAAAATGAAATATAGGTGAGGAAAGTGAAGAAAGGTGTGGCCAGAGGAAAGGCATTTGAAACAGGCCTTGTAAAAGAGGATGTGGCTCTGACCTAAAAGCAGGGGAAATAAGGATGGAGAGGAGACATTAGGATTTAAAGATATTGCTCGGACAGATTCTGTAGTATCTGATGACAAGACAGAGTAATAGAAGGAGTCATTTATATTATACCTATTGTTTGAAAGATTTAGGATTCTCTTAGCTGGGACGCAGAGTGCCATAAGAGTACAGTACTGAGAAAACCAGGATTTTGAACATACTGAGTTTGAGGCTCCTTGAAACATGCCAAGTGAAATAGAAATTTATCTCCAACCTGATAAACTGATATTTTGGCCTCTGGTCCCTACCCATACTCCCTGAAATTCATCTTCTACATTGCTGTCAAAATGACTTTATGAAAATTCAACTCTAACCATGTTATTCTTTTTCATTAAATCTTTTGCAAACTCCATATTAAATAGAGAAAAATAGTCATAAGTTCTCTCAGAAGTCCACAATCTGGACCCACCTGTTTCTCTGGGTTCTCTCTTGTTGCATTCTTTAAAAAATTACTTCAAGTACACTGATTTCTTACTCTTTCACATTTACTTTTCTTTTTTCTTTTCCCCCTGACTATTCATTCTGCCTGAGACACCCTAACAAGCAAGCAATTTTTTTAAGACTCAAATCAAGAGTTGTCTCTAGCATGCCTTTGCTAAAGCGAGTATACTGTATGTGCCTATCTGAGCACTGTCTATATCTATAACCAGTTAGTGAACTTTTTTGTCAATACATCTTCTACTAAAACATCAGGAATGATTGTTCAGTCGCTAAGTCGTGTCTGGCTCTTTGAGACTCCATGAACTGCAACATTCCAAGCTTTCCTGTCCTTCACTGTATCCTGGAGCTTGCTCAAATTCACGTCCATTGAGTCAGTGATGCCATCCAACCATCTCATCCTCTGTCACCCCCTTCTCCTCTTGCCCTCAGGCTTTCCCAGTATCAAGGTCTTTTCCAATGAGTAGGCTTTTCCCATCAGGGGGCCAAAGTATTGCACAGTGATTGGGTCTGGTAGGAAGGAGAAAAAAGCAGATTAATAGAATGAAGGGGAGATATTTAAATGTACATACCTTCAAAAAATAATTATGCTTTTGAGAATTCAACACTATAGATGTTACATGTGTGCATAGGAACATGTAGTAAAGTGTTAATTGTCTAGTGGAACCGATCAGTGAATGACAACCTAGATGATCATCAACAGAAGACTGGTTAAATGAATTTTGATACAGCCGAATACTGTAATACTTTTCAGAGACTAATAGAATTTGGTTCGTTTGCATATATTGATATAAAAAAGTTGAAGACAATATACAAAATCATAGTGAAAATCACTGCATATAATATGTTATTTCAATTAGAGGTAGGTGTATTAAATTCTTAGGAGTGACTTGACACATTGCCACAAACTTGGTGGCTTAAAACAACAGAAATGTATTGTCTCCTAATTTTAGGAGCCAGAAGTTTGAAATCAGTGTAAGGGTCACGTTTCACGCAGACTCTAGAGAGTGGTTGCACGTCTCTTTCATCTTCTGGTCGTTTCAGGCTTGCTTGTTTGTGGTGACATTACTCCTGTCTGCTTCTACTTTTACGTCTCCTTTGGCTTTGTGTATCTCTCATAAAGATACTTACCACCAGATTAGGTCTCAGCCAGACAACCTAGGACTATCTACTCACAAAGATTTAATTTAATCACATCAACAAAGTTCTTTTTCCCAAATAAGTTAACACTCAGAAGTTTTGGAATTTAGAAGTGACGATATCTTTTGGTGGGCCACTATTTGACCCACTGCAGGCAGTTTCTTAGGGCTTCCCAGGTGGCAGTAGTGGTCAGGAAGCCACATACCAGTGCAGGAGACATAGAAGTCATGGTTCAATCTCTGGGTCAGAAAGATCCCCTGGAGGAGGGCATGGCAACCCACTCCAGTATTCTTGCCTAGATAATCCCAAGGACAGAGGCTCATGGGGTCGCAAAGAGTTGGGCATAATAAGCATAGCTGCCGCAGGCAGTTTCTTATATTAAATGTGTATATTCCCTGGTGGCATAGATGGTAAAGAACCCGCCTGCAATGCAGGAGACCTGGGTTCAATCCCTGGGTCAAGAAGACCTGCTGGAGAAGGGAATGTCTGCTTACCCACTCCAGTAGAATTCCATGGACAGAGGAACCTGTTGGGCTACAGTCCATGGGGTCACAGAGTCAGACAGAACTGACCAACACTTATATATTATCTAAAAAGATACGCAAGAAATTACTGAAGTTTTGGCATTTTGTTTTTTGTTTTATTTTGTGTGGCTGCTCCCCTGCCAAACTGGTGATCCAGCATGGGAAAGAAAATGCTTTTTTATACATTAATTTATTGTCTGAACTTTACTTTTTACCATAATTGTTTCCATTTGCAATGAAATAAAATATAATCTAAATCTTAAAATGGTTGTAAAAAGCACTTGATTTAAAACTGATTCATTTATTAAGGAATGAATGTTTTTAAATTAATTATTTAATTCAACTATTTAAAATTATTAATTTATTAATAATAAAAAATCATGTCAATGTATAGCAAAATGAATATAGTACTGTAAAGCAAAACAAACTAAAAAATAAAAATTTTAACTTAAAAAAAGAAAGAAAGAAAATTTACTTTAAAAAACTCCTTGCTATGGTCTGAATGAATATTTGTCCCCCTCCATAATTTTTCAGTTTAAAGTTTGATTTATTTCAGGGTCTTGTCTTCTCCTTGTTTGTATTTAAATGGTAGTTAAATAAAGGTTACAGTGGTATAGGGAATCTCCTATCATAAAGTGAATATACAAGTCTAGCACTGTTTTTAATTGACAACATTGCACTAATTGGCTCATTATGGTCCACAAGCTTATCTATGAACCAAAGCATGTAATACTCTGGCCAGTTTGGGCCATGTGCCCAGTGCTGTTGTGGCTGATAGAAAGGAAGTAGGAAGTAGGGTTACAGAATTAACTCCATCAAGTGAAGAAAACAAAAGAGTCTGAGCCAATTAAATTTAAAATAATAACACTATAGTTACACTAAATAAATTCATGACAGGTCCCTTACCAGGGTAAATGTCATGCAGACCCCTTGACTTAAAAACTATAGTCAATATTCTTTTCATCAATGAAATTAATATAGCAATGGGATAATATGTGAAAATAACAGTTAAAAAATGCTGAGACAGAATCTTCGATTTTTGTTTTTATTTGACTGTAGCTAATTAAATTAGCAGCTTTCATTTTCACAGAGAACTGTTTAGTTTTTCCAGTCCTTAGTGACTTCACTTTCACTTTTCACTTTCACGCGTTGGAGAAGGAAATGGCTACCCACTCCAATATTCTTTCCTGGAGAATCACAGGGACCGAGGAGCCTGGTGGGCTGCGGTCTATGGGGATCACACAGAGTCGGATACGACTGAAACGACTTAGCAGTAGCAGCAGCAGCAGCAGCAGCAAGGACATCTAGGAATAGAAATGGAATATAAAAGAACAAAATTAAATGATCAGATTATAATTATAATACTGAAGTACTGCTTTAAGCACATACACTCGTGAGCTAGTCAATTTCCCTTTGAAGTTTTCTGCCCACCCATCTTTCCCTCTGTTATCAGCGTTGCTAACATCCTCATTCAATTTCCACCAGCTGTTCTATGCATGTGTAATCATTTCATACCTTGGGGGGAAAGCTTGATCTTTTAACTGAAGGAATAATTATGATTTCGAGTAGCTCTCTTTATTCAGTTAGAATCCTCTGGGTTCAGTCTGGCTTCCATCCTCCATATGTTTATTGGTACTGGAATTTTGTAAGCTACAGAGAGATTTTGGATCTGACTTCTTCCCTCTCTCCTCACTTCTTCCACCCTTCAACATAGAGCTCTTTCTTTCCACACTAACTTAAGCATGTGACAAATACTGTGTAAGACACCGAAACTGCTTTTAATGTGACCTAATTTTTTGTTCCACATGAGCTGGAAAATTTGACTTCTAAAAAGTAAATTATGTCTTTGAAGTAATGCGGATCCAATTTCCTGAAACATTTGTAATTTTTTAGAATATTTATATTATATATAATATATATATGAAAGTGCAGCTAATTGAAGAACCAGATAAGAACTGTAGCTCTTGATTATTTTTCCATGAAAAATGCATAACTTCAGGGAAAAAGTACATTTTTTGATTCTTGTAAACAACAGCAATCATAGTAATTACTGCTGATGAATAAATATTATACATTTAAATGTTTTTAATTATTTATATGGATTGTGTTATCAGTATTATAAAGTTCTTGGTATGTTTTTCATGTCAGCTCCACTGAGAGACATCCCTTAATCAATTGTGACTCCTTTGAAATCTCTACCAAATATGCAGTTCTTATAAAATTGTTTAAAATTAGTTATTCAGATTGGTTATTAGTGGAAAGAATGGCCAGGAGAGAGAAAGGAAACTTTTTCCTGCCTATTGGTATGATATGCTGAAATCAGTTGAGATATGGAAATTTTTTTAAACTACACATGCTTCCTCTAACCCAGACACATGAGAATGATGCAAAGCTCCTATGCCTTGAGAAATACTATCTCTACCAGCCACTTTACTGCTAAAAATATATATTTCATTTCTCAAGTTTTTGACATGGTCAGAAGTTTGAGAACTCATTCAATCAAGAGAAAAGTGTTACATCAAACTTTAACAATTAGTGAATAAAACATTCTGATTATTTTTTTTCTATATTCACTATACATTTTCTTATGACATAGAGTAGCTTTCATCCAAACTTGGCATTCACCGTAAATCATGTACATGGATATTTTCAAGAAAATATCTGGGAATAAATTATTTCTGTTAGAACGGTAAGCATTTTAAATTATCGTCTCATCAAAGGATGCCATAGTCATATTATAAAATTATTTGTTTGCTCAAAACCAGTATTTACCACACTATAAGTTCTGGGAGTCTTGGAAAAGTGTACATTTTGTGCTCCATCCTCAGCATAGTAGACACTCACTGAAATTTTTAAATGAAATAAGACATTTTGGGGTGAAAGATAGATTTTCACAATTTATTTGGATATTGTTTACATCACAGAGTATAATAATAGGTGTATTATGCAGAAATTTTGGGAACTTTACCAAAAGGACAACTTAACCTAAATATATACTTTTAAAACAGAGCCCACAGGGAGATAATAACTCTATGGAAATAGTAAGAATAAAATAACCAAAGATCAAATAACATTGATCATGCATAAAGTACATACAAAAGATCTTCAAAATATATACTAAGTCAATAACCTGCCACAACAACATAAAAAAAAAGTCTTTTCAGAAATATTTATCAGTATATGGCAGAAACATATTCTTTTCCTCAAATTTATTTTTATAGAAATTAAACATGAAAGCCACAATACTTACCTGAAAGAGTTAATTTGTCAATACTTTAACATAATGAAAGATCATTTCCACTTAAATGTATCAGAATATATGAAAATATTTAATTAAATATTATCATTTGTTATCACAGTTTTTCAAGCATGATGTCAGAAGCTTATTGCTAAGTCAAGGAAGAACTGTTTCTGTCGTCAGAGTGGCAGTAAACAAGCAATACAAAACTACAGTTGTGTAAACAAGCTTGAGATGAATGATTCACACACTGTTTTCCTTTCATTGGCCCCTTCCCCAGGTCAAATGACCCTTTAGACCACCTACTCTCAGTCTCACCACACACAGACACATAGTTCTAATGGTTTTCTTAGGTTTCCCGCTGGCCACACCAACACACAAACTTGATTTTTTTATTTAAAATTACTGAAAAATGAATAATAGAAGAACCAACTAACAGAAAGAAAGAAAGGAAAAATCCAGCACTTCATGCGTCCTTCTCCAAGATACTGACAACCATTTACCTAACTCATGTAATTTTGCAAATTTAGTATAAATCAATGGTAGGTGACTATAGAAAGAAACACCAACACTATACTGATTCTCAAAATGCTATTTCATTTTTCTTTATAAATCATAAAATTGACTCATTCCCAATAAAATTCTGTAACATTAGTATCTATGATTTGATATTTCTCAGCAATTTAGCACTTTAAACAAGACCACAGTTATATATAATCCTATGCATTCAACTCTGAAACTCGTCATCTTTAGTGATGTTTTCTGAAAAGCTAACTGAATCTTTGAACTAAAAATGCTTTTTTTTTTTCATTTTACACTTTGTCTCCTACATTCATTATTTTCCCTTAAAATCTTTCTTCTCTTTTTACAAAGAGGAATTGCTTATCATTTGCCTTAATTTGTATCTCTAACATTGAAGTTTAAACACAAAATGGAGCAATTTTACTTAAAGAACATGTATTCGGAAGCCAAATAAACATACACTTATTAGTACATTGTCTTGATTTAATAATAGATATGTTAAATTTCATTAGACTATGAACTTTTTTCAAGCTCACGGTACCATTATCACATTTAATAAAGCATTTTGCTTACAATCCACAGATCTGTGTTTTATGGAAGATATTTTAAAATATCCCATATCTGTTTTATAGCTATGAAATAATCTTGCTAAGTTTTTAAATTGGTGCTTTCAAAATGTATTTTATCCTTATATTTAGAGAATCAGCAACAATTAGTTTATTTTACAAAGCTCTTTGAGTACTCTAAAGGATTTCCTGCAAAAGCAGACAAAAACTAAAGGTGATAGTGAGTATATCCACATGTAAAGAAGAGACATCAAAAGAAAAAAATCATAAAACAAAGATATCTCTAGACCAGAAGATGTTTCCTGTTTCCGATCTTAGATGTGTTAAAGTTTTACAGATATCATTTTCCCCAAAATGTCTCTCATTTGGTATTCTTCCAAATCATATTTTAGAAGAGAAATAATTCAGACTTTATTAACTATAAAAATCAGATAGTTTGCACTACTTGTCATTCTTTCAGTAAATTTACAAATAATAAACAGTTTCTGTGGCTACCACTGAGAAAATGTGGTTTTTAAAAGATTCATGGAAAGAAAATGTGTTACAAAATGCCACATGACAAATTAGAAAAAAATAAGTGTGCTAAAAGAGAGACAGTCTAAACCACCAATTTGGGGTGCCACAGGAGTCCATTCCCTTTGTAAAGGAACCTGACAGGCATTTCCTCAGAGACATAACTAGACAGAAAAATGGATGTTAAACAAAGAAAAAGAAAGTCAGTTGGAAGCAGAATAGAGAAAGCGAAGCTAGCCTAGTTGGGCCATTAAGTTTAGGGGAAAAAAAAGAAAAGCAAGGAGTATTAAGATAAATATATATATATAATATTTATATCCAAAGTAGAAAAGTTATTTAATAATGAAAGGAAAAAACAAGTATAAAAGGGAATTGATTGTTCAAAACCCTTTGAAATGATCAGTTTTATTCCATTATAGAGGAACCTCAGAAACTAGTGCAATGAGAGAAAGGTACAGAGTTGTGCTTCGGGTCTTCTATAGATAGTCTTTACTAAACATATAGATTATCATTTATATGACAATGCATGTCTACATGTTAATTTTCCATGTCAGCTACATGAGTTAATATGGAGACATATGAAGGCAGGGTATTATATTAAAAATCATGTGTTTTATCCAAAAAGAAAATAATATGTATAATAATTTGGGAGGCAGGGGCTGCCTGCTATCTATAATTTTAAATTGAATTAAGTCATCTGTGTATGCTGTACTTATTTAAATAAATAAATTTAACACTTTCCCAATATTAATATAACTCATGCCTATAAAAAAATAGAGAACATGAGAAACATTTAAAATTTCTAAAAATTATTACCCAAGAAAATGACTCGTAAAAAGATAATCTGTTTGTCTAGTCTCTTTTTTTTTAATATAGTTCATTATTATTCATGTTTTTGGCTTTGTTCTAATATTGTTTTTCTTTTTCTACTGGCTATCATGTATAACTAGTTTTTTTTTTTTCACTAAAAAAACTTCTATCATAAACATTTTTCATGTTAGTATAAATGAGCATAGAGAGCACTTTCAGTCATAATATAATCATGTGAAAATAGAATATTATACTTATTCTCGTGTTTATATATTTTGCTTAATATTTAAATAAGATTTTAGTTTGCTATAAAACTCTGTTTAACTTAAAATAGACTATAATAGCTATAAAATGTGTTATGTAAGCCTCATGGTAATCACAAAAAAGCCTGTAGTAGAATCACAAAAGTAATGCTACAAAAAATTGTCAAATAATGAAGACAGCAAAAGAGTAAAAAGAATGTGAAAAGTAGAAAACAAATAGGAGCACAATGATAGAATAACTTTTAATCTAAAGAGGATTTCACAGAGATACATTATAATCAAGCTCTCAAAAATCAAAACGAAGATTTGAAAGTGGCAAGAGAAAAGTGAATTGCCACACGCAAGGTCACATACAAAGTGAATTGTCACATAAATCCATAGGGTGTCAACAGGTGTCTCAGCAGAATCCTTACAGGCCTGAAGATGATATATTCAAAGTGTTTGAAGAAAAAAGACTGCCAGCCACAAATACTTTGCCCCAAAAAGCCATCATCCAGAAAAGAAGAGAGGGAAAGACTTTCCCAGACATAAACCTATGGCTGATTCATATTGATGTTTGGTAGAAGCCAACACAATACTGTAAAGCAATTATCCTTCAATCAAAAATAAATAATAAAAAAACTTTCCCAGACTAAAAAGAAAAAAAGCAAAGACGATTCATCATCACTAAAGCTGCCTTATAAAATATGCTAAAGCTATTTCTTCAAGCTGAAATGAAAGGAAGCTAGTTAATAACATGAAGACAAATATACATATAATACTTGCCGGTTTTATTAAGTATATGGTCAAAATCAGAATACTCTAACACTGTAATGGTGGTGTATAAATCACCCACTTGACCTTGAAGGATACACAGAGACTGAAAATGAAGAGATGGAAAAAATATTCCATGCCACTGGAACCAAAAGAAAGCAGTATTTACATTTATATCAGACCAAATTTAGACCTTCAGTCAAAACTGTAACAAAACAGGCAAAAAATATTACATAATAATTTAAACAGTTACTAATTCAAGAAGATATTATAATTGTAAATATACACCTGGGTGCGTGAGAGAGAAGTCAAGAATAACTCCAAGATTTCAGCAAATGTAAAAAAGGGGATAACATTCACTGAGATACAGACTATGTAAAAGCAGAATTTTCCAGGGAAGGATGGGTTGGAGTGTGGGTTGGACGGCAAGATCAGGAGTTCAGTTCAAAAATAAGCTATAAATTAGGCATCCAAGAGAAGATTTCAGGGAAGCATTTGGATGCATGAATCTGAAATTCAGGAAACATGTGGACTGGAAATATAAATGTGAGAGTCATTGGAATATAAATAGCTTTTAAAACTCTGAGATCATCAAAGAAGTGATGATAGAGAGGGGAGAATTCTCAAGACCATGCTCTGGGGGCACTCCAGTGTGAAGCAGTTGGGCAGGAAAGAACTGTTACTTAGAAGAGAGAATGGGAAATGGATACAGACCACTCTTTGTGGGGATATTACTGAAGGGGACTCAGGAAATGATGCAGAAGTTTGTGGGCAAATTTTTGAGAAGAGTCGTTTTCAGTGTGTTTAAGATTTTGAAAACAATAGCATGTCTGCATGCACCGAAGAATGATTTGTTAGAAGAAAAGTCCATTCCTTAAGAGAGAGTAAAGAAGTGATGAGTAACACCGCGGAGGCAGAGTTGAGCAGATGAGATGTGGTCCCCAGATGAGGAGCTGATTTAGAAAGGAGCAGAGCTGGACACAGGAGAAGGCAATGGCACCCCACTCCAGTAGTCTTGCCTGGGAAATCCCATGGACAGAGGAGCCTGGTAGGCTGCAGTCCACGGGGTCACTGAGAGTCGGATACGACTGTGCAACTTCAGTTTCCCTTTTCACTTTCATGCATTGGAGAAGGAAATGGCAACCCACTCCAGAGTTCTTGTCTGGAGCATCCCAGGGATGGGTGAGCCTGGTGGGCTGCCGTCTATGGGGTCGCACAGAGTAGGACACGACTGAAGCGACTTAGCATCAGAGTTGGACACAACTTAGCGACTAACAGTGATGGTGGTGCGTTCTTCTATATTAATGGACAAAAAAGTCAGAACATATGCTAGAAGGAGGGTAAATGTGTCACTGGGAGCTTGTGGAAGTTGGTTTCTGGTTGCTTTTATTTCCTCACTAAGATATTTGTGGACAACATCATCAGCTAAAAGTGAGAATAAGAAAAGAGTTGTTTTGGGTTTGAGGTTTGTGGCCACAATGGAAGTTAGTATCAGTACAATCTACTTGGCTGAGAGATTTAATCCAGCTTTCTTCTGCGACTTGTATTATTTATATTTTAGAAATTAATGTTAAGCCATCCTTCTTTACAGGATTTTTTCAAAGTGGTTTTAAAATGGATCTCCTTCATCTGTTCTCTCATTCAGTTGATTCTGTGAGCTGACTTTATGATGTTTATAGCTCCATAACAGCTTTCTTTTTGAGGTTAACAATCAGTGAAATAAAGTCGCTCAGTCGTGTCCAACTCTTTGCGACCCCATGGACTGTAGCCTACCAGGCTCTTCCCTCCATGGGATTCTCCAGGCAAGAGTACTGGAATGGGTTTGCCATTTCCTCTCCAGGGAATCTTCCTGACCCAGTAATCGAACTCAGGGTCTCCCGCATTCCAGGCAGATGCTTTAACCTCTGAGCCACCAGGAATAGCATCTTATTCCTTCAAATTTTACAAAGAAAGGTAGGGATTGGCAAGATAACTAGAAAATATCCAGAAAGGGCTTGCCATACTTGCAATAGAAATATCTATTTCTTGGTTGACTTCTTAGTTCAGTGTTTCTGTGGGTGTGTGGGGGACAGGGATATGTCGTAAGTATATGACATTTGTATGTAATCGCATGTGTTCATGGGTACAATTTTTTAAATCTATGTATCTAAATAATTTTACTATGTAGAATCATTCTAGAACTTAATGAATTCCTACTTTGGCTGGAAGTATACTGACCTCTGGAGTGTAGGTGAGGCATAGTATTTCTCTAGTGGAAAACCAAGACCAAGGCAGTCTTCGTTTTATTCTGGTAACCGTCTAATTGCCACAAATTGAATCAAGGAAAGCTCCTTCCAAGTATATGATATTAAATAGGGACTAAGCTCATGAGGCATGGGAAAAAGACATCATTTGCTGTTTGTTGATTTGCTCTTAACTTTCATAAAAATTAAGTTTAGGAGTTGAACTTTTCTTCCTTTAACTTTAAAATACTGAGGTAGTTTGAGGAAAATATGGTCACAACTTAAATTTTGTGCCAAATGTTAATATTTATTTTATCCAAGGGAGTTTTCTTAGCCAATATTTAAAGAGAACATGTGGTTCTTTGCTGTGGAAAATACTTAATTATGTTTTTAGAAATTTGAAAATAATAACAACAAAAGTAATCTATCAATCCTGTATTTCTAAGTGCTCAGGCAAAAAAAAAAAAAAAGCAAAAATAGTTTTACTTTCTTAAATTTTATCCAGCAGTTTTAAAATTCAGTGTTACATTTAATTCTGGCATTATTTGTTTTACCATTTCTTACTCATTAATTTTTTTAGTTGTTTTACTTTCCTTACCTCATTTATTCATTCAAAAAATGTAATAATAACATTATTTTAAGTTTGTAATGAAAAGCTAAGTTATAACCACTACATTTTTAATACTTAAATTATTAAATATGAAAATTTACTCACTCATAATGAAAGTCAGGTTGCAGATTATTATAAAACCAAGTATTTCAAGTTTTCAAGTTAAACTTTAATAAAATGCAAATTAGAATCATAAGGTTTTCTACAACAATTTTTGCCCTTCTATTGTTTAGCTTTTCATTTTAAACATGAAGTTTTTCATCTCCAAATGTGCAGAGTTGGGAGAGTCTTATGATTAGTAAAATCATTTTTACCCCAACTCCATAGTGGGTTGCCATTGCCTTCTCCAATAGTAGAAAGAAACATAAGTCAACTCAGGTAAGATTTTTTAAATATTAAATACATGCTTAGATTAGGTTAATTATATTGTGTATTTTTTTTCCCTTTGTTAATTTTTACAGATTTTTGCCGGTGCTGGGTCGTCATTGCTATGCAGGCTTTCTCTCATTGCGGCGAGCAGGGCTACTCAGTGTTCATTGAGATGTGTGGGCTTCTCATTTCGATAGTTTCCCTTGTTGTAGAGCCCTGGCTCCAGGGCGCATGGGCTTCAGTAGTTGCAGTGCATGGGCTCAGTAGCTCAGCTTCCAGGCTGCAGAGCACAGGCTCAGTAGTTGTGGCACATGGGCTTCTTTGCTCCAGGGCATGTGAGATCTTTCCAGATCAGAGACTGAACCCNCTGACCTGTACCTCCACAGGAGATACTTACACACTCAAAGGCAGGTCTGGCTCAATATCTTGTGAAGTCACTGCTCCTTTCCCCAGGTCCTGCTGTGCATAAGATTTTGTTTGTGCCCTCAGATGATCTCTGGCGGGTGTGGGGTTCGACTCTAAGTGTGATTGTGTCCTTCCTGCCTTCTTGTTGGGGCTTCTCCTTTGCCCTTGTACGTGGCGCATCTTTCTTTTGGTGGGATCCAATATTCTCCTGTCAGCAGCTAATTGCAATTTTGGTGTTCTTGTGGGAGAAGATGAGCACACGTTTTTCTACTCCGCCATCGTAGATATCTTTTTTGTTTTTATTTACTGTCTACTTGCTCATTTTTAAAATNTTGTACGTGGCGCATCTTTCTTTTGGTGGGATCCAATATTCTCCTGTCAGCAGCTAATTGCAATTTTGGTGTTCTTGTGGGAGAAGATGAGCACACGTTTTTCTACTCCGCCATCGTAGATATCTTTTTTGTTTTTATTTACTGTCTACTTGCTCATTTTTAAAATGTTCTGTCTCTCAGTTGATATTTGCTGCATGAGATTAGGGTATTTCTTTCTCTTTTAATCACTGCCATCTTCTCAGCTCTTAGTACAGTGCCTGGCACAGATTGAGCCGTCAGTGGATATTTGCTGAATGCCCTTGATGAATGAACAGAGCCTATGAAATTCTTTTAAGATCTCACCTCTGATGGTTTTCCTAGTCTCATCTTGCCCTGCTGCCTTCCTGGCTTACCATACCCCTGTCATTTGTATCTTCTCGCTTTCTTCTGGAGGAACCAAGTGCTAACCTGCTTCAAATCGTTCACCCAGGCATCTCAAGCTCTCCGGAGTGGTCCCCTTGCTTCACCCTCTCACTCCAATTGGCCTGGTGAACTCCTACTCATCCTTCAAGGCTCAAAGTGCCTTACTTAACACTCTGCGTGAGGCCATGTGGCAGATCTGACGGTCACATACACATCTCTCATTACAGTCGTCAGAAATGTAATTAAGTGATTATTTGCAAAATCTCTCATATAGCATCTGGTGTTCAAGCTCAACTGTGGCTCTCTGGGAGCAAGTCACTCGCTTTTAGAAGTGCCCACAACTGACATTTTAAAACACAGAATGAATAAATCAAAAAAGTCACAGAGACTATCCTCTGTGACAAATCCTTCTAAATGTAAAACTTGGAACACTTTTATAAAGTTAGTTGGCCTAGCTTGAGCAACCATTGCCTGCACCTGTTATCTCTGAATTCAATTCTAATGAGATGGCAGAGACCACTCATAAATATTTATGAATAAAATGAGTTTGGCACAAGCTGGCACTGGGCTGAAAACTCTGTGATGTTATTTCTCATTCAGTAGCTTTCCAGTATTGCAACCACCAGTTCCATCCAAAAATGTTGCCAAAAACTTGATCTCCAGAAGGAGCTTTTTTCCCTCCACAGCTTGATTATAAAGTCTGAATTTAGAAGAAACTCAACATTTTCATATAATTTTATCTCAGGGGTAATAATAAGCCTCTTCATGCTATTCTATAATCACTAACTTTCAGTAAACAAAATACGATATTAAAAGATATGCCTCATATAATGCAAGCAGTGTAAACGAAAGGAAAGACTTTCTCCCTTTTCTTTGTCCTGTGGTTTGCAGTCATGTTTAGGACAGTGATGATGGACCTCAAGAGTGAAGAATATTCTGTGCAAATGCCTGAGTTGAAGAAATACTTGTTAAAAAAAAAAATCAAGCTAACAAAATCAGCAATGTGCAACTTCTAAGTTTGATTTTATCCCTTCAGAAAATACCTTTAGGTTCTCTATCAAATCAATACAAATATTTCATCATATTTCTGGAATAATTTACTGCAATCTGTTCAGTTGTAATTAGATATTTGGGAATTTTTTTATGCCATACTCCTCTATATTAATTGTTACAAATGTGCTTAGTTGTATCCGACTCTTTGCAACCCCATGGATTGTAGCCCATCAGGCTCCTCTCTCCATGGGATTCTCCAGGCAAGAATACTGGAGTGGGTTGCCATTTCCTTCTCCAGGGGATCATCCCATCCCAGGAATCAAACCCTCATCTTCTTGACCCAGAGATTAAACCCATTCTACCCGCCAATGCCAATTCTTTATCACTGAGCCACCTGGGAAGCCTAACAAACAAGTTACATCTGGGCTACAGGAGGAGAGGTAGCACAATGATGAATAAATTCAAACAAAGCTGAAAGTAAGACCCTAGGACTTAATGCAGTGTGAGAAAGGCCTGGGCAAAGAGAGACAGAGAGATTGAAGGAAGCGAGGCAGAGAACATTTATGGTAGCCTAGGTAATTGACAGTAGTTTTGGAGAGAAGAGCAGGTGATTGCATGCCTAACTTTCATGAGGTAGGGGTAAGGAAGATGAAAAATATTGCACAGAGGACCTGCCACTGAACTGTGGGAGCTAGCAGTGGCTTGAGGCACTGTTAAAGAGTTTCAGACACTTGGAGCAGGAGGTTGGCCTAGAGTATGATTAGGGACTCCAATGATGAACATACTAGAGGCTTCCAGGCACCTCAAGCCCTGAAAGGATCAGCAATTCTCCATCCCAAAAAGCAAAGGCAGGCACCCCTGGACCCCAAAAATCTGTCTGTTGCAAAACTGTCACAAGGCTATACCACAATGCCAGTATTTTGGAGGAAATCTCATAGAGAGAGAGTAAGAGACTGATGCTCTCATCCATGAACATAACAGAAGACTTCAATATATTTAAAAAAAAAAAAAAGGAAAAACAAAACAAAACTGCAGGAAAATTAAGGGCTCTGGATTTCAATTCCAAGTAATTATTTAAGATTAGAAAAATAACTGAATTAGTGTCAATATTATTACTGAGATATAATGTTCACGTCCATCTAACACTTTGGGAAATGAAACAAACACACCCAACAATTTCTTGAAAGTTACAGAAATATTGTTAGGTATAAAACAGAGTATTTTTTCAACAAATTTGAAGCTCTTTTGAAAGACTTGTTTTATAAAACAGAAGTCTGCTTTTGTAAATAAAATTAATTAAATTGAGAAAAAATTAGTTGATATATTCCTGAATTATTTTGCCACAGTTTAGAGCGTTTAATCGTTCCAAATAGGGAAAGGAGTATGTCAAGGCCGTATATTGTCACCTTGCTTATTTAACTTATATGCAGAGTATATCATGAGAAACACTGGGCTGGAGGAAGCACAAGCTGGAATCAAGATTTCTGGGAGAAATATCAATAACCTCAGATATGCAGATGACATCACCCTTATGGCAGAAAGTGAAGAAGAACTAAAGAGCCTCTTGATGAAAGTGAAAGAGGAGAGTTAAAACATTGGCTTAAAGCTCAACATTCAGAAAACTAAGATCATGGCATCCAGTCCCAGCACTTCCTGTCAAACAGATGGGGAAACAATGGAAACAGTGAGAGACTTTATTTTGGGGGGCTCCAAAATCACCATCTCCAAATGCAGATGGTGATTGTAGCCATGAAATTAGAAGATGCTTACTCCTTAGAAGGAAAGTTATGACCAACCTAGACAGAATATTAAAAAGAAGAGACATTACTTTGCCAACAAAGGTCCACCTAGTCAAGGCTATGGTTTTTCCAGTGGTCATGTGTGGATGTGAAAGTGTGACTATAAAGAAAGCTGAGCACTGAAGAATTGATGGTTTTGAACTGTGGTGTTGGAGAAGACTTCTGAGAGTCCCTTGGACTGCAAGGAGATCCAACCGGTCCATCCTAAAGGAGATCAGTCCTGGGTGTTCAGGACTGATTTTGAAGCTGAAACTCCAGTACTTTGGCCAACTAATGCGAAGAGCTGACTCATTTGAAAAGGCCCTGATGCTAGGAAAGATTGAGGACAGGAGGAGAAGGGCACGACAGAGGATGAGATGGTTGGATGGCATCACTGATTCAACGGACATGGGTTTGGGTGGACTCCAGGAACTGGTGATGGACAGGGAGGCCTGGAGTGCTGCAGTTCATGGGGTCGCAAAGAGTTGGACATGACTGAGGGACTGAACTGAACTGAGAGCATTTAATCTAAATTTCCATGACAAATGGTATACTCTGTCAGTATATACGTGAAACAGAAATAGTGATCGATGATCGATTTACACATTTCATGACAGTGAATTTCATGAAATTCCATGAAAATGAAAGTGAAAGTCGCTCAGTCATGTCCAACTTTTTGTCACCCCATGGGCTATACAGTCCACGGAATTCTCCAGGCCAAAATACTGGAGTGGGTAGCTTTTCCCTTCCCCAGAGGATCTTCCCAACCCAGGGATCGAACCCAGGTCTCCCACATTGCAGGGGAATGCTTTACCAGCTGAGCCACAAGGAGAGCCTGTTGAATTCCATGGATCACAGTAAAGTCATGAAGCTGTCCAGTTGTACAAGATGTCCATGATTGGTGTGTTCGTGGGTTTATACTCACACTTATAATTGCCACTGGTCATCATTTAGTGTCCTCTACAATGTGATCACTGAAGCAAGATTTAAGTTTGTCCTAAATATCTCTTTCTCTTTCCTTCTTTGTCTCTCTAAAACAGATTAACACCCACACACCAACATCCAAACACACACATGTGTGAGGTTTACAAAGCAAGTTTTGAGGAGAAAAGTAAGAAAAAAATTTTATAACTTATCTGCACTGCACAATATAAATAACTAAGACCCATACTGGTAGGAAACAACTAGTAAGTCATTTCTTAGCATCATCATAGCCATTTTGATGACATTCTTTTGCTTTGCCTTTATTAAAAATATTGCTCATGAAATTTTTGGCCAAATAGTGAGTTTTGTACACTTCTGCCCATCTATATAAAATACATTTTTTGTTCTGCTGATGAGAAATCAATAGAAAATCACCTCTTTAACAAAATTTACATTAAAAAATCAAACTAATAATGGGTCTCATCAGCGTCAGTATATTCAATTAACATAAGTCATGTTCTATGAGGCAAATATCTTTTCTAAGGAATAGGAATATAAAACTTCTGTAAGGGTTGAGGAGAAGGATCTTCATATTAGAATAATAAGGGTTTACCACGTACAGCAAGCAGTTCTGAAGAGACAGTGATCAATGAAGAGGCAGAGATCAAAAAGTCTTTGTGTGGCCACCATGATCAACTCAGATAGGAAAAGAAAGGGTTCAGAAAGGATTGTGCATTTCAGCAAATGTTTAGAGAGAGGAGGTAATTTCTAGATAGAAAAAAAAATGATAAGACAACAACAAAGCATTAAGAAACTAAAATCATAATATCTCCTTTCTTGTACCTAGATCACAGAATAAGAGTCAAATATGTCAAAAAGGAGGGAGAGAGGGGAAAATATGTAATGCATATTTTTGACATGCCAAAATAGATGACATGTCATAGAATAGATAATGAAACATGAATATACATTAAATCAGCTATGCATTTTTCAGGAGAAAAATAATATACCACAGAACTATTTATTCTTCTATTATGTAAATAGCAAAGCAACTTGATTAAGAAAGACACTTAAACTGGAATCGTCTCTGAACACCTCTTATCTTATTTGCCCCATGGCCACTGCTTGTGCTGGTGGCTGAGAGGTGAGGGAACAGATTGCCCAGGTGCTGTGCAGGGCCCCCATACCCCCCTCTGAGGCTGCTGTATGGAAGAGCATTCAGGTAGAGGGAAATAGCAGTGTGGTCAAAGCAGGCAAGTAGGATGCTGTGGGTGTGGCTTCAAGTGAACCCCATAATAAAATAATACAGGCAACAATAAGTGTTAGTTGCTCAGTCATGTCTGACTCTTTGTGACTCCATAGACTGTGGAACACCAGACTCCTCTGTCCATGGAATTCTCCAGGCAAGAATACTGGAGTGGGTAGCCAGTCCTTTTTCCAAGGGATCTTCTCAACCCAGGGATCTAACCTAGGACTCCTGCATTTCAGCAGGTTCTTTACCATCTGAGCCACCATGGAAGCCCAGAAGCACAACATTATTTCTGAAAAAGGCGATTTCACTGGAGTAGGTTTCTTCTTTCAGGATGGGGACAGGCAGGGAAACAAGGGATTCAACTTTTTCTTTTGGCTGAGTTGTTTTCTCAGGAATCACCCTTAAGAAATTAGGATTTCAGGATTGTGTTTTCCTGAGTAGATTATTTATGCTAAGGTGAGACTCTGGAAAGTGGGAGGGATTTGGAGAATCCTTTTAAGGCATTCTTTAATTTTTAATTACTTTAAGGTGAACATCTCTCCTTGAAATCTTTAATAAAATCCACATTACCTGATATAAGCACTGTGGTTTGATTGTTGGTTTTCTAACAAAGTTTGTGTGGCCACATTGTGGAACAGGAGCTGCGAGTACTCATGAAAGGGAAAGCAACTGTGGATTCTAACTGTATTTTGTAAATTATAAAGTATTACATAACTTATTGAAAGAAATGTTAGCTGCCAACTAAATAAGAGCATTTGAATGTGAAGCTTTTGCTAGACATAGTATGAGAAATTGGGCTTCCAGGTGGCACAGTTGGTAAAGAATCTACTGCTAATGCAGGAGACACAAAAGACTCTGATTCTATCTCTGGGTTGGGAAGATCCTCTGCAGAAGAAAATAGCAACCCACTCCAGTATTCTTGTCTGGAAAAATCACCTGGTCAAAGGAACCTGGAAGACTACAGTCCATGAGGTCACAAAGAATCAGACAGGACTGAGTACACAACTCAATTCTTCATTGTCTAGAATGTGATAAAAGTGAAGTAGCTCAGTCATGTCCTACTCTTTGCAACCCCATGGACTGTAGCCTACCAGGCTCTTCCATCCATGGGATTTTCAAGGCAAGAATACTGGAGTGGGTTGCCAGTTCCTTCTCCAATAATATGATGATTAAAGTAAAAATAAAGAATTCCAATGATAAGAAAAATATGCAAAATGTATATGCAAAAATGTTTTGAAAAATCTGTTTAGCTATTTTTTGGTGGAATAGAGATATTTCTTACTTTTTTCTTTTCTTTTTTTTTTTTTTTGTAGAGGTATTCTGACAATGCTACATGTAGCCAGCAAATCTTATTTAAAACATGTCTGTATTTGTTTTGTATTAATTTCTTTTTGAGTACTTACGATGTGCTTGTCACTCAATCCTGGAACTTTACACATCCGGGTAACTTGGATATATGGCCTGCAGCCTCCAATCGAGGGCTTAACATGTATCATCTCATTTTATCCTCACTCTCTTCCTGTGAGACAGGTTTTATTATCTGCACTTTAGAGGTGTGGAGTCCAAGTAGAGAGTAAAGAAGCAGCCCCAAGGTCCCACCCAGATGAACTCGCTGCTCAGGACCCGGACTTAAGTACTCCAAGCAGCCTGGAAGATGAGAGGTGAGGCTGACTGGCGATGAGGCCTTAGGAAAGCTGCTCAGTATGTCTGCGACTCGGATGCAGCGTCACTCTTCTACCAAGGTTTTGTTTACATTGTAAAAGTAAANATTCGCTGCTCAGGACCCGGACTTAAGTAGTTGCCCTCTAGTCCTCAAGCTCCTTTCAACAGTTGCGTCGGGACTGGAAGGGAGCTATGGTGGGGGTGGAGGGGGTTAGTCTATGCACAAAAACACAAGCAGCCTGGAAGATGAGAGGTGAGGCTGACTGGCGATGAGGCCTTAGGAAAGCTGCTCAATATGTCTGCGACTCGGATGCAGCGTCACTCTTCTACCAAGGTTTTGTTTACATTGTAAAAGTAAAATAAAACTTCTCCCTAAGAATGCTACCGAAACTAATTTTGGCCTACTAGCCCATGTGCAGTAAAGGCCATCTACTGACGCTGGGTTGTGAAGGAAAGTTGTGTGGGAAACCACGTTAGGAGAACAGGCAGCGCATGCTCAGAAGACCCGAACTCCCTGAAGGCTTTCAGAGAAGGTTTTATAGTGTGAAGGAGGGGGCTGCCAGATGCATGATCAGCCGGGGGACAGTTCTCAGACTGGTTGGCATCAAGGTGCAGTTTCAAGCATCATCAACCTTCTGTGTTCAACCTGTTTCTGGCCTATGTTCTTGTGGTCAACAGTTTTCATCTGGAGGGGGTCTGCTTCCTGTAGAAACAACTTAAGAATGTGTGGCAGGCCTTTATCTGTATCTTTCAGGGAACTGGGAGTTCAGTGATTCTGCTGTGTGGTGGATTTATGGTCTTAAGTGACACCAGTTTCCCAGCCTGACAGCTGTTCTTTGTTTCTATATCTTCACATTTCCCAGTCATTAACTCTCAAGTCAGCCTTTTGAGACTCAAGGGAGGCCTGGGAGACTAACGCAAATGCCTCTCACTTTAGAGGATACAGACACAGGGGATTATATATGGTTTCAGTAGATCCTAGTTATTCCCCACACTACATAACTGGTACAGTTTCAGCCAAGATATCTACAAATAGAAACATTTTCATTTTAAATTATATTTTCATAGTTTACAATAGTAAGCTTGAGCTACTTATTTTTCTGTTGTTTCTTACATATGTGTTTGTTTTATATTTGATCCTCTTTGTTGATTCCATGCTTGTTATGGCTAAACTGTCCATCTTTTCTGAGAGAAAAAGCTCTAGAAAGGTAATTCCTGAGTTTTTGTGATTTTTAAAATATGTGTTCTTTCTCTAATCTTCAAGGAGCTTTGCTGCTATTATTTCTATTCTACTTTTTTTTTTTTTTTGGTCTCTATCACTTTGCTTTACATATTCATTTACTATATTGTAAAACAAGGTTATGGGTGCCAGCCAGTAGCTCAGACGGTAAAGCATCTGCCTGCAATGAAGGAGACCTGGTTTGATCCCAAGGTTGGGAAGATCCCCTGGAGAAGGAAATGGCAACCCACTCCAGTATCCTTGCCTGGAAAATCCCATGGACTGAGGAGCCTGTCAGACTATAGCCTGTGGGGTAGGAAAGAGTTGGACACAACTGAGCAGCTAACACACACGAAACAAAGTTGTAGACTTTTCTCTCTGCTTATACAGAAACACCATAATTCTCTCTCTGTTCTGCCAGGTGCCCAGTGTAGCACTAAATTCTGGTTTTTGGCTGCCTCCATTCCTTTCTACAGGGTTTACATTGGTTATCAGCCCCCAGGACAGCCTTAACCTCAGAGCTGTCCCAGACTGATTCTCAGCTCTCAGTCCTGTCTCTCATTCCCTAAGTAGGCTGGGAGAAGGAACTTCTTTTGCCTGATTGTTTGGGTAAGAGAAGATATATACCACAGGAAATGACGTCTTCATTTGTGTGTGTGTGTGTGTGTGTGTGTGTGTGTGGCTTTTAGCAAACTTCTTTTCTGAAGATTTTTTGGGATCTAATGTTTTTTGAGTCATGCTACTCAAGATCACAGAATAGTCTCTCTCATATATTAAATTAGGACTTATTCTTTGAGCTTTACCAGTGGCACTAGTGAGATATCATCTCTTGAACGCTCTGACCCGTATACCAAATTGTGTTTCTTTCTTCACATTAGCTCTTTAGGTGGCTTTTAGATAAATGTGCTCTACTTCCAGCACATGAACAAAATTTCATGACCTGTCCTTTGTGCATTTCATCCCACTTCATGTTATTTTTCTGTCCCATCATAAACCCCGTATTAATTTTTCTCACCTTTTTTACCTTTATTTTGTCCTGGAGATAATTTTGTCAGGTTCCGAAAAACTTTATAGAATACAATAATGTATATAAATTATATGTAACTAAAGAAATTCAACAAAGGATCTCCTGAGGAAAGCTTCTAGTTCAATTCAGTTCAGTCGCTCTGACATCTTCAACTCTTTGCAGCCCCATGAACCACAGCCCGCCAGGCCTCCCTGTCCATCACCAACTCCCAGAATTTATCCAAACTCATGTCCATTGAGTCAGTAATGCCATCCAATCATCTCATCCTCTGTCGTCTTCTTCTAGCCCTGCCCTCAGTCTTTCCCAACATCAGGGTCTTTTCAAATGAGTCAGCCCTTTGAGTCAGGTGGCCAAAATATTAGAGTTTCAGCTTCAGCATCAGTACTTCCAATGAACACCCAGAACAGACCTCCTTTAGGATGCACTGGTTGGATCTCTTTGCAGTCCAAGAGACTCTCAAGAGTCTTCTCCAACACCACAATTCAAAAGCATCAATTCTTCTATGCTCAGCTTTCTTTATAGTCCAACTCTCACATCCATACATGCATACTGGAAAAACCATAGCCTTGACTAGACTGACCTTTGTTGACAAATAATGTCTCTGCTTCTTAATCTTCTGTCTAGGTTGGTCATAATTTTCCTTTCAAGGAGTAAGCGTCTTTTAATTTCATAGCTGCAATCACCATCTGCAGTGATTTTTGAGCCCCCCAAAATAAAGTAAGCCGCTGTTTCCACTGTTTCCCCATCTATTTCCCATGAAGTGATACGACCAGATGCCATGATTTTAGTTTTCTGAATGTTGAGTTTTAAACCAACATTTTTACTCTGCTCTTTCACTTTCATCAAAAAGCTCCTTAGTTCTTCTTCACATTCTGCCATAAGGGTGGTGTCATCTGCATATCTGAGGTTATTGATATTTCTCCTGGCAATCTTGATTCCAGCTTGTGCTTCTTCCAGCCGGGCGTTTCTCATGATGTACACTGCATATAAGTTAAATAAGCAAGGTGACAATATACAACATTGATGTACTCTTTTTCCTATTTGGAACCACTCTGTTATTCTATGTCCAGTTCTAACTGTTGCTTCCCAACCTGCATACAGGTTTCTCAAGAGGCAGGTCAGGTGGTCTGGTATTCCCATCTCCTTCAGAATTTTCCACAGTTTATTGTGATCCACACAGTCAAAGGCTTTGGCATAGTATGATCCAGCGGTTGTTGGCAATTTGATCTCTGGTTCCTCTGCCTTTTCTAAAACCAGCCTGAACATCTGGAAGTTCACGGTTCACGTATTGCTGAAGCCTGGCTTGGAGAATTTTGAGCATTACTTTACTAGTGTGTGAGATGAGTGCAATTGTGCGGTAGTTTGAGCATTCTTTGGCATTGTCTTTCTCTGGGATTGGAATGAAAATTGACCTTTTCCAGTCTTGTGGCCACTGCTGAGATTCCAAATTTGCTGGCATATTGAGTGCAGCACAGTCAAAGGATCATCTTTTAGGATTTGAAATAGCTCAACTGAAATTCGATCACCTCCACTAGCTTTATTCATAGTGATGCTTCCTAAGGCCGACTCTACTCCATATTCATGGATGTCTGGCTCTAGGTGAGTGATCACACCATTGTGATTATCTGGGTCATGAAAATCTTTTCTGTACAGTTCTGTGTATTCTTGCCACCTTTTGTTAGTATCTTCTGCTTCTGTTAGGTCCATACCATTTCTGTCCTTTATTGAGCCCATCTTTGCATGAAACATTCCCTTGGTATCTCTAAATTTCTTGAAGAGATTTCTAGTCTTTCCCATTCTGTTGTTTTCCTCTATTTCTTTGCATTGATCGCTGAGGACGGCTTTTTTATGTCTCTTTGCTTTTCTTTGGAATTGTTTACTCAAATGAATATATCTTTCCTTTTTCCCTTTGATTTTTGCTTCTCTTCTTTTTGCAGCTATTTGTAAGGCCTCCTCAAACAGTCGTTTTTTTGCTTTTTGCATTTCTTTTCCACGGGGATGGTCTTGATACCTGTCACCTGTACAATGTCAGAACCTCAGTCCATAGTTCATCAGGCACTCTGTCAATCAGCTCTAGTCCCTTAAATCTATTTCTTACTTCCACTGTATAATCATAAGGGGTTTGATTTAGGTCATACTTGAATGCTCTATTGGTTTTCTCCACTTTCTTCAATTTAAGTCTGAATTTGGTAATAAGAAGGTCATGATCTGAGCCACAGTCAGCTCCCGGTCTTGATTTTGCTGGCTATATAGAGCTTCTCCATCTTTGGCTGCAAAGAATATAATCAATCTGATTTCGGTGTTGATCATCTGGAGATGTCAATGTTTAGTCTTCTCTTGTGTTGTTGGAAGAGAGTGTTTGCTATGACCAGTGTGTTCTCTTGGCAAAACTCTATTAGCCTTTCCCTGCTTCATTCTGTACTCCAAGGCCAAATTTGCCAGTTATTCCAGGTGTTTCTTGACTTCTTACTTTTGCATTCCAGTCCCCTATAATGAAAAGGACATCTTCTTTGGCTGTTAGTTCTAAAAGGTCTTGTAGGTCTTCACAGAAACTTCTGACAGATTGTGGTCCACTGGAGANTCCCTGCTTCATTCTGTACTCCAAGGCCAAATTTGCCAGTTATTCCAGGTGTTTCTTGACTTCTTACTTTTGCATTCCAGTCCCCTATAATGAAAAGGACATCTTCTTTGGCTGTTAGTTCTAAAAGGTCTTGTAGGTCTTCACAGAAACTTCTGACAGATTGTGGTCCACTGGAGAAGGGAATGGCAAACGACTTCTGTATTTTTGCCTTGGGAACCCCATGAACAGTATGAAAAGGCAAAATGATAGGATACTGAAAGAGGAACTCCCCAGGTCGGTAGCTGCCCAGTATGCTACAGGAGATCAGTGGAGAAATAACTACAGAAAGAATGAAGGGATGGAGCCAAAGCAAAAACAACACCCAGTTGTGGATGGGACTGGTGATAGAAGCAAGATCTGATGCTATAAAGACCAATATTGCATAGGAACCTGAAATGTTAGGTCCATGAATCAACACAAATTGGAAGTGGTCAAACAAGAGATGACAAGAGTGAACGTTGACATTCTAGGAATCAGTGAACCAAAATGGACTGAAATGGGTGAATTTAACTCAGATGACCATTGTATCTACTACTGTGGGCAGGAATCCCTTAGAATAAATGGAGTAGCCATCATAGTCAACAGAAGAGTCCAAAATGCAGTACTTGGATGCTATCTCCAAAATGACAGAATGATCTCTGCTCATTTCCAAGGCAAACCAGTCAATATCACAGTAATCCAAGTCTATGCCCCAATCAGTAATGCTGAAGAAGCTGAAGGTTCTATTTCAAGTAATAACAAATAATATTTAAATGTGGTTACATCAACAGTTTAGACGTTTTTAAAAGATAACCAGAAAAATGTAAACCCCAAATCACACTCAGATTTGTGAACAATTTCATATGAAACTGCTTAATTTATTTTAGAAAACTTTGTGATGCCTAGATCAGGGGTTGACAGACTGAATCTAAATAAAGTTTTATTCAAACTCAGCTGCATCCATTCACTTACATATAGTCTGTGGATGTTTTCAGCCTGTAATAGCAGAGAAAAGGAGTTGGAGCAGAGAGTATATGGCTTATAAGTCCTAAAATTTTCTTTCTGGCCCATTAAAGGACACAATTGACTGACTCCTGCTCTAGATGATTGTGTTAAACGTGTTCAGTTCTTTTCATACAGGGAGTGTTGCACCTGTGTAGAGCCATTGATGGTGAGCCCAGAGGCCCAAGCTGGACATGTGTTATGGTGTATCTGCTAAAGAAATTCCTGGTTCTGGTTTCTCCATCAGTATTAATTACAACACAGGCCTCTGGGGTCAAACATACCTACTCATCAGGGNGATTGTGTTAAACTTGTTCAGTTCTTTTCATACAGGGAGTGTTGCACCTGTGTAGAGCCATTGATGGTGAGCCCAGAGGCCCAAGCTGGACATGTGTTATGGTGTATCTGCTAAAGAAATTCCTGGTTCTGGTTTCTCCATCAGTATTAATTACAACACAGGCCTCTGGGGTCAAACATACCTACTCATCAGGGAGAGTTATTTATTTTAGAGAATGTGTGCAAACATAATTTACATATCTGTTTTTGTCTGGTGAATATCCAGACAATCTATAATAGATTTGTTCCATAAAACAATTCCCATGTACACTGAGAAAATATTCAATTTTCCTAATGGACTCACAAAGTATAGTTCCTATACTTAAGTTATTCTTCTATTTTTAAAAAGTGAATTAAATTTGTCAAGGGACCAAAAATTCCCTAGTAGAAACAAAATGGACAACCTCTATTTTGATCAGCCTAATCCAACGACATATCTCAAAAAAGCAAAGCCATCTTTTTCCACCCGTATCACATGTGTCTGTTTGCCTGCTTGGGAAGGGGCTATGAAATCTAAGGGGAGTTATTATGTTACTGATGAAAAGCTCCAATCTGTAACACATATGTGCATTTCAGTATATAGTATCTGCTTATTTTCATTAAATTGCATTAAATGCTTCAATATGTAGCGGAGTCATCTTCCTTAGGAAGCATACACTTCTGGAATTCTTTGTGGTATCCTTGGGAATCCCTTTACCATATACCCATGGCATTTTGCCTCTACTGGACTCATTTCTTCCTGTACCCTGCTATATTTATTAAGACAGGGTAATGTTTCCTTTCTTACTCTAAGATTTTGTTCTTGTCCCTAAGCTACTGTTTTTGAACTGAAAACAAGGAGGGCAGCAAGGGGTAATATATTTGAGGAAAAAGATATAACACTAACAGAAATTACTTCATGATAACTGTTTTCTTACTTAAATATAGAGACAGAATTTTTCTCTAATTTCCCCCCAAAATTGCTATGCATTAGACCTAAGCTAAGGCTTGAACTAGCAGAACAAAGAAATCTGATATTTTCCAAGCTGAGGTAATTTCACCAGTTACACTTATTCACCATATTAGGCAAATGGAAGTGGATAATAACTTGTTTCTTCTACAAGCTTTTATTCTCTGTTACAAGGCACACAAGTCTATATATGAATTTTTAAAAAGTAGTTGATTTTAAAATTTTCTCTTTTAACACACACTGTTTCTGTTATTAGTGGAAAAAATAAATGCAAATGTACCTTTACACTTAAATATTATTTTATAACTTTGCTTTTGTAAGGAGCTGATAACATAGAGGTGTTTTCCTTTTCAGTTATTTTATGTTAATAATTCATTTTTATTATCAGATGGCCATGTCCCAGACACATAGTAGATGCTAAATAAAGTTTCTGTTTAATCAAACTGAACTTGAAGTCACTCAACCTATTTTATTTCCAAATTTTCCACTTAGTTAGCTAAACATCATCATCCTGTTAATTTTGAGGACAAGCAACTCATTTTTTTTTAATATGAAAATCAAAGATAAAAGCTGGGTTGTTTTTTTTTTTTTAACACCGAAAGGCAAATGAGATGTCAGAAAAAATTATTCTAGATGAAATTCAATTATTGCTTGTCATTTTCAAATATAAATATCTGGAGAGTATTTGCTACCTATACAGAACAACAATAGCAAAAACACTCCAGATGAGTGGTGGGCACATGACATACTGTGATACATAGGTGTAATCAGTAAAGAATCTGAAACTCTGGAAATAAATAAGTGTAGAACTTGATGAGACTGTTTTTTCTAATTTGGATGAGTCATTATGACAAGCAAACTCACAGTTTAAAAACTTGTGTTTACACTCAGTCAAGGGTTGCAGCGGCTTTGTCACTTCCTACACCCAGTGGCAAATCTGAGGAAGGGGGCAGTGATGGCAGTCACACAGCTAACCTGGAGACACCCGTTAGTCACTACACACATCCCTGATCTGTGTTTTCTTCCACCCTGCTTTTGGTGTAGGAGGACCTGCAGGAGAGGGAAGAATTTCTTCCCAACTCTAGGTGCTTGTAGCCATTTTGAAGCAAATCAGCAATTCCTATCAAGTTACACAGAAGTAAAATATGTATTAAAATAGCATTTGTTTTCATTTATAGGCAATGCATCTTAAAATAACTCGCTTCTGTAAAAAAGATAATTCAGAATTTGTTGCCATCAGTAGTGCTAACAATAAAATTAGTAGCATAATAATAGTGTATATATCAGGAACTATTCTAAGCAATCAATACATAACTAACTTGTTTAATCTTCAATGCTTCACCAGTCTGGCCTGTTGTTGTTCAGTCACTAACTCATATGCGACTCGTTGTGACCCCATAGACTGCAGCACGCCAGACTTCCCTGTCCTTCACTATCTTCTGGAGTTTGCCTAAACTCATATCCAGTCTGAGGTTAAGTAAGGTTAAATAATTTACCCAGGATCACACAAAACGGATAGATAATCTTGCCTCCAGATCCAAGCCATCTTCCCAAACTCATGTTAAAATAAGCATATATGTAATTTGAGGTTTCAGATTTTTGTCAACATCCCATTAGCATTAGCAGGAAGCACTCCCTCTATTACAGAAGAGGAATTCAAAATACACTTGCTTCATTGTATCAGTCTCATCATGTTTGAGAGGCTGTGCACTGTAGTGGTTCAAAGCACCAACTCTTCAACTAGGATTTTGAATTTTGGATTAGAGGCCCTGTGAGTTACATACTCTCTCTCTCTCTGGTTTACATGCCTATTTTTTTTTTTTTTTTTTTTTTTAATGGCAACAGTGATAGTACCTACCTTATAGACTCATCCTGATGATTAAATGAACTAATATGTGTAAAGTATATAGATTATGAAGCACTATAGATGCACTCTATAGATGTTACTGATTACTATGATTATGATTTTTGTGAGTTGAATTGTTTTACCCAAAAATATATTGAAGTTCTAATCCCCAGTGAATGTGATTGTATTTGGAAATGGGGTCTTTGCAGATATAAATTGATATAAGGTCACACTGGATTAAGGTGACACCAGGACAGGTATCTTAACAAGGAGAGAGAGATTTGAAGACACAGAGAGACACAGGGAACAAACCAGGTGATAACAAAGGCAGCGATTAGAGTTGTGTTGCCACAAGCCAAGAACTGTCAGGGACTGCAAACCAGAAAGCAGCAAGGGCCAAGGAAGGATTTTTTTTCCCTTCAGAAGGAGCAGGGCCCTGCCAGCATTTTGATTGTGGATTTCACAGTCAAAGATGAAGATGATGATAAAGATAATTTCTTAGTCTTAGGTTGAAATTTATTAATTCTGTCAGAAATCTCTAGTATCTTTTCTACATTAGACATCAAAGTAGTATATGATTCAAATGGATTTATTAAATATGGCTTCCCAGGTGGCTCAGTGGTGAAGAATCCACCTGCTAATGCAGTAGCTGCAGGAGATGTGAGTTTGATCCCTGGGTTGGGAAGATCTTCTGGAGAAGGAAATAGCAAGCCCCTCCAGGAATCCCCTTATGCCTGGGAAATCCCATGGACAGAGGGGCCTGGTGGGCTACAGTCCATGGGATCACAAAAGACTCAGACACGATTTAGTGACTATGCACACACACACGCAAACTCATTGCAAACCTTAAAAATTTTAGAATCAGAATGTATTATCTGGAAGTGAAAGTGACGTATTAAAATTTGAAGTTGTTCACACAAGGTCACCAGAGATGGAGAGGTGAACAGGGCATTACAGAAGTAGAGATGATGTGAGAATTTTGAACTGGTTCCCACATCATCTGTCATAGATGGCAATTATCAGTCTATCACTCTGAGAAACCACCCAAAGAATTAAACTAATAGGAATTCAGCCCATATTTCTGGAGGTTAATGTCATTTTGAGATCTGGAAATTCATTTTATTACTTGATTTATTCTGGTTAAATTATTTTAAAGATTTATTTTCTCATCCATGTATCAGGAATGTGTTTTCTGATGCTCATTCCCAGAGAAAAGGCAGTGAAAAGTCCTGGCGAAGCTTATGACTTGTGCAGAATTGTAATACTGTAAATTAAATGTTGTGATTTAAATTTGACTATCTGATGTTATGACTTCATGCATTCCGGACCTGAGAATGAATTCATGTTCTCTTCTGAGCCATGACAAAAGAGAAGTATTTTTGTCCATGTGGAAGAATAGGGAGAAATAAACTATTTTTATGTTATGAAGCAGAGTCACTACTATATACTTCTATTATATCTCAGCCAGTGTATGCTGTGAGGTGTATTTGTATGTCATTGATCTGTCCTCAGAAAAACACATTGCAATTCTCAGTTGGTTATTTCATTAAGCAAACTGCATGGTATGAAAACAGCTAGACTGAAAAAAATTAAGATGACAATCTTTATTTTTTATCCCTGTTATGAGCTATATATTTCTTTGAATTCAGCCTTCAAGGTTAAAGGTAATTACATCAAAAATTTAAATTTTAGAAAGATGGAAACAACAAATTACACATAGTATAGTGTGTATGTGTTTGTGTGCACATTATCAAATTATTCTAAAATCAATATTGTAAGTTGATATGTGCCATTAGAGAAAAGCTCTAATTCAATTTGGTAACAAAGCAATGTTTTCTTTTTAAATAAAAAGTAGAATATTACTCTCATTTTTTCTGAGTGTCAATTCAGATTTTATAATAATGATAAGCCATTTGAAATTAAATCAGACAGACTAAACTCTTCAGAAATTAACATTGCAAGAAAATATCTAAAAATAAAAATATATGAAATCATGTAAAATCTATAGAAAAACATGCTCATGATTTTTTTTTAAAGAAACACAGTAAGGAGTACAATAGCTACACTGTTAATTTGGTTTTGCCAAATACTATATTCCTTACATACTTGCCCTCTTCTTACTCTTTACAAATCTACTCTTCCACATTAATAAAGAAATGATAGCCATGGTTTACCCATTCCTTCATACTAAACCACTTACCAAGTCCCAATACATGCAAAACATTAGGGAAAATAAGTAAGACAACCGAGAGAACTGGTATTCATTCAAGAGGTTTTTATGGGGGCATATAAAGCAATCCTTCTAGATGTGTACAGATGATTCTGTTTCTTGGGCTGGTTTAGACGATGCAGGTAAGCTTTCCATAGCTATGTGTGAATGCATGTTCAGTTGCTCAGTCGTGTCCAACTCTTGGTGACACCATGGACTGTAACCCACTAGGCTCCTCTGTTCATGGAATTTTCCAGGCAAGAATAATGGAGTGGGTTGCCATTTCCTACTCCAGGGAATCTTTCCGAACCAGAGATCAAAACCCTTGTCTCCTGTGTTGGCAGGTGAATTCTTTACCACTGAGTCACAGGGGAAGTCCTTCTCTGGCTATCTCTCCTTTCAAAGCTCTTATCTCTTTGGAGTTCATCAGTCTGGGAAACAAGGGCAGAGACACATCCTCTCACTTCATGGAGAAGATATATGGACTATTGTGAGCTTTTAGTCCCACTCCAGTACTCTTGTCTGGAAAATCCCATGGACGGAGGAGCCTGGTGGGCTGCCGTCTCTGGGGTCACACAGAGTCAGACAAGACTGAAGCTACTTAGCAGTAGCAGCAGCAGCAGCAGAGGCCTCTCTCCTTGACTTGCAGATCACTGCCTTCTCACTGAGTCCTCACAGAGTCATCCCTCTGTCCCTGTGAACTGTGTCCTAAACGTTTCTCAGAAGGGCACTAGTCATATTGATTGAATAAAGGCCCACTACAAAGACTGTTTTGACTTAGTTGCCTCCTTAAAGACCCAATCTCAAATACAGTTACATTCTGAGTTACTCGTGAGTCAAGGCTTCAATAAAGTAATTTTGAGGGGACACAAGCCATCCCATAACAAAGGTGTAACTTAAAATATTCAAAAATGACTGTTTTTCTGAATGACTGCTAAAGTTAAAGCAAATTGACTTTAGCAGCTACGGTGCAAAACTAAATACACTTGTCTAGGATGAAAGATGAAATAAAACTTTCTAAAATGTTAAATTTAATCCGATATAAAATCTGTAGCTAATTAGTTTAACTGGATTGAAATTTTTCCTGAAAACCTTCCAAAACTGTAAAGACAGAGGGGTAAAGACTCAGAGTTAAAGTCTCCTCACAGCACAGGCACCTACCAGGTGCTGGTAGTGAGAACCCTCACAAGATGAGCAGAAACTAACACAACATTGTAAAGCAACTATTTGCTGCCTAGTTGCTCAGTCGTGTCTGACTCTGTGACCCCATGGACTGTAACCCACCTAACTCCTCTGTCCATGGGATTTTGCAGTCAAGAATGCTGGAGTGGTTGTCATTTTCTCCAGGAGATCTTCCCAAAGCAGGAATTTGAACCCATATCTCTTTCATTGGAAGGTGGGTTCTTTACCACTGAGCAACCTGGGTAATCACTATGCCCCAATAAAAAGAAACAACAAAAAACTATAAAGGACCCATTCAACACAAAAATTAATTTCTCATAATATCTTTTGAAATTTCCAAAACCTACCACCTGAATAGCCCTTGTTTCCTATAGAGAGAACTTTTAAAATGACCTGTTGATGTATGGCAAAACCAATACAATATTGTAAAGTAATTAGCCTCCAATTAAAATAAATTAATTAAAAAAATAAAATGACATGTAATATTATTTAAGTAATTTCCTCTTGCCTTATATTTTGAGAGATACTCACTCTTCATGTAATGTATAACCAGTCACAGTGATTACTTGAGCTGCTTTATATCAATAATTATCCTTTTCAATATAAGATGCAAATAAAGCACTTGTTCTTTAAAGTTGAACTTTTTCCTAAGAATGAGGGTCATTCTTAAGGACAGAAAAAGGAACAAAAGAATAGTAGTATGTGGTAGGATACTCTTTTGTCTCCCAAATGCCTCTACTACCCACTGGGAGCAGTTTTAGGGCAGTGCAATTATAGAATTTAATTTTTAAAAATTATTGCTTTGATCTATATTAAATTGGAAAAAAAAAAACTCCTGGGTCGAAGAATTTAGGCTAGTTTCTGTTATCTGATTTTTTTTTTTTTTTTTAGTGATGTATTGTTTAAGAAAGAAGAGTAAGGCATTAACACCAAGTGCCTACGTGCATGTGTGTTTGGAGGTGAAGATGGTTGTTGCAGTGGGTTTTGAGATGTCTGAGGGATTGCTGGGGAGTATTGGTGGTTGAATGAGAAGGAGGAAGACAGGATGAAAGAGGAGAATTGAGAAAAATTGAGAATGGGACACTGGACAAAACATCTACACAAGTGCATTATTTCAGACCAGCTCTTTAGTCATGCTGACCTAGGAGTGCCAGATACTTTACTGAACCCAGTTTTGTGTGTTTGAGAGTTTCAAAAATCTCTTCTCCAATTGCTGCCTAAGGGAATCATGTTAATTGTATTCAGTTATACCACTCAAGATTAGGCCTAATCATTTTAAAAAATTTTAAGGATACTTGGTGAATACACAAAGAGGAGAGTAATAATCAGACACTGCTCTTCTCTTTATTTGAAATAGAGTTATTAAACAAACCCAACACTATCATTTTGCTCTCAAAATTCTTAATAGCCTTTCATAAGCCTACTTTCTCAATCATATTTTGAAATGCTTTCATACTTGGTTGTGCTCTCATTTTGGCATTTTAGATCACATTACTGTTTTCTTACTGGAGAGAATTTATTCTACATACATTATTTTAAACTATATTTTAATAATATATAAAGTAACAGGACTTTTTCCTCTAATAGTTTTGTTATCAGAGGGGTCATTCAGCTATCAAAGACTGCAATCAAATGTGCACTCGATATTGATCTAACTTGCTCTGTAATGATGAGATGCTCTGGAATCGACCTGGAGATTAGAAGGTGGACTCTGGGAAGGTGGGTACTGATGGGCTCTAATATCACGAAGGCTGTTATCTTGCTGTTACTAGTTAATGGAAGCCGCTGTCGAAAATAAGCAGCAGTATGAAGAAGGATGGCTGTTCTCTGAAGGCTGAGCTCTTAGTGCCTATGGGGTGAAGGTTGTGAGAATCAAGGTAATACACCTCCCTGATGGGGTCAGAGGTAAAGCAGTTGTAGGAGGTGTATGCAACCATGCCTGTGTTTGGGGAAGCAAACACTGCACACTTTAGTTGCTGGAGTTACAGCAACTAATACAGAGTTTCTGGTTTCCAAGACTTTAGTTTGATCAGAAAGAAAACAGGAATATTCTAAAAGCAATTCAAGGGCACCAGAAGTTAGTATTAAAAATAAAACAACTTTTTAAAACAGAGAATTAGTAATTTTAAAGTTGAATGTCTGCCAATGTTTGTTTTTAAAATTTACCTTAAATATTATATGTTCCAAAACTGTGTTCAGAAATAGAATTAGTATTCATACCAATTGTTTAATTAAAAAGAATTTTTTTTTTTGGTATGTTTTAAATAGTCTATAATGGCATTCTTTGTTTCTCAATTTTCAGTGCCAGGACAGAGAACTAATTTGTTTGGAGGGAAGACAAGCCACCTTACTCTCCAGTGAATGTTAATTACTTGAAGGCAAAAAGCAGGAGTTTTTAACTTGGGCCTAGAACTTTCCTCTCCTGGGCCCTGTTGGCTCAGACGGTAAAGTGTCTGTCTACAGTATGAGAGACCTGGCTTTAATCTCTGGGTCAGGAAGATTCCCTGGAGAAGGAAATGGCAACCCAATCCAGTACTCTTGCCTAGAAAATCCCATGGAAAGAGGAACCTGGTGCAGGCTACTGTCCATAGGGTCACAAAGAGTTGGACATGACTGAGTGTCTTCACTAGAACTTTCCAGAAGTTATTAGCTGAATGATGTGTTGATGTAAGTATTTTAGGGAAGAGATTGTAATTCTTACTAGATTTTCAAGATAATGACTCCTAATTAATAAATACATTCACTTTGGAGAATAATTTAAAATAAGCCTTTAAATTCCATTTTAGTGATAAAAACATCACAGTGACTCATATTAGTTTTGCTAATCTTTTGTCCCTAAGATCAGTTTTGCACTATCTTCAAATAAGTCCAACTTTCCTTCTTCTTTATTTCTGGAATTCTTTTTTNCATTTTAGTGATAAAAACATCACAGTGACTCATATTAGTTTTGCTAATCTTTTGTCCCTAAGATCAGTTTTGCACTATCTTCAAATAAGTCCAACTTTCCTTCTTCTTTATTTCTGGAATTCCTTTTTCTTAACTAAAAGGTTGCATTTTCCATTATGTCTGCCTACTTTCCAGAATATCAAAGTCGTTTTTCATTTCAGCACTCTTCTCTAAATTTAATTTCCACAACATTCTACTTTATAATACTCTGGCCATACTCACTAAATCTTTTAACAATACTATGTATTTCAAGGTCAAATTAAAACTGCTATTTATTACTTCAAAAAAGAGCTAAGAAGTAAACTTTTAGATGTTTTAATTTATTATACAAATTTAATAATTACATTCTGTAGACTAATACATTAAGTTATAATGGCATTTTTCCTATTCTTCAGTTCAGTTCAGTTGAGTCGGTCATTCCTATTCAACTCTTTCAGACCCTAAGAATCACAGCACGCCAGGCCTCCCTGTCCATCACCAACTCCCGGACTTTACCCAAACTAATGTGCATAGAGTTGGTCATGCCATCCAGCCATCTCATCCTCTGTTGTCTCATCCTCCTCCTGCCCACATTCCTTTCCAGCATCAGGGTATTTCCCAATGAGTCAACTCTTCCCATGAGGTGGCCAAAGTTTTGGACCANTATCTACTACTGTGGGCAGGAATCCCTCAAAAGAAATGGAGTAGCCATTATGGTCAACAAAAGAGTCCAAAATGCAGTACTTGGATGCAATCTCAAAAATGACAGAATGATCTCTGCTCATTTCCAAGGCAAACCATTCCTATTCTTAGGTTGTATTAATTAATCTATTTATGTTTTGATCTCTATCTTTGGCTTAAACCATTGTCATCTCTAGAGCCCATTTTTTAATTATATTGCACATTTTTATTGTGCCTTGTTTTAATTTTCTTCTAATATGTTTGTGATATGACAGCTTTAAAATTATGTGTTGTAATTGTAAATTTTTTCCCAAACCATAAACAGCCATTTATATTTGTAAACTCCACCAATTTTGTACTTCAGTGCCTTTTAAAATGTTTATTAAAAGCTTGTTCGCAATATTCAATTTCAAAAGGCAGTCAACTATTGAAAATAATTACTAATTCTGTAGTGAATTTATTTTATTCCTTTATTATGATTTCTTCAGCTGATCACTACAAATACCTAAATATATATCAAATATGTATGTATTTAATATAGACTTACATAGATATATTCAGATACAAGACTTAGCAGCTAAACAATGACAAGATATTTTAATATATTTATGTAAATACAAATAGGAATAAATATTTGGAAATTAACAGCAGTATGAGCCATCTTAGGTTTGTGTGCCTTCCCTGAAAAGTACTTTGATTTTTTTAAAAAAAAAGTAATTATAAGAACATTCAGTGACTTAAGAGATTTGTAAGGAGTGAAAGAAGTAATTTCCCAAGCATAATTGTAGAAAAATGCAACTCAATTATTTTGCGATGTATTAATATGAAATATATTAAATCTGGCAATCATTTCTTTTATAGTATAATACTTTACTGGTTATAGAAGAGTCTCCAATGAATAATTATTTTTTAATTTACACACACACAACTGAATAATAAAAATCTATACATTTATCGAAACTGATGCACTCAATATCCTAGAATTAACTTGGTTGATACTCAAGCAACTGTNCCAAGCATAATTGTAGAAAAATGCAACTCAATTATTTTGCGATGTATTAATATGAAATATATTAAATCTGGCAATCATTTCTTTTATAGTATAATACTTTACTGGTTATAGAAGAGTCTCCAATGAATAATTATTTTTTAATTTACACACACACAACTGAATAATAAAAATCTATACATTTATCGAAACTGATGCACTCAATATCCTAGAATTAACTTGGTTGATACTCAAGCAACTGTACAAATAACATTGGAGGAAAGTGAACTGTATTGTACTTTTTAAATATTTTTTGCAGAGCTTCAGGATTTTGGTTCCCCAACCAGGGATGTAACACATATCCTCCTCAGTGGAAGCTCCGAATTCTAACCCCAGACTGCCACGGAAGTCCCAGTGGACTTTTGAATATAACAAAATTAATCATAGTTTCTCTTTTTGTTTTTAATTTTTCCTCATGATTTCACATAAAAATTATTTTTAAATAAAGCTATTTAATGATGATAGACACTGGGTAAACCAGGACATATTTGATGTTCAGTCAGTTCAGTTCAGTTGCTCAGTCTTGTCCGACTCTTTGCAACACCATGAATCGCAGCACGCCAGGCCTCCATGTCCATCACCAACTCCCGGAGTTCACTCAGATTCAGGTCCATCGAGTCAGTGATGCCATCCAGCCATCTCATCCTTTGTCCCCAATCCCTCCCAGCATCAGAGTCTTTTCTGATGAGTCAACTCTTCACACGAGGTGGCCAAAGTACTGGAGTTTCAGCTTTAGCATCATTCCTTCCAAAGAAATCCCAGGGCTGATCT
>SJYA01002337.1:569237-604779 GCA_006410615.1 Neotragus moschatus | reverse complement strand
ATAACTTTTCTTCCAAGGAGTAAGTGTCTTTTAATTTCATGGCTGCAGTCACCATCTGCAGTGATTTTGGAGCCCCCCAAAATAAAGTCTGACACTGTTTCCACTGTTTCCCCATCTATTTCCCATGAAATGATGGGACCGGATGCCATGATCTTCGTTTTCTGAATGTTGAGCTTTAAGCCAACTTTTTCACTCTCCTCTTTTACTTTCATCAAGCATGCAAATGCAATTTAATTGGTTAGTAATTTAATACTAACCAATTAAATTGCATTTGCATAGGGCATGAATCAAGAAACAGATTTTCTACAAATCCTTAACATTGCGTGTTGTTGTTATTCAGTCTCTATGTCGTTTCTGACTCTTTGTGACCCCATGGACTGCAACACGCCAGGTTTCCCTGTCCTTCACTATCTCCCTGAGTACTTTCAGCCAATTCTTCCACATTTCTTAAAATTACAAAGTGGAATATGCCTTTACATAATATACCTTAATCTTTATTGCTGGTTATTCTCCGTTTTGCAGGACGGATTCCATAGAAATGTGTGAGATCACAACCATGGATGAGGTAACTTAGAAGCCATAATAAAACATTACATTCAATAATGCCAAGGAAGACACAGGAAGCTTTTCTTTCCATTTAAAAATGTTACCTAATACAGTTATTCTGAAATGCAGGAAACTTCCATGTTAGAATGAATGCTTTCTAATTTTCCTTCAGGTCATCACTTCTATCATCAGAATAAGAGACCAAGAATTGAGTCAGAGACAAGAGGAAATGAAGATAATTATAGCCCAGTTTATATGTCAGATTTGTAGTGCCAAATGCTTTACAAGCTTTTTACATGTGTTCTGGTTCTTTGCTAATGCAGCTACAATATCTCCAGGGCCTTTAACATCCTTTCTTTCATCTCTCAAGTGGCCCATAAATGATGGTTAGGAGAACACAGGGAAAAAAAAAAAAATGACCAGAGGGGTTTTCTAGTCATTCTTTCCAGTTTGATCATTTAAAACAAATTATTTTTCCTTTAAATTGGTTCTACGTAACTTAGAGGAACAGCTTAAATTTTTAAGGAATTCCACAAGCTAACCAAATATCTAAAAATGTTCCAATCACTCTTCAGGTACTGACAGTGATTTTCAGGGACCCACAGGTAGAGACAAGGACATTCTTGTCTTGGGTATTTTATGGGCAAGTGGAATGTAAGCTTTCCTCTTTCTCCCCTATCAGTGATGATAATAAGCCTAAAAATGGACTCAGCTTCAATTAGGGATGGTTTAATTGAGCTGTTGTTGAGTCACCCCTGATTTTCTTGTCACAGATTTTAGCTACAACATTTAGAGTGTCTGAAAATGTTGCTTTTTACAATGTGTGTGAAAACTGGGTGAGCTCTAGCCCTCCAGAGCTGCTGAAATCACACACATTGCACAGTAGGTTTACCCTCCTCAGAGAAATAACCTTTCTTTCAATGCATGATTTACTTACTCTTAAATATCACAATAGTTGGGTTTGGTAGCTTGCTTTCTCTTTGTTTGTTTGTTTGTTTGTTTCATTGTTTTGCCTTCATATGTTAAAGTTAAAATTCAGCAAAACAAATGAATATTAAAATTCAAAGGCTTTTGAAGACCTATAATTCAGTAATGAAAATCAGTATATAGATTTTCTTTTTTTCATATGAATGCAAGTTTCATGACCTAGAAACTGAACACTAAACACTTGGTCTGGTTTTGTTGATGGGATTTCTTCACGCAACTATACTAGACTTCAAAAAATCCAGTCAAATATACACATACACATAGTAAAAGCTAAGTTATTTTTTCATTTTAAGAAACTAATATGTTTTATTATACACAGAATATGCAAATTTCATTATTGCTCACTATTTTTTTAAAAAATTCTAAACATATTATCCATAAAACTACTTCAATTGTTTGCTTATTTCAGTGTAAGCCCTGCCCCTCCCCACCAAAATGCTAAGAGAAACAAATGAATAATGAAATGTTCTGTATCAGCTGCCTATGACTATACAAAAATCATCTTGCAATTTTAGAGGCCTAAAAAAAAGAATTATGTATTATTGCTCATGAGTATACAGATCAACAAGGTAATCATTCCAGTCTAGGACCTTTCTCCTCCGTGGTTTGCCATCAGTCACCTTGGTAACTCTGCTTCTAAAAGTTTTCTGGATATTGGTTGGGATGCCCTGTTTCTCTCTTCTGCTAGGTTCATTCATCTGCTAACTGAACAGGATTCAAGGAAATGAAGCTCTTTTGAAAATACAGCTTGAGAACATTGTAGGCTCCCTGTGAATCAGACTCAAATTCATTCTAATAGCCAAATCCACAATTATTTAGGAGACAGGTCTTGCCCTCTGGATTTACTCATGGCAGCCTTGGCCATGTCAGAAGGCTATGGGACAAGAATCTTAAGTTTCTTAGAAACCCTTTTATCGAGCTGAGAGAGGGATGCCTTGGCACTGATTTAAGTCTTAATAAAGGGTTTTATAATAATACACCCAATTTGATCTTGTTCTCAGAACTTGTTTTATGTTGGAGTCTATGCTAGTTGGGAAGACAGAATATAAGAGGCAATTTTTTTTTATTTATTTATTTTTTAGATCCCTCTAAATTTTTCTTGAAAACTGATCAGATCTTTCTCTAGTTTAAAGATTAACAAGCTAAGAGCTTTAGGCCATATTTAGCCCATCGCCTATTTTTGTATGAACTCTAAGCTAAGACTGTTAAATTTTCTTTTTTTTTTATGGTTAAAAACAATCAAAGGAAGGATAACACTTTGTGATACACGCATGTTTTGTTATATTCATATTTCAGTGTCCACAAATAAGGTTTCTTGCAGCACAGCTACACTCATTTGTTTACATATTAGCTCTGTTTTTGCACTGCAACAGCAAAATAGAATAGTTGAGACAGACTGAAGAGTCACAAAGTTACTATCTTTACAGAAGTTTGCTGACCTTTGCTCTAAGTGTTATCATTCTTGTACTACCTGATGGTATGCTGCGAAAAGGAGTCAACTAACATTTTTTCAACACTTTGCTGAAAATTATTTTTGTCAACATCTATCAATTTATTAGGAACATATCTATCAGTATGTGTTTCAGTATAGTCTTGTCAAATATTTTGTTAGTTTATAACATGAGGCTCTGCTTTTCTAGCCTCCAATAGCGATCTCCCACCAATCTTCCAACCTACATGAAATTGCTCACTGTGTTTCCATTGTCTGCTCCCTGCTTTGCTCTTAAACCAGAGTCATATATTTTAAGTCAATAGCATCCACTTCTGCATACCAACTTCTGTATCAATCACTTCTTACAGTTTAAGAAATAAACACAAAATTCAGTGGCTTAAGACAAAAAGGACTTATTATTGATCCTGAGTCTATGAGTCAACTGGGCAGTTGCACTGATCTTGCCTGGGCTTGTTTGTGTTCTGAAATCACCTTGTAGGCTGGTTGGTCTAAAATGATCTTTATTACAGATCTCTTATGGCTGGCTGTTGGCTGGTCCAGCAAGAAAGATTGGGCCATTGGCCTCTTGTCCTTAATCAAATGACCCTAGGCCTGTCCACATAATCATGGTAGGGACGTAAAAAAATGAGTGGAAGCATGCAAGGTTTCTTGAGGTATGGACTAGGAATTAACATCCCAGGTACGGACTAGGAATTAACATCCCAGGTATGGACTAGGAATTAATACCCCATAGCTTCTGCCTCAAAAGTTAACAAAAGAAACCTAGCTCAAATTTAATAAAGGGGGAAATAAATTAGGCATCTTGATGAAATAATCATACTACCTAAATGCTCTTTTAAGAAACTTTTGATACACAGAGTATACAGGTGTACAGAACATGCAAGCAAATTTGTGTTTGCTGCTGCTGCTGCTGCTAAGTCACTTCAGTCATGTTGAACTCTGTGCAACCCCATAGACAGTCGTCAATTCTGAATATATTATGCATAAAAGAAGAATCAATCAATCGTTCTATCTTTTCCAGTCCTAACACTGTAATGATGACAAATGAATAATGAAATACTCTCCACAGGTTATTTGCAATGATGAAGATCACATTCAGCTAAAGAACTGGGGAAAGGGCATCTAAAATAACCAAAGAAATGTAAATCCAGGTAACTCAGAGTACTTTTTCATCCCTCTTACGTCATCAGCCTAGAAGCTGTTCCTCTATATTTTAGGATTCCCCACTCCACTGTTAGTTCCACTATGCAGGTATGCTAAGTCACTTCAGTTCTGTCCAACTCTTTGTGACCCCGTGGACGTTAGCCCGCCAAGCTCCTCTGTCCATGGGATTTTCCATGCAAGAATACTGGAGTGGGTTGCCTTGCCCTCCTCCAGGGGATCTTCCCAACCTGGGGATCGAACCCATGTTCCTTACGTCTCCTGCATGGGCAGATGGATTCTTTACCACTAGCGCCACCTGGGAAGATGCTCCTTGCTCTGTTGCTAGTTATGCCTTGAATGCATTTGTTATATTCCTTTTCCTCAGTATTGTTTTCTTTTGGTAGGTATCACTGGCATAAAAAATAATAGGTAACATAGCTTTACCAACTATCTTTATTTTCCACAATTTTGTGTCCAAGTACTAATACAACGGGATTTAGCTTACTAATTGGTGTGACTCATTGCTCAGAGTAGGGTCTGAAGATTTGAACATTGACTGCAGGCTTCCTGGCTCAGAAACTGCTCTATAACACTCCTCCTTATGCATTTTCAAGGTTTTCATACTATTAAAATAGAAGAGGAAGAGGAANGTTTACATATTAGCTCTGTTTTTGCACTGCAACAGCAAAATAGAATAGTTGAGACAGACTGAAGAGTCACAAAGTTACTATCTTTACAGAAGTTTGCTGACCTTTGCTCTAAGTGTTATCATTCTTGTACGACCTGATGGTATGCTGCGAAAAGGAGTCAACTAACATTTTTTCAACACTTTGCTGAAAATTATTTTTGTCAACATCTATCAATTTATTAGGAACATATCTATCAGTATGTGTTTCAGTATAGTCTTGTCAAATATTTTGTTAGTTTATAACATGAGGCTCTGCTTTTCTAGCCTCCAATAGCGATCTCCCACCAATCTTCCAACCTACATGAAATTGCTCACTGTGTTTCCATTGTCTGCTCCCTGCTTTGCTCTTAAACCAGAGTCATATATTTTAAGTCAATAGCATCCACTTCTGCATACCAACTTCTGTATCAATCACTTCTTACAGTTTAAGAAATAAACACAAAATTCAGTGGCTTAAGACAAAAAGGACTTATTATTGATCCTGAGTCTATGAGTCAACTGGGCAGTTGCACTGATCTTGCCTGGGCTTGTTTGTGTTCTGAAATCACCTTGTAGGCTGGTTGGTCTAAAATGATCTTTATTACAGATCTCTTATGGCTGGCTGTTGGCTGGTCCAGCAAGAAAGATTGGGCCATTGGCCTCTTGTCCTTAATCAAATGACCCTAGGCCTGTCCACATAATCATGGTAGGGACGTAAAAAAATGAGTGGAAGCATGCAAGGTTTCTTGAGGTATGGACTAGGAATTAACATCCCAGGTACGGACTAGGAATTAACATCCCAGGTATGGACTAGGAATTAATACCCCATAGCTTCTGCCTCAAAAGTTAACAAAAGAAACCTAGCTCAAATTTAATAAAGGGGGAAATAAATTAGGCATCTTGATGAAATAATCATACTACCTAAATGCTCTTTTAAGAAACTTTTGATACACAGAGTATACAGGTGTACAGAACATGCAAGCAAATTTGTGTTTGCTGCTGCTGCTGCTGCTAAGTCACTTCAGTCATGTTGAACTCTGTGCAACCCCATAGACAGTCGTCAATTCTGAATATATTATGCATAAAAGAAGAATCAATCAATCGTTCTATCTTTTCCAGTCCTAACACTGTAATGATGACAAATGAATAATGAAATACTCTCCACAGGTTATTTGCAATGATGAAGATCACATTCAGCTAAAGAACTGGGGAAAGGGCATCTAAAATAACCAAAGAAATGTAAATCCAGGTAACTCAGAGTACTTTTTCATCCCTCTTACGTCATCAGCCTAGAAGCTGTTCCTCTATATTTTAGGATTCCCCACTCCACTGTTAGTTCCACTATGCAGGTATGCTAAGTCACTTCAGTTCTGTCCAACTCTTTGTGACCCCGTGGACGTTAGCCCGCCAAGCTCCTCTGTCCATGGGATTTTCCATGCAAGAATACTGGAGTGGGTTGCCTTGCCCTCCTCCAGGGGATCTTCCCAACCTGGGGATCGAACCCATGTTCCTTACGTCTCCTGCATGGGCAGATGGATTCTTTACCACTAGCGCCACCTGGGAAGATGCTCCTTGCTCTGTTGCTAGTTATGCCTTGAATGCATTTGTTATATTCCTTTTCCTCAGTATTGTTTTCTTTTGGTAGGTATCACTGGCATAAAAAATAATAGGTAACATAGCTTTACCAACTATCTTTATTTTCCACAATTTTGTGTCCAAGTACTAATACAACGGGATTTAGCTTACTAATTGGTGTGACTCATTGCTCAGAGTAGGGTCTGAAGATTTGAACATTGACTGCAGGCTTCCTGGCTCAGAAACTGCTCTATAACACTCCTCCTTATGCATTTTCAAGGTTTTCATACTATTAAAATAGAAGAGGAAGAGGAATGTGTCTTGACTTGAATCATTTGGGACTATCAGATAAAGACACACACACACACACACACACACACACACACACACACGCATTCTATGTCTGCCTTGTAAAACTCAAGACAAATTTCCAACTGTGAATGTTAGGATACTCCTTGTCTAGAAAAATAGAGAATCAGAGACCTAGGATCAAATACTAAGTGAATCCAATGGGCTTTTACAGGTGGTTTTCTTGAAAGGTCAGTGTTTATTTTGTTAGCTTCTGATGGTATTGTTTCCTTGAAGCATAGAATTGTCACCAAGCTGGAAGAATTATTTTCCTTTCCTAGAGACTCTTTTGGGGAGCTTTGTCTGGGGTTTGTATGGTGGCTGCAAAGCCACCTGAGACTAAGAAAGACTCTTTCCTCCAAACATAAGATGAGAGAGAGGCAAAAGTTTTTACAATTTGTTTTGTAGCACTGCCAACACAAGGGAAAGTATCCAAAGAGTTAGACTTTTTAAAAGAGGTTGTTTTTATAGGTTGCCTTATTTAAAACTTATTTTTTTGTAATCAGAGATTTACCCTCTTTAGAAGAGGAGTGTGCTCTGGGGTCATCTTCACCTCCTACTTATAAGAGTGAAACGTGGTTCCCTTTTTATTCAAATACTGAGTTCCACTCATTTACAGTGATATCCAAAATGTCACTTCCTCAGACAGTTCTGCTCTCTGATTTTTTTTTAAATTATGTATTTACTTAAATTTAAGACTACTTTTTCAAGCAGATTTCGTGAGACTTTGGGTGTCAGTGTGGAACAGCCTCCAACTTCTGGATGGAGCCATACTTCCTCCAGAGTCTGGTATTCATTGGTTACTTTAAAAAGACCCAGCAGATATGTTTACAGTTTCCAATATCTGAGGCGAGATCACCTCGCTGTGTTGGGTGTTTCCAGACTGGTCTTTACAAATGAAATGGAGATAGTGAGAGGATTTATAATTCTCCTCTGTGAGTTACCTCAGACATAGGAAGTGGGCATGTGAATTGACCTTCCTATCCTATTCCATACATACTTTCCCTCTAGTCTAATTCAGTAACATATGTATTCAGTTAGCTGCTTCATCTCAATTCCCTCAATTCCCTACCCATCCCTACACAAACCTTAATCTGCAAGGTCACCAGACTTTTGGAAAAACAACTGTGAGTAATTAATTTATCAATTGTAGGTGCAACTTGCAAAATTCAATGGATTCTTAAGAACATTAATGTGATTTATGAGTGTATGTATTCGTAGGTTTTATCAGCTTCTTCAAATACATACTAGTAGGTATAGAGCCACATTCATTTCTCCTACTTTTCATTCAGTTCAGTTCAGTTCAGTCGCTCAGTTGTGTCCAGTTGTTTGTGACCCTGTGGACTGCAGCATGCCAGGCTTCCCTGTCCTTCACCAACTCCCAGAGCTTGCTCAAACGCATCCCCATCAAGTCAGTGATGCCATCCAACCATCTTATCCCCTTTCATCTCCTTCTCCTGTCTTCAATCTTTCCCAGCATCAGGATCTTTTCAAATGAGTCAGCTCTTCGCATCAGGTGGCCATAGTATTGGAGCTTCAGCTTCAGCATCAGTTCTTCTAATGAATATTCAGAGCTGATTTCCTTTAGGATTGACTGGCTTAATCTCTTTTCAGTTCAAAGGACTCTCAAGAGTCTTCTACAACACCACAGTTCAAAAGCATCAATTTTTCAGTGCTGAGCTTTCTTTATGGTCCACTTCTCACATCAATAATTTTTTTGACTAGAAGGACTTTTGTTGGCAAAGTAATGTCTCTACTTTTGAATATGCTGTCTAGATTGGTCATTGCTTTTCTTCCAAGGAGCAAGTGTCTTTTAATTTCATGGCTGCAATCACCATCTTCAGTGATTTTGGAGCCCAAGAAAATAAAGTCTCTCACTGTGTTCATTGTTTCCCCATCTATTTGCTATGAAGTGATGGGCCTGGATGCCATGATCTTTGATTTTTGAATGCTCAGTTTTAAGCCAGCTTTTTCACTCTCCTCTTTCACTTTCATCAAGAGGCCCTTTAGTTCTTCGTTGCTTTCTGCCATAAGGGTGATGTCATTTGCATATAAGAGGTTATTGATATTTCTCCCAACAATATTGATTCCAGTCTGTGCTTCATCCAGCCCAGCATTTCACATGATGTACTCTGCATATAAGTTAAATAAGCAGGGTGACAGTATGTGGTGGCAATATACAGCCTTGATGTAGTTCTTTTCCAATTTGGATCCAGTTCCTTGTTCCATATCTGTTTCTGTTTCTTCTTGACCTGTATACAAATTTCTCAGGAGGCAGTTAAGGTGTTCTGGTATTTCCATCTCTTTAAAAAATGTCCATGGATTATTTTGATTCACACAGTCAAACGTTTTAGCATGGTCAGTAAAGCAGAAGTAAATTTTTTCTGGAACTTTCTTGCTTTTTCTATGATCCAACGGATGTTGGCATTTGATCTCTGGTTCCTCTGTCTTTTCTAAAACCAGCTTGAACATCAGGAAGTACATGGTTCACATATTGCTGAAGCCTGGCTTGGAGAATTTTGAGCATGACTTTACTAGCATGTGAGATGAGTACAATTGTGTGGTAGTTTGAGCATTCTTTGGCATTGCCTTTCTTTGGGATTGGAATGAAAACTGACCTTCACTAGTCCTGTGACCACTGCTGAGTTTTCCAAATTTGCTGGCATATTGAGTGCAACACTTTCAAAGGATCATCTCTTAGGATTTGAAATAGCTCAACTGGAATTCCATCATCTCCAGGAGCTTTGTTTGCAATGATGCTTTCTAAGGCCCACTTGACTTCAGACTCCAGGATCTTGCTCTAGTTGAGTGATCACACCATCATCATTATCTGAGTCATGCAAATCTTTTTTTGTATCGTCCTTCTGTGTTTCATTGCCACCTTTTCTTAATATCTTCTGCTTCTGTTAAGTCCATACTGTTCTGTCCTTTATTGTGCCCATCTTTGCCTAAAATTTTCCCTTGGTATCTCTAATTATCTTGAAGAGATCTCTCAGTTCATTTCAGTAGCTCAGTCATGTCCGACTCTTTGTTACCCCATTAATTGCAGCATTCCAGGCCTCCCTGTCCATCACCAGCTCCCTGAGTTCACTCAAACTCACACCCATTGAATTGATGATGCCATCCAGCCATCTCATCCTCTGTCGTCCCCTTCTCCTCCTGCCCCCCAATCCTTCCCAGCATCAGAATCTTTTCCAATGAGTCAACTCTTCATGTGAGGTAGCCAAAATAATGGAGTTTCAGCTTTAGCATCAGTCCTTCCAAAGTATACCCAGGACTGATCTCCTTTAGAATGGACTGGTTGGATCTCCTTGCAGTCCAAGGGACTCTCAAGAGTCTTCTCCAACACCACAGTTCAAAAGCATCAATTCTTTGGCGCTCAGCCTTCTTCACAGTCCAACTCTCACATCCATACATGACCACAGGAAAAACCATAGCCTTGACTACAGATCTTTGTTGACAAAGTAGTGTCTCTGCTTTTGGATATGCTATGTAGATTGGTCATAAGTTTTCTTCCAAGGAGTAAGCATCTTAATTTCAAGGCTGCGATCATCATCTGCAGTGATTTAGGAGGCCCCCAAAATAAAGTCTGACACTGTTTCCACTGTTTCCCCATCCATTTCCCATGAAGTGATGGGACCAGATGCCATGATCTTCGTTTTCTGAATGTTGAGCTNGCAGTCCAAGGGACTCTCAAGAGTCTTCTCCAACACCACAGTTCAAAAGCATCAATTCTTTGGCGCTCAGCCTTCTTCACAGTCCAACTCTCACATCCATACATGACCACAGGAAAAACCATAGCCTTGACTACAGATCTTTGTTGACAAAGTAGTGTCTCTGCTTTTGGATATGCTATGTAGATTGGTCATAAGTTTTCTTCCAAGGAGTAAGCATCTTAATTTCAAGGCTGCGATCATCATCTGCAGTGATTTAGGAGGCCCCCAAAATAAAGTCTGACACTGTTTCCACTGTTTCCCCATCCATTTCCCATGAAGTGATGGGACCAGATGCCATGATCTTCGTTTTCTGAATGTTGAGCTTTAAGTCAACTTTTTCACTTTCCTCTTTCACTTTCATCAAGAGGCTTTTTAGTTCCTCTTCACTTTCTGCCATAAGGGTGGTGTCCTCTGCATATCTGAGGTTATTGATATTTCTCCTGACAATCTTGATTCCAGCTTGTTTTTCTTCCAGCCCAGCATTTCTCATGATGTACTCTTCATATAAGTTAAATAAGCAGGATGACAATATACAAGCTTGTCATATTCCTTTTCCTATTTGGAACCAGTCTGTTTTTCCATCTCCAGTTCTAACTCTTGTTTCCTGACCTGCATACAGATTTCTCAAGAGGCAGGTCAGGTGGTCTGTTATCTCTAGTCATTCCCATATTATTGTTTTCCTCTATTTATTTGCATTGATCACTGGGGAAGTCTTTCTTATCTCTCCTTGCTATTCTTTAGAGCTCTGCATTCAGAATTCTAAATATGATTTTCTCCTTTGCCTTTTGTTTCTCTTCTTTCTTAGCTATTTGTAAGACTTCCTCAGACAACCATTTTGCCTTTTGCATTTCTTTTTCTTGGGGACTGTCTTGATCACTGCCTCTGCACAATGTCACGAACCTCTGTCTATAGTTCTTCAGGCACTCTGTTTATCAGATCTAATCCCTGAATCTATTTGTCACTTCCACTGTATAATTGTAAGCAATTTGATTTAGGTCATACCTGTAAAGTCTAGTAGTTTTAAATAGCCAAGAGTTTGTAATTTTGTGGCACCACTGTATATAAAGATTTAAAGTTACTTAGAAGAAAGGGATTAATTACTATATCAGATCAAATTTTGCTAAAAGTTTGCTGGCAAGCTTATTGACAATCCTAAGCTTAAGAACTTTTTTTAAAAGTTACATAAAACAACAATAGAAGCATTAGTATTTTTCTCTTGTAGCCATTTTAAGCATTCGCTTTTTTAAAGTATAATTGTCTAATAAGAATGTGCATTTCAGAAGTATATAGATTGATGAATTTTCACTTATTGAACACACCTGTGTAATCAGCATCCTTGTCAATAAACAGAACAGTCCTAACATCAGGAACACCTTCTGCTCACACTTCCTTCCAGAGGGTAGTATTTGTGAAGGAAAAAATTCTAACATGGGAGGAAATGTAAGGGCACCTGATATCCATCCAAGTTTTATTTTCTTCATCTGTAAAATGAGTGGAACAATAAATATGCTAAAAAACTTGCTTCATTGAATGTGAGCATCTCTATGAAAACAAGTTGTAAACCACAGCAAGCTGCACAAATGAACGGTATTATTTTAATTTTCTGTTATTACAAAGTGCCCATTGCAGAGTTCACCTTGGCAAAATGATCAGACTTGGCCCAAACTGAGGGAGCATTGCTGGGGCATGCCCACAGGCTGCCTTCCAACAGACCTCTTAGAGTCTCATTACCTTGGTAGATTTGCCTGGCTCCAAGTCTGGCCCTCAGCCCTTCCAAACTTTGAAACCTAGTTGTCTATTTCTAAAGGGCCTAGTGATATTAAATAAGCTTGAGAGACTGATTTTAAAGGTCGAAGCCCTGATTTATTCATTTACAATGAGGGGACCAGGCACTCGAATCCTCAGACCAGAACATTCTCTCCCTGCTGCTCTTCCTCTGGGGGAGCTATGCTGTATCCACAGACTTGCTCAGTGAGTATGGTTTCAGAATAAGCATGAGGTGACAGGAAGCTCCTCCTCTGGTCTGTGATCTTGGTTCCCTCCTCTTTTGTACTGATGCACCTCTGAACGTTTTCTGTCCTCTTCAGACCAACTCAGCTGCCAACCCAATAAGAAAGCAGTCTGAAGCCTCCAGCTTCCAAAATTACACCTATAAACGTTTTCCTCTTGGGAACATCCTGGGTACTTAGAGTTATTATCACAGAAGTTGATGAGAATGAGACACTTACAGGATGTAGGGCTCTTAATTAAAAAAAAAAAAAATTAGTCATAAGTCCTATACAGGCTCACCTGCCTTGGCAGCTCTTGGACCTAGTTTCCCTCCCTCTCTTCTGGCAGAGATATGCCTGTCTGGCTGGAGCAGCCAGAGATGGTTGGATTTCCCCTGCCTTCTTGTCTTCTTTGTGGTAATTCTGAATGCTTGCTTCTGAAGTTCACCTTCTTTCTTTTGTATAAGTAGCAGAGGAAGGTAGAAGTTCCCCCACCAGAGACCTGTGGGTAACTGAGATGGAAGTTTACACTCCTGAAGGTCAATGCTGACCATCAGTACTAGTAGAAGTTATGACCATTTCGCCTGCTGCTGCTGCTGTTCAGTCGCTTAGTCATGTCTGACTCTGCAATGCCATGGACTGTAACCCACCAGGCTCCTCTGTCCATGGGATTTCCCAGGCAAGAATACTGAAGTATTCCTTCTCTCCAGAGGGTCTTCCCAGCTCAGGGATCCAACCAGAGTCTCCTGCTTGGCAGGCAGATTCTTTACCACTGAGCCACCTGGGAAGCCCAGTTACTTCTCATATCCAGCACTTAATTTTTTTTCTCTTTTTTTATGTCTGGGCTGATCGATTCTAAACTCTTGAGCTCATAACTGACAATATTGACAATAATTTTAATGTGTCTCAGGTGAACCTCATACTTCTAAGGTCTACATTTCTTATTAATTTAGTTGACACATTTTAAATATTTAAATCTGAGAGAATCATAAAACTGACTTAATATTTAATCATTCAAGCATTTTCCTCCACTCTTGATTTTTTAAATTTGGAAACAGAATGTTACTCAGGATAATTTAATATATGTTATGTCAGCAATTTTTAAAAAGAGACTTCTGTTGCTGTAAAAACTGGCAGACACCAAACAGACAAAGTCTCAGAATAATTGATAAGGACAACAGAAGTAAGAATTTTGACTCCCAGTAGGCAAACCACCTGTATAAACAACACTTCTAACTTCAATCTGAGTTGCTGGCTTCTGAACACTCAATTATTTAGGGCATTCAAAGGATTTCACTAATGAAAGAAATAGCTTACAGGCCTGAATTACAAAGGTGTTTTTTTATCATTAAAAATTAGGTTTTAATAACAAGTATTGTCATTGGTATGCTTTTCTCTCAGAACTAGAACCCTTCTATTTTAATGTATTAATTATGTTTTTGTATTCAGAATGTTTTAACACTATTTTGCTTTGAAATCTTCAGGCATTCATTCTTAGAGATCGAATCTAAAAAGACAGAAAATGACCATCCAGATGTTTCCACATTCCTCTGCATTACCATCCAGACAGTATCTTCTGGTTTTAATCCCTTTGGGATTTAAGAATTAGTTTGAATTAGATGAGCTACACGCACAGTGTTCTCTTTTTGCATTAATATGCTTTGCATAGCTTGTTATCGCAGTGAATTGACTTACAGAATTCCTGACCCATATTGAAAAGGACAATAATATTTTGTTTGGTATTGTTTTACTGAAGAGTTGAAAATTAAATTATTTTTAAATACATGTTTTACCTTAGCACAGCTTTCAATTTTTAGAAAATTGTAAGGATCAAAAAGAGTTCCCATATTTCTGTACCCATTTCCCCTTATTAGTAATATCTTACATTAATATAGTACTTCTGTTACAATTAAGCCAATATTCATGTTATTATGAACTAAAATCCATAGTTTCTTCAGATTGCTGCTACTGCTAAGTCGCTTCAGTCATGTCTGACTCCATGTGACCCCATAGACGGCAGCCCACCAGGCTCCCCTGTCCCTGGGATTCTCCAGGCAAGAACACTGGAGTGGGTTGCCATTTCCTTCTCCAATGCATCAAAGTGAACAGTGAAAGTGAAGTTGCTCAGTCGTGTCCGACTCTTCGCGACCCCATGGATTGTAGCCCACTAGGCTCCTCCATCCATGGGATTTTCCAGGCAAGAGTACTGGAGTGGGGTGCCATTGTCTTCTCCTATTCAGATTAGTTTTTGCCTAATATTCTTTTTGTCTTCCAGGATTCCATCTAGAACACCACCTTACGTTTACTTGTTGTGTACCCTGAGGCTCCTCATGACTGTGGTAGTTTCTCAGATGTTCATTCCTTGTCTTTGATGACCTTGACAGCTTGAGGAGCACTGGTTAGTTATTTTGAAGAATGTCTCTGAATAAGAATTGGTCTGATGTTTTTTCCTCATAGTTATACTAGGGTTATGGAGTTTGAAGAGGAAGATCACAGAAGTAAAGTACCATTTTCATCAGACCTTATCAAAGATACATGGATTATCTCTTTAAAATTGGTCTTAAGCACCTGGCACAGGCAATGTTTCTCCATTGAAAGGTTGCCGTCCCTCTCTTCACCATCCCACAGTCTTCTTTGGAAGGAAGCCACTATGTGCAGCCCTCATGGAAGGAGTGGAGCGTTATGCCTCACCTCCTGGAGGGCACAATATCTACACATATCATTTGGAATTCTTCCTCACAGGAGATTTGTCGAATTATTCTCCCAATTTATTATTTATTCATTTGTTCACTTATTTATATCAATATGAACTCATGAATATTCATTTTTTACACTGAGTTATTATCTAATGCTCCAGGTTCATCATGTATATTTTCTACCCCAGTCCTAGAATCACTCATTCTCCAGGGAGTCTGGTTCCCTTTACTGGACAATGTTAGAAACCAAGAAGTGAGTGCTAGCACTTAGCTATTGGTATGTCATTGATTCTAGGTCTTCAACAGTGTAAAGAAATGTATTTGTGTACCATTTTATAGAGAGGAAAAGGAAGTTGGGAGGACTCTAGGAGACAAAGAGATTATGACTTTTTACTGGCTAAGTCCTCTCCAAGGAAAAAATGACTTCTCCTGTTGGGCTCTGCCATCCTCACAGGGCATCAGAACTCCCTCTTCTGGTTCTCCAACTCTATTTAATTGAAGTTTCTGTTTGTTTGTTTTTTTTTTTTTTTTTTTTTACAAATCCAACTCTAATTACCAAATGGATCATTCTATCCTCATTCCTTTGCTTATCTGCAAACTACCACTCCAACAGCAAGAAACCTGGATTCAACCAAGTACACTCCACTGACTTAATCACTGTCAATGTACATATACAGCAGTTAAAATTGTTAATCAGTACACTTGTAGGAGATAAATTTATTAACTAGAGGACAGCAATACTTTAGTCTCACAAACTCCACTTGTTTTCAAAAATTTCCTAGGTCAGCAGGACTTTAAGTTGTTTCATGTATTTGTAATATTCTTTTATCATATTCTACATTCCATCTTGGGATTCCTCCAATCTCTTAAAGATTTTTAGGGGGTGGAAATTCATTTATATTAAGGTTTTGGCTTCCCTGGTGGCTCAGATGGTAAAACATCTGCCTGCAATGTGGGAGACCTGGGTTCCATCCCTGGGTTGGGAAGATCCCCTGAAGAAAGAAGTGCCAACCCACTCCAGTATTCTTGCCTGGAAAAGTCCATGGACAGGGAAGCCTGGTAGGCTATAGTCCATGGGGTTGCAAAGAGTCAGACATGACTGAGCAACTTCACTTCACTTTATATATTGAGGTTCACCTTTTGTGGCTTAAAGTTATATGGAATTTAACAAATACACAATTTCATGTATCTACCATCATTACGATACTTTTCCTGTCCTAAGAAATCCTCTGTGCTTCATCTATGCAACTCTTTCCCTCCCACTAAACTCCTGCAAACCATTGATTTTACCATTGTTATAATTTTGCCTTTTTCATAGGTCATATCATTGAAATTATAAATTATGTGACCTTTTCAGATGCATTTTTTTTTTACTTAATATGGATTTAAGATTCATCAATTGTTTTCTGTGGCTTAATGGCTCATTTTTTTAAATTGCTGACTAATATTTTATTGTAAGGATGTAGCACAGTTTATTTGTTCGCCTATTGAAGGACACCTTGGTTGCTTCCAGCTTTTGACAATTATGAATAAAGCATACAAGTTTTTGGATAGACAAATGTTTTCAAATCAGTAAAGTAAATAATTTAGAAGAGAGGTTACTGTATCGTATGGTAATATTATGTTTAGATTTGCAAGGAACTGCCAAATTTACTCCCAAAGTGGCTGTAACATTTTGAATTCCTACCAGAAATGAATGAAAGTTTTATTGCTCTGCATTCTTGCCAGTGATTGATATTATCAGTATTTTGGATTTTAGTCATTCTAGAACTTCTGTAGTGATATCTTATTATTTTAATCTGCAATTCTCTGATAACAAAAATATACATCTTTTCATATGCTTACTTGCCACCTATATATCTTCATTAGTGAGACATCTGTTCAGATCTTTTGCACACTCAAAGAAAATTGTTACTTATTTTCTTCTTGTTGAATTTTAACAATTCCTTGTATATTTTGGATACCAAGTCTTTAACAGATAAGGGTTTTGTTACTATTTTCTCCCAGTCTGTGCCTTGTCTTTTCATCCTCTTAACAGTGTCTTTTGCAAAGCAAAAATTCTAATTTTCACAAAGTTCAATCTATATTTTTTCTTGAGTTGTACTTTGGATCTTGCTTTTTGGGCTGCTTTGTCAAAAAACTCATCACCAGGAAAATATTTTTAATAGCAGTATATCTGGTTTTGAATATTGAATGCTTTGAAATAATGGCTTCTGATCTCTTTATCTTTTTTCTCTCTTTCTCTGCTCTCTTTTCTCATTCTTTGTTTTGCTTTCTCTTTCTTTTGTTCCTTCTTTTCCTTGTGGCAATATGTAAGCTAGAATACAAAGAGTGTAATTAAGATAAGCTAATTGATGATCAGATAAGATAACAGTTGATGATGACTTTAATGTATTTTCTTCTATGAATTCTTTACCAAAATGTTGGAAATACATTTGTGATTCTCTGATCATTTATATGTTAGCTTGTTCATAGTAAATTGTCTGTAGTAGTAATCAGGGGATACTTTGGTAATGCATCAATTAATTAAAATCAATTTTGTAATATACATTAATTATCAACACAATAAATGTATACTGTTATCAATTATAAATACTTATTCAAAGACAGGTATGTTCTCAGAAAGGATTCCCTATGATTGAATACAAAGTATTGTCATGTTGTCACATCATTCATCATGTTCCCTCCTTGAAAATCTAAGCAAGGAAGACATTCACAATGCAACTGGTCAGTATAAGAAGCTATACTACATAGGATATACAAATGTAAGAAGTCCCTGTTGATGCTATATACAGTGATTGATGAATGTAGTGATGAATGCTGAGAATTCATGGAAGGTTTTAGGAAGAAGAAGAACTTGTGCTTGCCATCGAGGATAATTATAATTTAGATAGTCCAAGTTAAATAGAAAAGGATACTCCAAGTGAAGAAAAACATAAGCAAGGGCACTGGTCTGAGAATAAATACATCCTACTCACTGGGGAGATATAACAAGTTCAGTTCAGTCGTTCAGTCATTTCCGATTCTTTGAGACACCATCAATGGCAGCACTCCAGGCCTCCCTGTCCATCACCAACTCCCGGAGTTCACCCAGACTCACATCCATCGAGTCANCCATACGATTTTTGTCCTTTATCAAGCCCATGTTTGCATGAAATGTTCCCTTGGTATCTCTAATTTTTTTGAAGAGCCCTCTAGTCTTTCCCATTCCATTGTTTTCCTCTATTTCTTTGCATTGATAGCTGAAGAAGGCTTTCTTATCTCTTCTTGCTATTCTTTGGAAATAAAAAATCTCTGGCCAAATGGCTTTTAAAATCAAGATGGTAAGTAGATTAGTAGATTAGATGTGGATACGTAAGGGCTATGGTTTTTTAAATAGATAGTTGATGCTACAAAAAGGATTGTTTAAGACCTTGTGAGTACTGAGGCTTCTGTTATGCCATAGTCAGGGCACTCTGAAACCCTCTCAGCATATGGCATTCTCCAGTCCCTTGTGTTCGGCTCAGATGTAGAAATATAGTTTAATTGGGTCTAACAGAGGAAAATTTATGATTTTAATTTGATAGTATTTGGAAAAAAGTTCCCTCTCCTGAATAGCATGACATACAGATGGGCCATTTGAATTTCTGCCGTCATTTCAGCTCCATGAAGGATAAGACCTGCCAATGGAGGATGATGACTCCGAGAGGATCAGAGAACAGAGCCAGAACACTGATCAAAGGTTCCTTGGAGCCCGGCCTGCTTCTCGATTGTTATGTTAATTGAGCCAGTAAATTTCCATTACGTGCCTTTTTCCTGGTCCTCAGAATTTTTTTTTTTTCTCTCTCTCTTTCTCTCACATCCCACATATAACCTCACACTAGAGACTTAATTTTGTTCTCCCTTCAAAATACATTTAGATCCTAGTATTTATTTCTCACATCTCTACCCAGTCTCCCTAATGCAGAGCAGCATCAGCTAGCACCTGAATTAATACAACAGGCTTCTAAATAGTCTCCCTTTTCCCACCCTTGTTCCTTCACAGNGTTCTCCCTTCAAAATACATTTAGATCCTAGTATTTATTTCTCACATCTCTACCCAGTCTCCCTAATGCAGAGCAGCATCAGCTAGCACCTGAATTAATACAACAGGCTTCTAAATAGTCTCCCTTTTCCCACCCTTGTTCCTTCACAGTCAATTAACCACACTGGCAGCAGTGATCTTTTAAACATAAAAATAAGATCTAACTATGCCTCTGCTCAGCTTTCTCTAGAAGCTCCCTGTATTACATGGAATAAAATCCAAAGCCCAGCTGATGGCCTACCAGCCCCTACAGGATTTGGAACCCTGATGCTTCCACAATATTATCTCTTACTATTCAATCCTTGTTTCCCCCTGCCATAAGACTTTTTTTTTCTTGCTTCTCAAACACATAAAACACATTCTCACCTTATGGCCTTTATGTTTGTTGCTGTTTCTACCTGAAATATAGTTTTATAGGATATTGCTTTGTCTTTTCCCCTTACTTTGTATTTTTTTTTTTTTATCAAAGAGAATTTGGCTTCCATTTGGTACCCTGTCCTCACTGGTATCGGATAATATTTTTATCATCCAGCTTTATTTTCCTTCAAAGTTCTTGTCACCAATAGAGACATTACTTAGTTGTTGATTTTTTTATTCCCTCCACTAACAATAGAATGTAAGTTTCACAGTATATGATAACTTTTTTTAAAGCAATATCTTTAGCACCTGGAACAGGCAGGCAATACATAGTATATGGTCTTGGATTGAATCAAACTATTCTTAAAACTAATTAGAGTCATTCTTATTTCTATTAATGTTGTTTTGCTACTAAAAACACTTTCATTAGCTAATCAGTCTTCAGTAAAACTTAATAGAGAATATAACATGTCCAAATAGAAAGACTATATTGTAAATTATAGAATAGTGCGTTAAAATGAACTCTTTGTATTTAATGAATTATCCACTTATAAGAGATTATTGCACAGTTAAGAAAAATGAAACAACGATTCATAGAAATCCTTTGTATTGATAAAAGGAAAACAACCAAGAATAAAGCAGTTCTCACTGCAAAAATGTGAATGTTTTATTAAAAAAAAAAAAATGCCCAGCTCAGTGTGCCTGTTTGGAGTGGGTTGCTGTTTCCTCTTCCAAGGGATCTTCCCAATCCAGGGATCAAACCTGTCTTGATCCTGTGTCTGCATTGCAGGTGGACTCTTTACCCACTGAGCCATTAGGAAAGGCTTCTACAAGTACTATGTCATAGTCTTATGTTGCCTGACAAAAAACAAATGATGTGATTTACGAGGGATTCAGTTGTATAAAGGGCTGTCCAGGTGGTGCAGCGGTAAGAAATCTGCCTGCTAATGCAAGAGACTTAAGAGACCCAGGTTTGAAAATCCCTGAGTCAGGAAGGTCCCCTGGAGAAGGGAATAGCTGCCCACTCCAGTATTCTTGCCTGGGAAGTCCCATGGACAGAGGAGCCTGACAGGCTACCGTCCATGGGGTCACAAAGAGTCAGATACAACTGAGCCACTAACACACACAGACAGTTACATAAAAGGTAGAAACTGAGGAATTATTCATTTATAGAATTCATCTTAAGTGTCAAAGAGCTTGACACTCTGCTGAATTTCAGCTTTTTGCTGAATGCTTTACAAAGACTATCTTATTTAAAATTTCTAACTCATATCTGGTGAATATTAGTTCTTACAGAATGCAGTTCAGAAAGAGAAAAAAAAAAAAAATTCCCAAGAGCTTGCAACTTGTACTTGACATCCAAATCCAAACCTTCAAGCACCAAAACTCAGAAGAAATGCTTCTTCCAAAAACTATATGTAAGGCTATTGGTATATATACAAAAATATTTTTAAATTTATTTTTAATACTTAGTGAAGTATAATGGACTTACAATATTATATTAGTTTTAGGAGTACCACATAGTGATTTGATATTTTTATGTAGTACAAAATGTTTACCACATATCTAGTTATCACCTGTCACCAAGCAAGGTTCAGTTCAGTTCAGTTCAGTTCAGTTGTTCAGTCATGTCCGACTCTTTGCGATCCCATGAATCAGAGCACACCAGGCCTCCCTGTCCATCACCAGTTCCCGGAATTCACTCAGACTCACGTCCATCGAGTCAGTGATGCCATCCAGCCATCTCATCCTCTGTCGTCCCCTTCTCCTCCTGCCCCCAATCCCTCTCAGCATCAGAGTCTTTTCCAGTGAGTCAACTCTTCGCATGAGGTGGCCAAAGTACTGGAGTTTCAGCTTTAGCATCATTCCTTCCAAAGAAATCCCAGGGTTGATCTCCTTCAGAACAGATTGGTTGGATCTCCTTGCAGTTCAAGGGACTCTCAAGAGTCTTCTCCAACACCACAGTTCAAAAGCATCAATTCTTCAATGCTGTGTCTGCTTCACAGTCCAACTCTCACATCCATACATGACCACTGGAAAAACCATAGCCTTGACTAGACGGACCTTAGTCGGCAAAGTAATATCTCTGCTTTTGAATATGCTATCTAGGTTGGTCATAACTTTTCTTCCAAGGAGTAAGCGTCTTTTGATTTCATGGCTGTAATCACCATCTGCAGTGATTTTGGAGGCCCAAAAAAAGTCTGACACTGTTTCCACTCTTTCCCATCTATTTCCCATGAAGTGATGGGACTGGATGCCATAATCTTTGTTTTCTGAATGTTGAGCTTTAAGCCAGCTTTTTCACTCTCCTCTTTCACTTTCATCAAGAGGCTCTTTAGTTCCTCTTCACTTTCTGCCATAAGGGTGGTGTCATCTGCCTATGTGAGGTTATCGATATTTCTCCCGGCAATCTTGATTCCAGCTTGTGCTTCTTCCAGCCCAGTGTTTCTCGTGATGTACTCTGCATATAAGTTAAACAAGCAGGGTGACAATATATAGCCTTGATGTACTCCTTTTCCTATTTGGAACCAGTCTGTTCCATGTCAGTTCTAACTGTTGCTTCCTGACCTGCATACAGATTTCTCAAGAGGCAGGTCATTACAGAATTATTGACTGTATTCCCTATGGTGTACATTGTACCCCTGTGACTTAGTTACTTTATATCTTAGATTCCTTTTCCAATTTCAACCATCCCTACACCCTTTCCTGCCTGGCAACTACCAGATTCTTCTTTTTATCTTTGAACCTGTTTCTCTTTTGTTATGTTTGTCATTTGTTGCTTGTTTGTTGTTGTGTCTGTACATGAGTGGGGGGTGGGGTTCCCATCACTGTGGTATCTCCCTATGCCTACCTTTGACCTGTGATCCTTCTGTGGTTTGTCATGCTGAAGCTGTTCAGTCAGCCCTCAGCTATTCCTCAGTAGGAATTCCTCCTCATACAGGGGTAGATTCAGTGTCTACGGGTAGAGATGAGCTCAAATCCTTCCTACACCATCATATTGGACCCCTTCATCACACAAACATCATTAGAGTATTGTCTGCCAAGTTCTTGATTGGAAAAATATTAGAATTATTTCATGGTTCATCAGCCCATTAGGTGGAATTTTAGTTTCTTATTGAAAAAACCTAGTTCATTGTTGTTTTATAGATAAATAATGTTAACTTTTCTCTAAGGACTTAAACATTTATGTAATTATATGAACAAGGAGCCTGACCATAAAGAATAATACTTGCATATAAAACTACACTAGCAAGTGTTAGAACCACTCAATAAAATAAATCACATCAAATAGTAGAGGCAGAAATAAAAAGACAGTCAATAAACAGTGGTGATATCAATAATTAACAGTGACTGTGGGAGAACTTTAAGTCTATTTACATATTGCTGGTAACACTAAAGCATCAAAGAAAATATCTTCATACTTCAAACCATTCCATGAGTCTGTTTTTTCTAAAGTTGAGACAGTAATTAAATTGAACCTCAAGAGATTTATGACATTTTGCTATTTCCCCTTACTCTGAAATTTGAACTCTCTTCAATACTTGCCATGCTAATAACTCTTTTCATACAAATATAAAATTTGGTTGTATATATTTCTTTTTTGGTAAACCATGTACTGATTACATCTCTAACCAGCAAGGTGTTGTATTTAGTCAAGTGTTAAGAGCTGTGGCTTTGTTGATAAGGTTGACACTACATAAATGTATGCATATTTTTTTCTCATACAAGTGAGATGACCTGTAGTGATTATAGCAAAATCAATTTGTTCATTGATAAGCACCTCTCAAACTATATTGAGGGACATCTTATGTGCAGAACATCTTTTATATACATTTGTGCACATGTATAAACTATGAATTCACAGAAAGAAACTCTTGCTTCAGTTGCTTCCCTTTTTGGGGGACATTTCATTTTTTAAAGTTTAAGCTTCAAATCTTGAGTACATATAGAAGGATGAGTTAGAGGTAACACGTCACTGAAATTCATCACTTTAAAACTTGTTGAAATAGTTACTGGCCTAAATGTTTGGTGGCTGCTGCTACTGCTAAGTTGGCTTTAGTCCTGTCCGACTCTGTGCTACCCCATAGACGGCAGCCCACCAGGCTCCTTTGTCCACAGGATTCTCCAGGCAAGAATACTGGAGTTGGTTGCCATTTCCTTCTCTAATGCATGCATGCATGTTAATCCTCTTCAGTCATGTCTGCTTCTGTGTGACTCCATGGACAGCAGCCCACNTGTGCTACCCCATAGACGGCAGCCCACCAGGCTCCTTTGTCCACAGGATTCTCCAGGCAAGAATACTGGAGTTGGTTGCCATTTCCTTCTCTAATGCATGCATGCATGTTAATCCTCTTCAGTCATGTCTGCTTCTGTGTGACTCCATGGACAGCAGCCCACCAGGCTCCTCTGTCCACAGGATTTTCCAAGCAAGAATATTTGAGTGAGTTGCCATTTCCTTCTCCAGTGCTTGGTGGACTCAACATAATTGCCTCAGCTATTCTTCTTTTTTTTTTTCCTTCTTTGACCTTCGGCAGTCTGTCCAAAGATGAATGCTGGGAGTCTTGTCAAGGAATCTTTTATTATCCTATACTGATCATCTTGAGAATATTTATATAAAGTAATTTGTCCCCCTACATCTCAGGTGAACCATCAGAAGCATATTTTCACTCCAGTCAGATTGATTGAATGCAGATGAAGGATGTATTATTACTTTGAAAGTGAAAGTGTTAGTCACTCAGTCATGTCCAACTCTTTGCAACCTCATGGACTGTAGCCTGGCAGGGTTGGAATTCTCCAGGCAAGAATACTGGAGTGGGTAGCCATTTCCCTTCTCCAGGGGATCTTCCTGACCCAGAAATTGAACCCAGGTCTCCTGCATCACAGGCAGATTCTTTACCATCTGAGCCACCAGGAAAAGCCATTATTACTTTAGGAGAAACTTTATGAGCTCTTCTAACGCAGAGTTAGTTTTTACAGCTATTAATATTGATCCCAAATGGAATGATTTATTCACCTCTTAATATCTTAATGGTTTAATATAGAGACAACACATTAAAAATAGTCTTTATACTAACTACAACTTTTCCCAGTCCTACTAGTGACCAGAGAAGTCTATAATAATGTCCAAGCAGATCAGAACATTACTGTCTGGGTATGCTTGTAATAGCACTAATAAGAGTAGAATGGTAGAAAGGAAAGCCCTCTGATGGAGAAAAACCCTTGATTTAAGAGAAAAGCAATTAGATTGACCTGTTTACCTTTCAAGTGTAGTTTCCTGATATAATCTGAATATGGGATGTCATTGAAAATGTCTTTTTTTACACACGTTTAATAATTGCATCAAATGAATGCTCTCAGAATCATCTCACCAATACACTATTTTTCTAAACTATATAGTATATATAAGTATATGTTGTTAGTAAACATTAGCTGATTTTGATTATAAAGGTATTTTAAAACTCTGCTATATTTGCTGGCTTATAGCAATGATTGGCTTTTCTGAATGAAATTTTTGCACCCTTTAATATATTAAAAATTATGAGCAATTTTTTTTTTCTGAGCAGTGAACTTTATTTTTTATTCTTCTTTCTTACCACTATTCCCAAGCCCAGACTAGAAAAGAGTACAAAAAGTGTGATTTTGTGTTTTGTGAGTTACTGTCAGAATTAAGTGAGAGAGCACGTCATCAGTTTTTAAAAGAATGTTGTGTTGGTCTGCAGAAGGTCCAAACATATTTCTTCCTTTTAAAATGTAATTTGCATTTTAATATATAAAACTACTAGAGGTTTCATAATGTAGTAATTTTGATATAAATTCTAATGGATTGCCCTTATTCTCATTGCCCAGAATCTACCATTATGAAAATAATAAAATTTAGTATGTAAGTTGTTAAAAAAACAAAATCAGTATATAAAATCACCGGCTTCCCTGGTGACTTAGATGGTAAAGAATCTGCCTGCAGTGCAGGAGACTCAGGTTTGATCCCGGGATCAGGAAGATCCCCTAGAGAAGAAAATGGCAACCCACTCCAGTATTCTTGCCTGGAGAATCCCATGGACAGAGGAGCCTGGAAGGCTACAGTCCACGGGGTTGCAAAGAGTTGGACATGACTGAATATATTTAAAGCAAACATGAGATTCATGTCAATGTATAGCAAAACGAATACAGTATTGTAAAGCAAAACAAACTAAAAAATAAAAATAAAAAATAATAATAATAAAAAAATTTTGAAAGTGATTGAGGTAAATTATGCTACTTCAATATGGCTTTACAGTCTTTACTTTTACTTTACAGTCTTTACTTTCATGAAACTCATGATGGTGATCCCAATCGCTGGCCAGAGGACCTGCAAGGCTGATGTGCTTGACCACTTTGATTGATCTCCCTATTCCACTATCAGTACCAAAAATTCCTCTATCATTTATTATCATGAGTTCTTAGCATAGGAGTACCAGAATTATACAGTTCAGAAAACTCTGCTTATCTCCAAGTGGTACATTATTTAACAGAAAAATACTTCTTTTTCATTATAAATTCCACAACCCTCAAGGGCTCTTGGCATTTATGACATTCACTATGACATCTGCCCCAGAGGGTATTGCTCCATTTTCCCTTATGTCAAAAATTATATAATTTCTACACATAAGCTGAAAAATTTGAAATCATCTGTGACAAAATGAGCAAGGCTTATCAAGGGCTGCCCAGCCCCCATCCGTGTTTAATAGCTAACAACTCGCAAGGTGACAGAAAGCTGTAATGTGGATTGGTTCTGCATAATCCTGGGGAAGAAATTACCCAGAGTGGTTTGGTCTCCAGATCCCTGCTGTCTAGATAGTTCTCCAATTTCCATCTGAAGTCACTCTCAATAAATGCAAAGTTTCACTTTCAATTAGGATGATCAAGGAACAAATAAGAAAGCATGGCCAGCACAGCTTCCTCTCTTAAGTCCTAATAGGGAAAGCTAAAATGGGGCTTTCTGCTGCCAAAGCATCAGGACTCAGATGCACAGATAGGTCTTGATTAGAGAAAGGAGACACACTTTGTAATTTACGTTATAGGAGAAATGGAGCAGAGAGTCTGACCATGGAGACAGGCTGGACAAATGGAAAAGTCATTTCTCCCCACTTTTATTTTCTCTGCTGTTTACCTATTACCAACCTGCATTTTGTTTCTTCATTTGTTTATCCCACAAATATTTATCTTTTATTTTTTTCTACGAAAACTATGTCTACTCCTAGACATTAAGATTGTTAATCCTGTCACTGAATAATTTATAAAAAATGTTTTGCCATTGCCAAAAATTTTTGATATTTGCTACCATCCACTTTACCTTCTCTTATATTAATCATACATTAGTGCTTCTTAATCAATGTATGCATGAATCACATGAAGATTTTATTTATAAAATCTTTTTCATTAGACTTGGAACATGAGGAGGGGCTGAGTTTCATTTTTAATGAGCTCCCATGTCTGCTGTTGCTAATTGCCTGTAGACTACACTTTTATGTGGTGAATATCTAAATTATATTTTTACCCTCTTCTGTAATTTTTTGAGCCTAGTACCACTATAACCCAAGACTCAGTGCTTCATTGTGATCATTGAAAAAATTTATGTTTTATATCCTATTAGGCGCCAACCTTGCTGTGCTCTTACTTGGCAATGCTTCATATGCCTGCCATTTCCTTAACCCTATACTCTGCTAACTCTGATTCACATCACTTCATGTAACATGTTTCTTAATTATCTACTCTGTCTCAACCACTAAACCATGTCAGAAAATGTCCCCATTATCCCAGATTTCAGTCTTGCTGCTCAGTTTTAGTGTTCCCCTTCAACTTCTTCATTTCACTCACTTTGCTCTACCATTGTTTTCAAGCAGCTTTATAATTTCCTCTCCATGTACATGCCCCCACCACACCATTACAAGCTTAGAGATGTAACAAGTAGAAATCAAGGCTACTTTTCATAATCGAATATGTATACAGCATACGGTCAGTATTAGCAAGAAACAGGATGTTTGGTTTTCTCTACTCTGAAGAATCTGAAAGACCTCACACCTCCTCCAGAGATATAAACAAGATGGTATTTGGAGCATATTGAACCTTGAGGAACTTAGTTGTGCAGAGTAGAAATAGGAGCGGGAGCAGGAAAGAGGGGACACTGAAAAACCAAACAAAGACTATGATGGGAATAGTTAATAAGGAAGGAGCAGGAGAGAAGAAACAGAAGCTATTTCTGAATTTCCACCAAAAGCAAACTCCACCAAAATAGAACTTAATGGTAATTTGATGAAATAAATCAAGGAATATTATGCATAACCTCCTGGATTACATGTGCTTTTGTAATAAGCAGTTTTGAATGGCTGGCAGTTGGTGATGGATAGGGAGGCCTAGTGTGCTGCAATCCATAGGGTCACAAAGAGTCAGACATGGCGTAAGCGACTGAACTAAACTGAACTTCTAGAAAGCAATAAACAACTTCACTTATAATAATAATTAAAATATGAAAATGTTTTAGATAAATATAGAGTCGTAGATTTAAAGAGGTGATATATTCTCTAAAAGAGTTGTAATTGTTGACAAAATGTGCCTTTTAAATGATTCTTCATGAAGAAAAACATATCTAAGGCTGTCTCAAAACAGAATGGTCAAGATTCAAAAATTAATCTTATGATAACTATGAATTATTGACAAATGCCAACAAAACTTCTTTATCCCTCTGTAAATACATACTGTACTAGCAAACGATCTGAAGTTCTGCTATTTTCCTATTTCCCAAAATACGACTTTGCCTCTTTTTTGAATTATTACCTTCTATTTGTAGATTTTCCCCTAAATTTAAATAAATTACGCCACCTATGCTCTACCCCCTACTGATTTCTCAGTGCATCCATATGATTTTCATTTTTCAGAGCCTCATCCTTGCTGTAAATTTAAGCTATGGAGGTCACATTTTTATTGTTGACCAATGATTCTGAGCCATTTCTGCTCCTGCTGCGTCACTGGAGATCAACATAAAAGCCAGAGTTCTGATGAAATTATTAATTTTCCCCACTACATAGTAAGAAAATGAATAAAACCTGGATTAAATAACACAAAAGTGGCCAATTTGGGGTGGGGGAGGTTTCATAATTGTAAAATTACTTTAGCATCATCAAGATCTTTCATCAGCTTGAGAAGGACAAATACTGGTTTGCATGCTATTCCCGATTTTTGCAAAAGTCTCCTAATGCATCTTTTCACTTCTGTACTTTCCATGTTCCTACAAATCTGTTAGAAAAGCAAAGAAACATCATATGATTCTTCTTTTAAAAACATTTTAATGATTTCCAGTTACATTTAGGATGAGATTCATACTCTATACCAGGGTGACCCTACCTGACCTAAACCTTCGATCTCTCTGCCCCCCCCACCCATCTCCCTCTCTTCTATTATATATTATACAAATTGACATTTGCATTATGACTCAAGCACTGCAAGTTTGTTCCCACCCCAGATGTTTTACTTTCTCTTCCTCCTATGTTCATGTAATTTCTTTCTTTCTTCTTAATATCTGTCTGTTCAAATGGTCTCTCCTGAGAGGGATTAATTTATATGCTAAGCATTCATATGATACTTAAAATATTAACCCCATTCTTGTCACTTCCTTCTTTCCTATTTTGCTTAATTTTTTTTCAGAAGACTTATAAATATCTCAAATTATACTATTGACTCTTTAACCTATTGTCTTATTGTTGGTCTCCGTCCAAGAATCTAAAATCTCAGAAGAATATAGGCCTTGTTTAAGGTCTCATCACTTTATCTCAGAACCTAGAATAATGCCCACTACATGTTACACACTACATGTGTTCACTAAAGGAAATCAATCCTGAATATATGAACTGAACTGAACTGGAAACTGTTTGGAAAGACTGATGCTGAAGCTAAAGCCCCAGTACTTTAGCCACCTAATGCAAAGAACCAACACATTGGAAAAGACCCTGATGCTGAGAAAGATTGAAGGCAAAAGGAGAAGGGAGAAGCAGAGAATGAGAAGGTTATACAGCATCACCAAATCAATGGACATTAATTTGAGCAAACCCTAGGAGATAACAGAGGACAGAAGAGCCTGGCATGTTACAGTCCATGGGGTCACAAAGAGTTGGACACGACTTAACAACTGAACAACAACAACAAAACGTTTCTAAATAAATGAATGTATCCTACTAAGAATGATGAGAAGACATCAACGGTGCTTCTCATCTGAAGTGATTGTTAAATTATTCAGCTTAAGAGAAGAGATGAGATTGGCACAGTGACTGAATTTAAAGTAGCTCTGATATTTATTAGCCTGACCATCTCAGGTAATAAGTTAACCTGTTCAAATTTATAAAAGGCAAAATAATTAAGAAATTTGCTTGTCCAAGATATTTAAACGTTGCTTCTTCTAAAAATATTATTATTAAGCTGTCTAGCCAAATGAGCCTGACTTGTTTCAGCTGTGAAAACCCCAATTTTAATCCAACCTCTTATGTAAGGGCTTCCCTTGTGGCTCAAATGGTAAAGAATCCGCCTGCAATGTGGTAGACCCGGGTTTGATCCCTGGGCTGGGAAGACCCCCACTCCTGTATTCTTACCTGCAGAATCCCCATGGACAGAGGAGCCTGGTGGGCTATAGTCCATAGGGTCGCAAAGAGTTGGACACTAATTAGTGACTAAGCACAGCATAGCACAGTCCAAATTTCAGTTTCTTCAGCAATAAAAATGAAGTGTTATATCAATCTTGCAAGGTTATAATGTTGTAGAAAATCATATGAAATGTTAGTTACTCAGTAGATGTCAGTTGTAAGGGTTAATGTTGTTATAGTCCAAGAATGTAGAAGTGAGGGTCCAGGAAGAGTCCAGTGTGCTGCTGACAGGATGAGACACAGTGGATTTAAAATATTAAGAATAATAATGATAATATTAATAGAAAAAATTAATAGATCAAGCCAGTATCCAGGCACTTATATAACAGGTCCTATGTAAAAAATGTCCTCAACTCCCTAGTGGCAAATTGTTGAAGTTAAAAACAGAACTATATATTCATCCATCACACTGTTTACAGGTGAGTGTGTCATTTAGTAAGTTGTGTTGATTAGGAATTACCAAACAATCATTTTTGCATGTATATATTTTTATTCAAGGATTTTTAAATTTCCTGAGCTCAAATTGTAGTTAATGAACAAACAACCTATTTCTCACCAAATCATGCCTGAGGTCCATTTATATCTGATTAGGTGTTTCTTGTGTCAAACGTTTCTTATGTTCATCTGGGATGTGTCATTTCTGTACTAATTTATTCTACCTTCTTTCCTTAAAATGTTTTATCCATATGAAGAAGAAAGGTGCAAAATTGCTAAAGTTCCAGCCTAGTGCTCTTTTCCCTTTAAGCTGTGCTAACATCTTAAGTAAAATGATATTCAAAGCAAGGAAATTATTTTAACTGCTGGCTAAACCTCAGATATGGTAGAAAGTAAAGAAGAACTAAAGAGCCTCTGATGAAAGTGAAAGAGAAGAGTGAGAAAGTTGGCTTAACACTCAACATTCAAAAAACTAAGATCACGGCATCTGGTCCCATCACTTCATGGCAAATAGATGGGGAAACAATGGAAACAGTGAGAGACCTTATTTGGGGGGCTCCAAAATCACTGCAGATGGTAACTGCAGCCATAAAATCAAAAAACACTTGCTCCTTGGAAGGAAAGCTATGACCAACCTAGATAGCATATTAAAAAGCAGAGACATTACTTTGCCGACATAGGTCCATCTAGCGAGAGCTATGGTTTTTCCAGTAGTCATGTATGGATGTGAGAGAGACTTGGATTATAAAGAAAACTGAGCTCCAAAGAATTGATGCTTTTGCACTGTGGTGTTAGAGAAGACTCTTGAGAGTCCCTCGGACTGCAAGGAGATCAAACCAGTCCATCTTAAAGGAAATCAGTCCTGAATATTCATCGGAAAGACTGATACTGAAGCTGAAACTGCAATACTTTGGCCACCTGATGTGAAGAACTGACTTGTTGGAAAAGACCCTGATGCTGGGGAAGATTGAAGGTGGGAGGAGAAGGGGATAACAGAGGATAAGATAGTTGGATGGCATCACTGAAGCTATGTACATGAGTTTGAGTAGGCTCTGGGAGTTAGTGATGGACAGGAAGGCCTGGTGTGGTGCAGTCCATGGAAAACAAGGAGTCATACATGACTAAGCAACTAAACTGAACTGGAACCAAAGCAGTAGAATAAGATACTTTACTTCATAATAATATTAATATGGAAAATATATTGCATTTTTTTATATACCAGGTGCTGTGCTGATATATGAATCATTTAATTCTCACAAATCCCAGGACACTGAATAATATTATTATGCCCAATTTTACTGATGAAAAAACTGAGACTTATAAAGGTCAAGTAACTTGCTCACACTTACCCAATACAGTGTCTACAGCCAGGGACTGAGCTGGTTTAACAAACTTTACAACTTGACCCTATTTAAAAATATGACTAATTTAGCTACTGCCAAGTTACTATTAGAGATTCTGAGTTTATGGGGCACAGTCTCTGATACTTAGCCTGTTCTGACTAATTCAAGCATCATATCTAAGTGACAGGAAAGAAAAAAATAAGGTTAATAAAATTCAAGCAACTGGCTTGCCTGAAAAAGTAAATATTAACAATGTTCTCACTCACCTAAATTCAACCAGCTGCTGCTGCTAAGTCGCTTCAGTTGTGTCAGACTCTGTGTGATCCCACAGATGGCAGCCCACCGGGCTCCCCCGTCCCTGGGATTTTCCAGGCAAGAACGCTGGAGTGGGTTGCCTTTTCCTTCTCCAATGCATGAAAGTGAAAAGTGAAAGTGAAGTCACTCCGTTGTGTCCAGCTCCTAGCGACTTCATGGGGNCTTATATAACAGGTCCTATGTAAAAAATGTCCTCAACTCCCTAGTGGCAAATTGTTGAAGTTAAAAACAGAACTATATATTCATCCATCACACTGTTTACAGGTGAGTGTGTCATTTAGTAAGTTGTGTTGATTAGGAATTACCAAACAATCATTTTTGCATGTATATATTTTTATTCAAGGATTTTTAAATTTCCTGAGCTCAAATTGTAGTTAATGAACAAACAACCTATTTCTCACCAAATCATGCCTGAGGTCCATTTATATCTGATTAGGTGTTTCTTGTGTCAAACGTTTCTTATGTTCATCTGGGATGTGTCATTTCTGTACTAATTTATTCTACCTTCTTTCCTTAAAATGTTTTATCCATATGAAGAAGAAAGGTGCAAAATTGCTAAAGTTCCAGCCTAGTGCTCTTTTCCCTTTAAGCTGTGCTAACATCTTAAGTAAAATGATATTCAAAGCAAGGAAATTATTTTAACTGCTGGCTAAACCTCAGATATGGTAGAAAGTAAAGAAGAACTAAAGAGCCTCTGATGAAAGTGAAAGAGAAGAGTGAGAAAGTTGGCTTAACACTCAACATTCAAAAAACTAAGATCACGGCATCTGGTCCCATCACTTCATGGCAAATAGATGGGGAAACAATGGAAACAGTGAGAGACCTTATTTGGGGGGCTCCAAAATCACTGCAGATGGTAACTGCAGCCATAAAATCAAAAAACACTTGCTCCTTGGAAGGAAAGCTATGACCAACCTAGATAGCATATTAAAAAGCAGAGACATTACTTTGCCGACATAGGTCCATCTAGCGAGAGCTATGGTTTTTCCAGTAGTCATGTATGGATGTGAGAGAGACTTGGATTATAAAGAAAACTGAGCTCCAAAGAATTGATGCTTTTGCACTGTGGTGTTAGAGAAGACTCTTGAGAGTCCCTCGGACTGCAAGGAGATCAAACCAGTCCATCTTAAAGGAAATCAGTCCTGAATATTCATCGGAAAGACTGATACTGAAGCTGAAACTGCAATACTTTGGCCACCTGATGTGAAGAACTGACTTGTTGGAAAAGACCCTGATGCTGGGGAAGATTGAAGGTGGGAGGAGAAGGGGATAACAGAGGATAAGATAGTTGGATGGCATCACTGAAGCTATGTACATGAGTTTGAGTAGGCTCTGGGAGTTAGTGATGGACAGGAAGGCCTGGTGTGGTGCAGTCCATGGAAAACAAGGAGTCATACATGACTAAGCAACTAAACTGAACTGGAACCAAAGCAGTAGAATAAGATACTTTACTTCATAATAATATTAATATGGAAAATATATTGCATTTTTTTATATACCAGGTGCTGTGCTGATATATGAATCATTTAATTCTCACAAATCCCAGGACACTGAATAATATTATTATGCCCAATTTTACTGATGAAAAAACTGAGACTTATAAAGGTCAAGTAACTTGCTCACACTTACCCAATACAGTGTCTACAGCCAGGGACTGAGCTGGTTTAACAAACTTTACAACTTGACCCTATTTAAAAATATGACTAATTTAGCTACTGCCAAGTTACTATTAGAGATTCTGAGTTTATGGGGCACAGTCTCTGATACTTAGCCTGTTCTGACTAATTCAAGCATCATATCTAAGTGACAGGAAAGAAAAAAATAAGGTTAATAAAATTCAAGCAACTGGCTTGCCTGAAAAAGTAAATATTAACAATGTTCTCACTCACCTAAATTCAACCAGCTGCTGCTGCTAAGTCGCTTCAGTTGTGTCAGACTCTGTGTGATCCCACAGATGGCAGCCCACCGGGCTCCCCCGTCCCTGGGATTTTCCAGGCAAGAACGCTGGAGTGGGTTGCCTTTTCCTTCTCCAATGCATGAAAGTGAAAAGTGAAAGTGAAGTCACTCCGTTGTGTCCAGCTCCTAGCGACTTCATGGGGTGCAGCCTACCAGGCTCCTCCGCCCATGGGATTTTCCAGGCAAGAGTACTGGAGTGGGGTGCCATTGCCTTCTCGGAAATTCAACCAGCACTGGGTCATTAATTCAGTTTATTTTCATTTCTGAAACATACTTTAACTTCATTTGATTTTTTTCTTTTTTCATGTTTGACATCTGCTATTTACTTTACTTTTTCCAAAAGTAAGGTGGCTGTTGGGGCTTCTCTGAAGGCTCAGACAGTAAAGAATCTGCCTACAATGCAGGGGACCTGGACTTGATCACTGAATCAAGAAGATTCCTTGGAGAAGGAAATGGCTACCCACTCCAGTATTCCTGCCTGGAGAATTCCATGGACAGAGGCTAGAGTCCATGGGGTTGAAAAGAGTCGAACACAACTGAGAAAGTAACACACACAAGGTGGTTGTGGTAGTCACTCTGACGCATTAGTTGCAAAGAGGTAAAACAATGTTCTATCATCATGGTTGAAAGTGAGACTCACAATTCAGAGGCAGATGTTTCTAGGGAACAAGTAGTAACATTGATAGAGGTTTTCTTTTAGAAAAATAAAATCAGAATCTTAACTTGGGGTTTCTTTTAAAGTTTGAGATCAGAATGAAACTTCTGCTAGACTATCTCTAGACATTGTAAGCTCCACTGTTCAGTAGGTCTAATTACTTAAAATCCATGTCTCATTCTGAATTTACTTTACCAGTCCATAAATTTTGCTTGTAGGGACTGCATTTATATTCCAGAAATGAGCCCAATGAGCCCATTTCCTCTTTAAAATGGTAGACTTCCAAGAAATTGAGAATTGTGGTCTCCTTTTATTCTTCTATAACAAGTCTTTTCTTTAGGACAGCTTTTCAAAATTTAAGGAAAATGAAGTCAGTTGGTATAATATCCAGTCCTTACTAATAGAGCCTTGTTTAAAAGCAGATGAAAATAAACAGCACAAATGAATCAAAGTATGTTAAGTATCTAATAAGAAAGAATAGCGACTTTACTTACTTGGTTTTTATCACTCTATATTTTTTATTTATAGTTGACAATGTAGATTAAATTAAAGTTCTATTATAGAGAATAACTGTTCTGGAAATAGACATTGCCATAGTATATATATATATATATATATATATATATATATAT
>SJYA01002337.1:524311-569102 GCA_006410615.1 Neotragus moschatus | reverse complement strand
ATAGTATATATATATATATATATATATATATATATATATATATATCCTTAGTTATTTAATTCTACAGCCCAAATCATAAACTCAGTAACTATAAAGCAGCAATAAGTTACCTACTGACTTAAAATGGGAAAATTCACAGGAGAAGAAATATCTATCCTTTAAGAACGTTGTTATTTATTCCAATTACTTCTCTAAAAGGTAGCTTTTCAAAGTGTACTCTAAATCTCAATCAGGGATCATACGGGTTCTTCTTCCTCACCCTCTTCTCTCAACCCTGCTTAAAATCTGCTAATGAGTTTAGAATAAGATCAAAATCCTTAACGTGGATTCCAGATAGATTTTAAGATTCTACACAGTCAGACCCCTACAATCTGCCTGGCTTGATTTCGTTCAGTACTCTCCCCAACTCTCTGCAACAGCATTGCACTAGCCTTCTTTCAGGCCCATGGTTATTTGTCTTCCCATCATAGCATGTTCTATGTGTGGAAATCTTATCCCAGGACCTTCAGCCTTTTAGCTTAGTAGATGCCTCTTTATCCTTTGTCAAGTGACATTTTCTACTGAAAGCCATCCAGGATCGTCCTTCTTTTCACATCTCTATCATTATTTCCTTGCACGATAATTTGATTTATATTTTCCTCTCCCAACAGACCAAAACTCTGTCACGACAGGGACATTGTCTGGTTTGGCTTATCAGGATATTATGTTATCCCCAGTATATAACACTCCACTTGACCCATATTTCTGCTGTTGCTTAGTCACTAACTCATGTATGATTCTTTGTGATCCCATGGACTATAGCCTGCCTGGCTCCTCTTTCCCTTCTTCCCCAGGTAAGAATAGTGGAATGAGTTGCCATTTCCTTCTCCAGGAAATCTTCCAGACTCGTGATTGAATCCAAGTCTCCTGGATTGGCAGGCAGATTCTCTACCACTGAGCCACCAGGAAAGCCCCATATTAGGTTTTTTTTTAATTTACTCCCTAAATATTTACTCCATATTTACTCTATATATGTTTCTTAGAAGAATAATGTCACAAAAAACCTAGATATATGGACTCTGCTTTCTGGCTCTACTTGATCCTCTGTTATTCTGATAACCATAATGGCATTTTATTGCCATATATATATATATATATATATATATATATATTTTTTTTTACATTCAAGTAGAAAAAGTGTAAGCAACCGTAAGAGGAGTTTTAGTCTACAATAGTATCGTCCAATGTTATAATTTTTAATGTGTGTTAAAAACTTAGGTGCTTTCAAATCTTTATTTTCAGCAATGTTTGTGTGACATTCTACCTTTAATTTGCTAAATGAGCCTTGAAGAATGTCTTCATTGATACGTGCATGCACACACTCATAAGCACTCAATGAGATGATTATTTGAATGTACTATGTGAAAGTGAAAGTTGCTCAGTCGTGTCTGACTCTCTGCAACACCAAGGACTGTATAGTCCATGGAATTCTCTAGGCCAGAATACTGGAGTGAGTAGTCTTTCTCTTCTCCAGGGAAACTTCCCAACCCAGGGATCGAACCCAGGTCTCCCTCATTGCAGGCAGTTTCTTTACCAGCAGAGCCACAAGGGAAGCCCTCCAAATAAAATTATCTTCTTTTTTCACCCCTTAGTTCTTGCCTAAAAGAGGAAATACTTGGAAAATAGTGAATGTTGTGCAAATGGATGGTAAAGTGTGAGGGAAATAGGAAAAACCTACTGATTTACTTACTATGTGTTGGCTGCAGTTTAAATTGTCTTCATAATATTGTCTGTTTAATCCTCGTGACAAACATATGTAAGCACAGAAAAGGAAACTGCTGTACAGTGAAATTTAGGCACTCATCCAAAGTCCCACAGCTAATCATTGAGGAGCTGAAATCCAGTGCCGACATTTTAACACCAGCAAGTCATCTCTTGACTATGAGAAAGAAATTATCTTCCCCTAAACACATTCTGTCTACATTAACATGACTTTATTTTCAGAAGACTATTGCTGAGGCAGACAACTTGATTGTTCATTTTTGGAGCTTCCTCCAGATCCTCTCCCAACAGACCTAAACTCTGCAAGATAAGGGTGTTGTCTGGTTTGGCTTATCAGGTTATCCCTAGAATATAACACCCTGAGAAAATAGTGAACGTGTTAGTCTGTCAGTGGTGTCCAACTCTTTGTGACTCCATGGACTGTAGTCCGCCAGGCTCCTCTGTCCATGGAATTCTCCAGGCAGGAATACTGAGCAGAGTGGGTTGCCTTTCCCTTCTCTAGGGGATCTTCCCAACTCAGGGATCGAATGTGGGTCTCTTGCATTACAGGCAGTTTCTTTACCATCTAAGCCCTAGGGAAGCCCATATAATACCCTACTTGACCCTTGTTAGGTAGCATTCACTGATGATTTAAATTCAAAGACCATTTGAACCCATTGTCTCAAAATTCTCAGATTTCTATGTTCACCAATCTTAAACTACTGATATATCATATATAGCCAGTCTTAAGTGAGTCCCTGCCTTTCAAAGATACACCTGAAACCACACTTTAAATTCTAAAAGATACCCACTTTGCCTTTCTCCCTCCAGATACTGCCAAAGTTCTGTTGAGGTCACATTCTCTCTTACTATAGTAAGCAAAAATATCATCTTTCTATTACCAACAGCTTTTATTGGTGATATTTTAGAAGGTGGCATTCGACAGCTATCATTAGAGATGAAGATAAAGATGTTCAGATGATTTGCAAGTAGTACCTGAATGTATTCCAGTGAACCATTAACACAATGAGATTTATTTAGAAGTATGAAGACATACTTTCTACTGGACAAATAACTTTGTGTAATATAATTTTGTTTAGTCATTCGACTTCATAGTTTCATATTACCAGAATAATTTATTTTATTCTACTAATTCTCTGGATTTAGAACAAGCCCAAGGACTACATATTTCATAAGCAAGCAAAGCCAATTTTATTTTCACATAGATAAGGAGAATTTATGTGGCTCAGATGGTAAAGCATCTGTCTACAATGCGGGAGACTCGGGTTTGATCCCTGGGTCAGGAAGATCCCCTGGAGAAGGAAAATGGCAATCTACTCCAGTACTATTGCCTGGAAAATCCCATGGACAGAGGAGCCTGGTAGGCTACAGTCCACGGGGTCGCAAAGAGTCGGACACGACTGAGCAACTTCACTTCACTTCAAGGAGAATTTATAGCACAAAGTGGCTTCATATATATGCTTAGAAAATTTCTCTCTCTCTTAAACACTTTCTGTTACTCTCCTATTACTCCAGGCCTGAGAATAATTGTATAGTGCATGATTTAATCATTTCCTGAAAGCCAGAGAAAAAGATTATAACTATATAATAGGTGATCCCTAGACCAGGTCCACATTCTCTTTTTTATAAACTTCAGACCTCCTGTTGACCCTAGAGTTGCTTCAAGCCAAAATATCAGTCTTCAATTTTCATATATCCTTATTCTTTTTATATGTAACTATAATTAAATAGAGACATATTCAGTACTTATTTTTATGTTTCAACATGTTCGCCAGTTCAGAAAATAAGCATTAGGAAAATGTCTTGCTATTATTACTTTATCTTTATAAAGTGAGCAAACTTCTTCGTTTATAGTTGAATGCTGTTTTAAAATTCAGTTTTAATGAAAGATGAATGAAGTCATGTAAATTGGTACAAAATGATAGAACACCTTACAAAATTAAAATATATAGTTACATATAAGGCAGGAGTGATGTGAAGTTATGTGTTAGTTGCTCACTCGTGTCTGACTCTTTGCAATCCCATAAATTATAGCCTACCAGGTTCCTTTGTCCAAGGGATTCTCCAAGCAAAAATAGTTGACATTCCCTTCTAGAGGGGATCTTTCCATCCCAGGGATTAAACATGGGTCTTCTGCATTGCAGGCAGATTCTTTAACATCTGAGCCAATAGGGAAGGAGTAGAATTTCTAATTTTAGAATCCAGTTTGCATTTTGGTTTGCATACTTTTTACCTGTGTAATTCCTGATCCATCCGGTGGATACTATGTTGTGGCACCAAGATAACCCTTCAAGAATAAAAGATGGTTTCCCTAGTTTCTGGGCATGCTAGCACACAACTGTTCTCTGCCATCATCCCCTTCAAAAATCAAGGTCGATGCTCTTGCATATCTGACCTCTGAAGGGTCATGACAGATCCTAGGACCTTCCATGATGTTGACTGAAGGCTGTGTTAGAACTGCATTGCAACCCCTCCTCTTCCCTCTGCCTATCTTGTTTCTTTCTCCTGTCTCCCACACACAATGATCTCAAGCACACTTACACATAAATGCCTTGCACACACAGCTTCATGTCAGAATCCTGGGACATTTGTTTGCCCTCTGATAACCTTAATTTTCCCACCTGTGAAATTAGCCTCATAATACTATCACCTGTTTTACAGGCTTTTGTTTTAAGTGAAAATATTTGGAATGGGAAAGTAGTATTCAAAATCAAGTTATGGCCATTTTGATCATTAGTTTTATCCAGGTGTTTCCCTTAACCAACAAATCTCATCAAGCCCTTAGTCAACTGAGTAGAAATTCAATAGTTATGCCAATAAAAAAATATACAGCTAGCCTCTTCTATGAATGACACTTCACATCAACATTTATGTGCCTATGTGAATGCTCAAATATCCGTAGGGTGTGTATAGTATAGTATTTCCCCTACTAATGAGCTAGTTCTCAAAACACAGTAAGTATTTACTTTGCATCATTTTGCAGTGCATAGTACATAGCTTGCTATAGGCTATTTGACACAGTTTCAGCACCCCAGAATTAAAATTGCAGTTTTAAGGCCGAGGTAGTATGTGATCTTTGGGGAACTTTTACCCTCTTTGCTTTCTTAATGAACTCTCTGGAATGAAGCCCAAAACTCCTTAGCTGGATGGGGTCGTCTGCCCCTTAGGGCAGTTCAGTCCTTTGAGCTCCTTTGAGCTGTGTTAATGGGAGTCCTTTCCTTGACTTAGGCTGGGCTCTGAAAGATGCATGGAGAAACATGTCAAGGAGAAAACATGCTTTTGTGTGTATGTGCTCCTGGCAAAATATTCAACTTTAAAATACATATTTCAGCTCTCCAAGTAAACCATTTACAAGGTTATTCTAAGACATTTTTCTTTTGTAAATACGTTCAACTTATAAGTTTGTTCAAATCAAGTTTTTTTTTTAATATGTGGTTCAATCAATCTCCCTTTGTTGCCATGGTAGTTAAAGAATTAATATCCAAATTAATATCCCAAGTTATGAGTTTGTTCAAGTCAAGTTTTTTTTTTAATATGTGGTTCAATCAATCTCTCTTTGTTGCCATGGTAATTAAAGAATTCATATCCAAATTAATATCCATTTATATCTCTTAATAACAAGGAAATATAAATGAACAAATAGATTAGAAATATTCCTGTCTTTAATTAATGTAAAATTGATCTTTAAAAGTACAGATATTTTTTAACTGAAATGAAAACCTTGTACTTAAAAGCATTTCTAAAACAGCCTTGTACTGTACAGAAACTAAGCCCAAAATTCCAGACAACATTCCTGTTACTGAATTATTTTCAGGCCCCCCAAAACCACACAAATATAAAAGTAGAATCTGAGCAGAGAGAAAATAGGAAAAGTTCCCTCAAGTGTTGTATTTGAATGAATATACAGGTCACATGACTGTACTGATTTTCAGATACCAGGGTGGTGTTTCTGAGCCACTATAGGAAGATGATGTGCTCTGAAGTCCCTTCTTCACAGTGACAGGCACTTGTTCCGAGTCACCTGTATATCTTTGTCATCATGCCACTGGGAGTGTCAACCAATACACCCCGCNAGAATCCAGTTTGCATTTTGGTTTGCATACTTTTTACCTGTGTAATTCCTGATCCATCCGGTGGATACTATGTTGTGGCACCAAGATAACCCTTCAAGAATAAAAGATGGTTTCCCTAGTTTCTGGGCATGCTAGCACACAACTGTTCTCTGCCATCATCCCCTTCAAAAATCAAGGTCGATGCTCTTGCATATCTGACCTCTGAAGGGTCATGACAGATCCTAGGACCTTCCATGATGTTGACTGAAGGCTGTGTTAGAACTGCATTGCAACCCCTCCTCTTCCCTCTGCCTATCTTGTTTCTTTCTCCTGTCTCCCACACACAATGATCTCAAGCACACTTACACATAAATGCCTTGCACACACAGCTTCATGTCAGAATCCTGGGACATTTGTTTGCCCTCTGATAACCTTAATTTTCCCACCTGTGAAATTAGCCTCATAATACTATCACCTGTTTTACAGGCTTTTGTTTTAAGTGAAAATATTTGGAATGGGAAAGTAGTATTCAAAATCAAGTTATGGCCATTTTGATCATTAGTTTTATCCAGGTGTTTCCCTTAACCAACAAATCTCATCAAGCCCTTAGTCAACTGAGTAGAAATTCAATAGTTATGCCAATAAAAAAATATACAGCTAGCCTCTTCTATGAATGACACTTCACATCAACATTTATGTGCCTATGTGAATGCTCAAATATCCGTAGGGTGTGTATAGTATAGTATTTCCCCTACTAATGAGCTAGTTCTCAAAACACAGTAAGTATTTACTTTGCATCATTTTGCAGTGCATAGTACATAGCTTGCTATAGGCTATTTGACACAGTTTCAGCACCCCAGAATTAAAATTGCAGTTTTAAGGCCGAGGTAGTATGTGATCTTTGGGGAACTTTTACCCTCTTTGCTTTCTTAATGAACTCTCTGGAATGAAGCCCAAAACTCCTTAGCTGGATGGGGTCGTCTGCCCCTTAGGGCAGTTCAGTCCTTTGAGCTCCTTTGAGCTGTGTTAATGGGAGTCCTTTCCTTGACTTAGGCTGGGCTCTGAAAGATGCATGGAGAAACATGTCAAGGAGAAAACATGCTTTTGTGTGTATGTGCTCCTGGCAAAATATTCAACTTTAAAATACATATTTCAGCTCTCCAAGTAAACCATTTACAAGGTTATTCTAAGACATTTTTCTTTTGTAAATACGTTCAACTTATAAGTTTGTTCAAATCAAGTTTTTTTTTTAATATGTGGTTCAATCAATCTCCCTTTGTTGCCATGGTAGTTAAAGAATTAATATCCAAATTAATATCCCAAGTTATGAGTTTGTTCAAGTCAAGTTTTTTTTTTAATATGTGGTTCAATCAATCTCTCTTTGTTGCCATGGTAATTAAAGAATTCATATCCAAATTAATATCCATTTATATCTCTTAATAACAAGGAAATATAAATGAACAAATAGATTAGAAATATTCCTGTCTTTAATTAATGTAAAATTGATCTTTAAAAGTACAGATATTTTTTAACTGAAATGAAAACCTTGTACTTAAAAGCATTTCTAAAACAGCCTTGTACTGTACAGAAACTAAGCCCAAAATTCCAGACAACATTCCTGTTACTGAATTATTTTCAGGCCCCCCAAAACCACACAAATATAAAAGTAGAATCTGAGCAGAGAGAAAATAGGAAAAGTTCCCTCAAGTGTTGTATTTGAATGAATATACAGGTCACATGACTGTACTGATTTTCAGATACCAGGGTGGTGTTTCTGAGCCACTATAGGAAGATGATGTGCTCTGAAGTCCCTTCTTCACAGTGACAGGCACTTGTTCCGAGTCACCTGTATATCTTTGTCATCATGCCACTGGGAGTGTCAACCAATACACCCCGCTAGTCTGATTCACCTGTACCTGTTTATAGGGAAAATTTTATTAAAAAGTGTTAAAAATGAAGTTCTGTATTATGTTAAAATATTATAGTGTCAAAGTTAAACAATTATGAATTGAAAACAATATTAACAACCCATGTGTACATGCATGCTAAGTCGCTTCAGTCGTGTCTGACTCTTTGCCACCCTATGGACTGTAGCCCACCAGACTCCTGTTCATGGGATTCTGCAGGCAAGAATACTGGAGTAGGTCGCTATGCCCTCCTCCAGAGGATCTTCCCTATCCAGGGATTGAACCCACAGTTCTTACGTCTCTTACATTGATTGGTAGGCAGGTTGTTTATCACCAGCGCAACCTGGGAAGCCCTATAGATAACCCAGCCATGGTTAATTCCTGGTTATGGATTATGTGATCCTACTTGAAGAAACAGGATAATGATACTATTGTTTTTTAACATAACTACTTACAAGAGTATTATACTATATGATGATGTTTAATGCAGATTAATATATGTTGTGTATTATGTATATGGGCTTCCCTGGTGGCTCAGCGTAAAGAACTCACTTGTGATGCAGAAGATGCAGGAGGCCCCAGGTTCAAACCCTGGGTCGGGAAGGTCCCCTGGAGGAGGGCATGCCAACACACTCCAGTATTGTTGCTTGGAGAATCCCATGGACAGAGGAGACTGGCAAGCTACAGTCCATAGGGTCACAAATAGTCGGATACTACTGACGGTACTGAGGAGGAGCACAATTACACATGTATTATAATGAACATACTGTTATTTGTATATAAGATTTACAAGTTTGCAAAGAGCTTTGAACTACTTTGTTTTGGTTTCAATGCCTCTAAAATTTAGTGGACAGGTGAAAGGAGTTCATCAGAATAGTAATTAGAATTGGGAAATACTTTTTTCATCTTATCAAATCTCTTGGTAAACTAGGAATATTTAAATGGCTTAGAGATGAGGGTCACCAGCGTGTAGAGAATGATCTGACTGGCCATGTCTCACCCTCACACTCAGCAGAACTGAAGGGATAGCTGACCTGATTGGGTGCTTCCCAGACTTGGTTAGTCAGGGACCACAGAAAGTTCTGCCTCTGCAGCTGAAGATGACAAGTTGCTTCTTATGTGACTTTCAGAGTGAAAAAGAACAAGTTAGCTTGATAAAGTGACAGGCTTTGGGAGAAGTGACATCAGGAGGAGATTGTGAGAATTTTAGATTGGAAGCAAATGCCTTGGATAATGAATAGGTATGTAAGAACTTATAGAATTATATACAATGCATTCCATAAAATATTACAGAAATTCATTTAAATCACGTTAAATAATCAATTTAGACAGATTTTATGTGAGAATTCACATAAAATTCTGTAAGAATAATCTTTTGAAGTTAGAATCAAACATATGGAGAAGTCACCTTGGTAGCTGTGTAGAAATGACTAGGGAATTAAAAATAATACGATTAACTTCTTCCTCTGGTCTTGTCTCCAGGTCATGTGACATTTGTAAACTCATAACTAAGCATTTGCTTCCTGCTAATCTGCAAAGTGGAGATAATATTATAGCACCTAGGTGGAATTATAACTCATAAATATGAAACATCAGCTGAATTACAGTGAAGTTTGCCTTTCCATTAATGATACTTGTGGTCACATGGGGATTGCAGTCTTTCTTCCCCCCTAAACAGTTCTCTCACCCTCAGAAGCAGATTCTTCATGTTCTTTCTGATACATAAATGTTCAGAGCAATGTTTCAATGACTCACTTAAAGATTAATTTGAGTTGTATTACAGGGCTTCCCTGGTGGCTCACATAGTAAAGAATCTGCCTGCAGTGCAGGATATCTGGATTTGATCCCTAGGAGGAGAAGATCCCCTGGAGAAGAGAATGGCTACCCACTCCAGTATTCTTGCCTGGAGAATCCCATGGACAGGGGAACCTGATGGACTACAAACCATGGGGTCATAAAGAGGCAGACTGAACAGCTTTCACTTTCACATGCCCTATGGCTATTTTCCAGACATCCAGGGAGCTGTTTCCTACTTATTTTATATACATTTGTAGAATCAAAGGCTGTTAGTAACAAAAAAAGAATGTGCTAAACTGTTCAAGTTGATTTCTCTTGTCAAATAAGTAAGAGTGTCCATAAAAAAGGAATTTTCTTAACCTGAAATTAGGTAAGATAGCCATAACAAACACTGCACTTAAGGTGAATTGTTGAAATCTATTCTTTTTAAAATCAATAACAATTTAAAGATGCGAATTATTATCATTTCTACAAAGCATCATACTGGAAATTCAAAATGAAGCAACAAATGTAGTAAAAGATGTAAGAGCTGAATGGAAAAAACAAATTGTTATTATTTACAAATAATACATCTTTATTTTAAAATTATACACAAACTGTACAGTTCATTGTTAACTGAAACAGTGTTAATACTTACAAAACAACACCGTTTTGTACACAGTTGAATGTCAGTTCAAATGTATTTGTAACTTGAAATGCCATTTAAGTCATACATAAAGTATGTGAAATTATGTCTAACAAATAGTATCTCCTTTATAAAGAAAATTATAAAATTTTATTCAATCTTTAAAAATACCTATTTTGGAGTTAGGGTTAGGGGATTAGGAAGTACAAACTACTATACATAAAATAAATAAGCTACAATGATAAATAGTAAAACAGAGGAAATATAAACAATATTTTATAATGACTATAGAAGGAATATAACCTTTAAAAATGGTAAATCACTATGTTGTATGCCTGAAACTTATATTGTACATCAACTATATCTCAATAAATAGATAGATAGATGATAGACAGATAACTATGCCTAAATAAATAAAAGGCTATCCCATGTTCTTTTGCATATTTTGCTAAATATTGTACAGATGTCACTTTTACCCCAATCGATCAATATAATCAATGTAATTGAAACAGAATCAATGTAATTGAAACAGAATCAAAGGCAGATCTTTTGGAGTGCATGCATGAACTTGATACGTTTATGTAAAATGAATATGAAAGAGAAAAAGGCCCAAATATAATCAAAACACTCTGAAGAAAAAAATGGAATAACTTGCCCTGTCAGATATGAAGACTTACACCATAGCCATAGTATTGATGGGGACATATGAAAGCATAGAAATACTCTTTCTTATAAAGTTTATGATAAAAGAAACAACACACCTTAGTGGTGAGTAGATGGAGTATTTAATATACACAGTGCTAAAATTGCATATACATATGGAAAAAAAATGGATGCCTAATTCCCACTGTGGATATATACATAAAAATGAAGGTAAAATAAAGTGTCTAAGGGAAAACTTCTAAAAAATTTAGTTGGGAACATAGGAAAATATCTTCAAGATACTTGAGACAGAAAATAAATTCTTAAATAGAGATTGACAATACAAGTCATAGAACAATGATTAATATGGCTACAATAAAATGAAGGATGTCTATGCATTATTAGACACAATAAAAAGAATATGAAGAAAAGCCACATAAAATTTTGGAGAAGATATCTGCCTACGGGAGCAGTGAACCACAATTGGAAAAGATCAGTTTTCATTCCAATCCCAAAGAAAGGCAATGCCAAAGAATGCTCAAACTACTGCACAATTGCACTCATCTCACACGCTAGTAAAGTAATGCTCAAAATTCTCTAAACCAGGCTTCAGCAATATGTGAACCGTGAACTTCCAGGTGTTCAAGCTGGTTTTAGAAAAGTCAGAGGAACCAGAGATCAAATTGCCAAGATCAGCTGGATCATCGAAATATCATGCAAGTTCCAAAAAAACATCTACTTCTGCTTTTTTGACTATGCCAAAGCCTTTGACTGTGTGGATCACAATAAACTGTGGAAAAATCTGAAAGAGATGGGAATACCAGACCACCTGACCTGCCTCTTGAGAAACCTGTATGCAGGTCAGAAAGCAATAGTTAGAATTGGACATGGAACAACAGACTGGTTCCAAATAGGAAAAGGAGTATCTCAAGGCTGTATATTGTCACCCTGCTTATTTACCTTATATGCAGAGTACATCATGAGAAACACTGGGCTGGAAGAAGCACAAGCTGGAATCAAATTGTTGGGAGAAATATCAATAACCTCAGATATGCAGATGGAACCACCTTTTTGGCAGAAAGTGAAGAAGAACTAAAGAGCCTCTTGATGCAAGTGAAAGAGGACAGTGAAAAACTTGGCTTAAAGCTCAACATTCAGAAAACTAAGATCAGGGCATCCAGTCCCATCACTTCATGGCAAAGGGGAAACAGTGGAAACAATGGCTGACTTTATTTTTCTGGGTTCCAAAATCACTGCAGATGATGATTGTGCAGCCATGAAATTAAAAGATGCTTACTCCTTGGAAGGAAAGTTATGACCAACCTAGATAGCATATTAAAAAGCAGAGACATTACTTTGCCAACAAAGGTCCACCTAGTCAAGGCTATGGATTTTCCAGTAGTCATGTATGGATATGAGAGTTACACTATAAATAAAACTGAGCACCTAAGTATTGATGCTTTTGAACTGTGATGTTGAAGACTCTTGAGTATCACTTGGACTGCAAAGAGATCCAACCAGTCCATCCTAAAGGAGATCAGTCCTGGGTGTTCATTGGAAGGACTGATGTTGAAGCTGAAACTCCAATACTTTGGCCTCCTGATGCGAAGAGCTGACTAATTTGAAAATACCCTGATGCTCGGAAAGACTGAACATGGGAGGAGAAGGGGATGACAGGGGATGAAATGGTTGTATGGCATCACTGACTCAATGGACATGAGTTTGGGTAAACTCTGGGTGTTGGTGATGGACAGGGAGGCTTGGAGTGCTGCAGTCCGTGGGGTCACAAAGAGTCACAGATGACTGAGTGACTGAACTGAACTGAATCTGCCTTACATATACCAATTAAGAATTAATAGTCATAAATTTAATTTATCACTGTATATCAGAGAATTAAGCTAATTAAAAATGAATTAAGACAGAATCAGACATGCTATAAGAAGAAACAAGGATCACCAAGTTACTGGTAGGAGTAAAAATTAGTACAGCCACATTGCAAAATAATTTGCTGTTTGTTTACATCATGTTCCAGAAATTCTACTTCAAAATAAAATTTTCTACTCAGAAAATTCTTGCACATATGTTTCCAGAAGATGTTTATAATAATATATAAAACATCATCTTTTTATTAGCAAAAACTGTTACCACACTAAATGTCTGTCAACAGTATAATGAGTAAACAAGTTATTGTAGTGTTGCAACAAAGTACTACAAAGCTCAACCACAGATATCCTAAGTTATCTTCAAAAATATTAAAAATTATATTCAAAAATAATAATAATAATATTAAAAATTTTCAAAAAATAATAAGATATGAAAAAATGATAAAATATGAAACAGCAAAATCACAGAACAAACTATTTGTCTTTATATATAACACAAAATAGGGAAAGTAAACCACAAAATTTTCAGGGATATATATTTATATAATAAAATGAAAGAAAACTCAGTTCAGTTGCTCAGTTGTGTCTGACTCTTTGCGACCCCATGAATCGCAGCACGGCAGGCCTCCCTGTCCATCACCATCTCCCAGAGTTCACTCAGACTCACATTCATCAGTCTGTGATGCCATCCAGCCATCTCATCCTGTGTCGTCCCCTTCTCCTTCTGCCCCCAATCCCTCCCAGCATCAGAGTCCTTTCCAATGAGTCAACTCTTTGCATGAGGTGGCCAAAGTACTGGAGCTTCAGCTTTAGCATCATTCCTTCCAAAGAAATTCCAGGGTTGATCTCCTTCAGAATGGACTGGTTGGATCCCCTTGTAGTCCAAGGGACTCTCAAGAGTCTTCTCCAACACCACAGTTCAAAAGCATCAATTCTTCTGTGCTCAGCTTTCTTCACAGTCCAACTCTCACATCCATAGATGACCGCAAGAAAAACCATAGCCTTGACTAGATGGACCTTTGTTGGCAAAGTAATGTCTCTGCTTTTGAATATGCTATCTAGGTTGGTCATGACTTTTCTTCCAAGGAGTAAAGAAAGCTGGAGAAGCGTTATTAAATATCCAAGCTGATATTAATTAGTAGGCGAAGTAGTGAGGGAACTTGTTCAAAGAATGATATACTGTGCTTTCAAATACAAACTAAGTCAGTTAGTATTTCTATAATACTTTTTGTCAGTTGTACATATATTAGTATTTGGAGTAAGGTATATTTCATCAAAAATATATCTGATGCAACATACAGATGCATTTGTAATCTAAAGTGATGAGATTTGGTCTAATTTTCTTTCAGACAAGTATCAGTTGAAGTCTATGAATTGTTTTTGACCACTCAATAAGGAATTTTTGGGAAATGTATTCTTTTGCAGATAGAAGTCACTCTTGGGAATTGAGTCATGAGCTCTCAGAGTTCTGATGTAGAAAGAATGTGTTTCCACAGTGACTGCACTCATATGTTCCTTGCCTTCATTTCATAACATGGTAAATGCAGGGAAGAATTACATTAACCCCCACCCTCACCTAGATGTCGTGGTGTACTTCCTTCTCTGTAGAACCATCCCCTCTTAACCTCTCCTCTTTCTTCTCCAGACACTGATTTTGAAAATAAATCAATTCTGCTGCAGGCAGAGATCATCACAGTGTCTGAAGAATCATTTTACTTTTATGATCAGAGACTATTTGGGGATTTTCTCCCATTTAAGCTCAAGGCATTTCTTCTCTGATATCACAGAAAGAAGGTAGAGTGCTCAAGTACCAAATAATTCTCTAGAAAACTTACTTTAAAAGTCAATCCAGTCATTGAAAATTATCTGAAATACTGATAACAGTTCAGTTCAGTTGCTCAGTCATATCTGACTCTTTGAGACTCCATGGACTGCAGCATGCCAGGCCTCCCTGTCCATCACCAACTTCGGAGTTCAACCAAACCCATGCCAATCGAGTTGGTAATGCCATCCAACCATATCATCCTCTGTCGTCCCCTTCTCCTCCTGCCCTCAATCTTTCCCAGCATCAGGGTCTTTTCAAATGAGTCAATTCTTTGCATGAGGTGGCCAAAGTATTGGAATTTCAGCTTCAAATCAGTCCTTCTAATGAACACCCAGGACTGATTTCCTTTAGGATGGACTGGTTGGATCTCCTTGAAGTCCAAAGGACTCTCAAGAGTCTTCTCCAACACCACAGATCAAAAAAGCATTAATTCTTCTGCACTAAGCTTTCTTTATAGTATAACTCTCATATACATACATGACTACTGAAAAAACCACAGCCTTGAAGAGATGGACCTTTGTCGGCAAAGTAGTGTCTCTGCTTTTTAATATGCTATCTAGGTTGGTCATAACTTTCCTTCCAAGGAGTAAGCATCTTTTAATTTCATGGCTGCAGTCACCATCTGCAGTGATTTTGGAGCCCCCAAAAATAAAGTCAGCCACTGTTTCCACATCTATTTGCCATGAAGTGATGGGACCGGATGCTCTGATCTTAGTTTTCTGAATGTTGAGCTTTAAGCCAAGTTTTTCCACTGTCCTCTTTCACTTTCATCAAGAGTTTCTTTAGTTCTTCTTCACTTTCTGCCATAAGGGTGGTTCCATCTGCATGTCTGAATTTATTGCTGTTTCTCCCAGTTATCTTGATTCCAGCTTGTGCTTCATCCAGCCCAGCATTTCTTATTATGTACTCTGCAGATAAGTTAATTAAGCAGGGTAACAATATACAGCCTTGAGATACTCCTTTTACTATTTGAAACCAGTCAATTGTTCCATGTCCAGTTCTAACTGTTGCATCCTGACCCGCATACAGGTTTCCCAAGAGGCAGGTCAAGTGTCTTGTATGCCCATCTCTTGAAGAATTTTCTACAGTTTATTGTGGTCCACATAGTCAAAGGCTTTGGAATAGTCAATAAAGCAGAAATAGACGTTTTTCTGGAACTCTTGTGTTTTCAATGATCCAGCGGATGTTGGCAATTTGATCTCTGGTTTCCTCTAACTTTTCTAAAACCAGCTTGAACATCAGGAAGTTCACGGTTCACATATTGCTGAAGCCTGGCTTGGAGAATTTTGAGCACTACTTTACTAGCATGTGAGATGAGTGCAATTGTGCGGTAGTTTGAGCATTCTTTGGCATTGCCTTTCTTTGGCATTGGAATGAAAACTGACCTTTTCCAGTCCTGAGGCCATTGCTGAGTTTTCCAAATTTGCTGGCATATTGAGTGCAGTACTTTCACAGCATAATCTTTCAGGATTTGAAATAGCTCAACTGGAATTCCATCACCTCCACTAGCTTTGTTCATAGTGATGCTTTGACTTCACATTCCAGGTGGTCTGGCTCTAGGTGAGTGATCACACCATCGTGATTATCTGGGTCATGAAGATCTTTTTTGTACAGTTCCTCTGTGTATTCTTGCCACCTCTTCTTAATATCTTCTGTTTCAGTTAGGTCCATGCCATTTCTATCCTTTATTGAGCCCATCTTTGCATGAAATATTCCCTTGGTATCTCTAATTTTCTTGAAGAGATCTCTAGTCTTTCCCATTCTATTATTTTCCTCTATTTCTTTGTATTGATGTCTGAGGAAGGCTTTCTTATCTTTACTTGGTATTCTTCAGAACTCTACATTCAAATGGGTATATCTTTCCTTGTCTCCTTTGGTTTTCACTTCTATTCTTTTCACAGATTTTTGTAAGGCCTCCTCAGACAGCCAGTTTGCTTTTTTGTGTTTATTTTTCTCGGGGATGGTCTTGATCCCTGTTTCCTGTACAATGTCATGAACCTCTGTCCATAGTTCATCCGGCACTCTATCTATCAGCTCTAGCCCTTAAATCTATTTCTCACTTCCACTGTATAATCATAAGGGATTTGATTTAGGTCATACCTGAATGGTCCACTGGTTTTCCCCACTTTCGTCAATTTAAGTCTGATTTTGGCAATAAGGAGTTCATGATCAGAGCCACAGTCAGCTCCTGGTCTTGTTTTTGCTGTCTGTATAGAGCTTCTCCATCTTTGGCTGCAAAGAATATAATCAATCTGATTTCTTTGTTGGCCATCTGGTAATGTCGATGTGTAGAGTCTTCTCTTGTGTTGTTGGAAGCATGTGTTTGCTATGACCAGTGTGTTCTCTTTTCAAAACTCTACTAGCCTTTGCACTGCTTCATTCTGCACTCCAAGGCCAAATTTGCCTGTTACTCCAGGTGTTTCTTGACTTCCTATTTTTGCATTCCATTCCCCTATAATTAAAAGGACATCTTATCTGTGTGTTAGTTCTAAAAGGTCTTGTAGGTCTTCATAGAACCACTCAACTTCAGCTTCTTCAGCATTACTGGCCGGGCATAGACTTGGATTACCCTGATATTGAATGGTTTGCCTCTGAAACAAACAGAGATCAATCTGTAGTTTTTGAGACTGCATCCAAGTACTGCATTTCAGACTCTTTTGTTGACCATGATGGCTACTCCATTCCTTCTAAGGGATTCCTGCCCACAGTAGTAGATATAATGGTCATCTGAGTTAAATTCACCCATTCCAGTCCATCTTAGTTTGCTGATTCCTCAAATATTGACGTTCACTCTTGCTATCTCCTGTTTGACCACTTCCAATTTGCCATGATTCATGGGCCTAACATTCCAGGTTCCTATGCAATATTGCTCTTTACAATATTGGACCTTGCTTCTATCACCAGTCACATCCACAACTGGGTGTTGTTTTTGCTTTGGCTCCTTTCCTTCATTCCTTCTGGAGTTATTTCTCCACTGATCTGCAGTAACATATTGTGCACCTATCAACCTGGGGAGTTCATCTTTTAGTGTCCTATCTTTTTGCCTTTTCATACTGTTCGTGGGGTTCTCAAGGCAAGAATACTGAAGTGGTTTGCCATTCGCTTCTCCAGTGGACCACATTCTGTCAGACCTCTCCACCATGGCCCATCCATCTTGGGTGGCCCCACATGGAATGGCATAGTTTCATGTTAGATGCAATTTTTTCTTCCTAGCAAATTTCAAATATCAATACATAATATATTGACTGTTGAGGTAATTCAGCCCTCTAACTCTTAAGACATAATCATTTTTAAAATATGATAAAACAAACAATCAAAACAAAACAACAGAAGTTAGAAGGTCCAGGTGTCTCCATCTCATTCAGGAACAAAGAGAAATGGAGTAAGAAGTGAACTTTTCCCATCCAACATAACCATTCAACAAAGCCAAGAGCTACGTGAGAGTAAACTCTTAGATCCTCTCCTGGATAATATAGATTGATTAGCAAAGTCTATTTTTTTAATGCATGGCAAAGTGATTTCTTTTTATCCTTTCTCTGCCCTACATTTCTCTTTCCCCCCTCTCTTTATCCTTATGGGAAAAAATAAATAAGGAAATGAGCCATTAACCTTCATAATCTTTCATCCCTTTGAACTTCCCTGGGCCTATCTCTAACTGCTACACCCAAGAAAAACAAATGTAATTGTTAGTTTTCCCAGCCACTCACATGTTATACATATATCAGCTAGAAGCAATTTGTAAGTTTCTAGTATCTATGCCTCTATGAGATAACGTCTGTCAAACACACATCACAATCCCCTGGGATATTGGAGATACTCAGTCCCCATTATTCTTTTATTTTTTTGAAATTCTTGTTGTTATTCTTTTTGTATTCAGTCTAATAGCTTAAGGACTTCCCTGTTAGCTCTGCTGATAAAGAATCAACCTGCAATGCAGGAGACCAGGGTTCAATCCCTGGGTTGGAAAGATCCCCTGGAGAAGGGAATGGTTACCCATTCCAGTATTCTGGCCTGGAGAATTCCATGGACAGTATAGTCCACGGGATGGCAAAGAGTCAGACACAACTGAGCGAATTTCAGTTCACTTCACAATAGCTTGAATATGTATCAGGGATTTGGTTTAGAAATTTATAAACCCCTAAAAAGACTCTAAAGATAATATGATTGAAGTTTCTAATTATTATTCATAATTTAAAAAAAAATAGGTCTCCCAAAAGATTCTCTTTTATTTGATGGGGTGAGATATATAATTTTTTTAATAAACAGAAACATTTACAACTAAAATAGGTCACTGCCACACACAAATCATTGAACTTGCTAAAATGTGTTCTGAAACCCCCGACTGGACGTCTGACCTATGTCTTTTCACAGGTGCTCTGAAAGCATAACAATAATAAAGTGGAAAGTGTGCCTCTTCCTTTTCAGCTCGCTTTCCTTAGCGTTACATTGGTACTGGATTTACATCTCGCCTGTTATTTCTTTCAGGGAACAGAGGCAAAGTCTGTGCCAGGTGACGCTGTGGGTTTACATTGACTATGGAAGCTATTTTAGCTTGGGATCATTTTTCTAACAATTCACTGCAGTGACAGCAGGAAATTATCCCTACAGGAGAATCTAACAATGCTGGGGAAGAAAAAAAAAATCTAGTTTTGGAGTAATGTGTTCCTTTGCCACAAATACTGAAGTCATTAACACGGATTACATAATGAATGAAAAACTTGTGACAACCAGTTGAGAAGATCTGCCCTGGTCATTAGCAAGTGGAGGAAGTCTCCCCAGGTCTGCATGAGTAATTTGTAAGTGAGACANTTTTGGAGTAATGTGTTCCTTTGCCACAAATACTGAAGTCATTAACACGGATTACATAATGAATGAAAAACTTGTGACAACCAGTTGAGAAGATCTGCCCTGGTCATTAGCAAGTGGAGGAAGTCTCCCCAGGTCTGCATGAGTAATTTGTAAGTGAGACAGTACCAAACGATATGCCTACCCCCGTAGCTTTTTTTTCTGTTTTTCTTTTTTCTGTTTAATCCAAATGGCTGGAAATCCCTTGGTACAGGCATCAGCTTGGAAGTAGTTGTGGAATTTTACTTAAACTACACATAGCGAAGGATTGACCCTTTAGGTGTGAGACTTGGCAGCTGAGCTGCATGGAAAATACATAAGTAGTCAAAGAAGAAACCCCAACACTAGGGAGAGGTGGATGCCAGTGTGGCCTTTCCATCTGTGGCAGTCCCTGCTGAGTGGGTGCTTAGGTTAGAAAACACTGTAACAAGCACTGGCTGCATACTTGATATACCAGCACACAGATGTTGTCATGCAGTCCCCACACATGATGAGAGATCTTTTTTCTGTTAAAACCTTGTCAGGGATAAAAGCTGATTCACAGTTCATATATTAAGTTCCTCCTATCTACGCTTTGAAATAAATACTGGAACTAGAAATCAGGGCACTTCAAATGACATTTCAGAATGGACCACCACCTTCTAAATGGTATAATCACACTGCCTTCCAAATATAGGTATTCAATAAATATTTGTTGAATTAAGCTGAACTCCAAAACAAACAGTTCTGCAGTTATTATTCAGTCTAAGAACTACTTAGGCTTATTCCCAAGGATAATAAAAGGGAATACTTAAAAATTTTTCCTATACAGATGAGAATCATATGAGCAATTTAACTTTTAACAAGCTGAAAACCCGATAGTTTGGAAGTGGTAGCCTATTTTAAGTGTAGAATGTGGAGAAGTCCTGGATATAAATTCCCTTTATATATTTGTTATTTTCTTTTTAATCTTAATACCATAATGACGGGGGAAAATACAGCATATTGACATGATTAAATCAAACTTAAATGTTTAGAACTGTGTTAGATAACGGAACATATAGAACATACTGGTAGGTACCTCTGGACATTTGCTATTGAGAAAAGATCAGGGGGAATGTCTGTCCTGTGACTATGTGTCCTTCCCTTTTCAGATGTGGATCTGAACTTGATTATAAAGAAGAAACCCAAATATTTCCCTTGAAAATACTGAGTCTCTCCGGTTATTGGACAAATATAAATACTTCAGTCTATTACAAAGGGAACCTAGAAACTAATGCAAGTGGTAGAATACTATTTGGGAGGCAGTACAAGTTGGATTCTACTTTTTGTAATGCAGATTTAAAACTAAGCCTTTTCTGTTTATGAATTGTGTAACCTTTGACAGATTATCTTTCTGAGTTAGTTTCTGTGTTATACTCACCTGTTATTAGAAACAAATATAAAGCAACTTACACTGCATCTAGTAGGTTGTTGATACTCAGTGGATATTAGTTACCTCCACTTCTTTCTCTTGTGACCTCCTAGGAGTGTTTTTCTTTCCCATTCGTGATTGTCTCCAATTATTTTGTTACACAGGCAAATTGGTCATACATTTTGTCCTATGAAAATGAGTAAAGAGCTTCAAGAGATTGCCCCAAAATAATTAGACAGAAAGTCTGTAAAGTAACAAGATGGAACTCAATCAAATATTGAAGATTTAATTCTAAGACTATAAAGATGAGAAAAGAGATACTACAGAATTTTCAAAAGAAAGGAGAATATTTAATATTTTGGCTAGCCAGTATGGACATCCTGCTATTGGCATTGAAAGAAAAACAGATATTGATAGTGGTTGTTTTCCACTGATAGAATCTAGAGTAACCACTGACAAAGAGTCTCTCTTTTTTCAAAGTTGGAATATAATTACTTTAAAGTGTTATGTTAGTTTCTGCTGCACAGCCACGTGAATCATCTATATGTATACATACTTCCCCTCCCTCTGGAGCCTGCCTCCCTTCCACTCCCTTTCCACCCCTCTAGGTCATCACAGAGCACTGAGGGTGCTCAGGGCTATACCGCACCTTCTTGCTAAGAGAAAAACAAATTGTATATTAATGCATATATATGGATTCTAGAAAAATGGTACTGATGAACCTATTTGCAAGAGAACAGACTTAACACACAGAAGAAAGGAGAGGGTGAGTTGAACTGTGAGAGTAGCAGCACCGTCGTGTACACCATCAGTTCAGTTCAGTTCAGTTCAGTTCAGTCCAGTCACTCAGTTGTGTCAGACTCTTTGCGACCCCATGAACCGCAGCACACCAGACCTCCCTGTCCATCACCAAAACCCGGAGTTCACCCAAACTCATGTCTGTCGAGTCAGTGATGCCATCCAGCCATCTCATCCTCTGTTGTTCCCTTCTCCTCCTGCCCCCAGTCCCTCCCAGCATCAGGGTCTTTTCCAATGAGTCAACTCAAAATAAAAAAACAAACAAAAAAGACTCCCTCCTATTGAACTCTTACCAGGCTCTTCTCATCCTCTTCTTGGCTTGTACACTTGAATAAAACAGAAGCATAATTTCTAACAACTCAAGGCCATATCCCTAGTATAACCACCCACCACCCCCCGCCAATACCACCACTTTAAAATGTCTGAGAAAACAAGGCTGTTGAAAGAATTAACTGTTTGTCCCACCCAACACACCTGAAGATAAGAGCCCCTGCCTCTATGGAAGAAGAGCCTAACTTGGATAAGCATCAGTTAACAAGACAAAACCAGAAAGATTTCACAAGCCCAACTCCCCACTTCCCTTTTTTTTTTTTTTTTTGGTAATGTTTTTCCTTCTCCGACTTTTCTGAGTTCCTGCTCATTCCCCTCTCTATGCTCCCATTCTCCCTTTGAAACCCTGAGTCCCTTCTGTACAAATTGAAGTTGAATTCATATCAAGCTAGACTCTCCCCTATGACAATAGTATACTGCTGATTAAAATCCACCCTTATTTATTTCTTTAACTAATGTTTGATCTTGTGTGACACCATATATAGACCTGATATCATTAATCAAGAGCTTTGGTACTTTCCTGAGAAAAACTACTCATGATAGGATATTTGTGTCTCCCCAAGATGCAATGATGAAATTTAGTCTTCAATATGATAATATTTGGAGGTAGGGACTTTGAGAGGTAGTTATGTAATAAGGTGGAGCCCTTGTGAATAGGATCTGTGTCTGAACCTAGAAGAGGATTCTCAACAGAACCAGACCATCCTGGCAGCCTTATCTTGAATTTATAGCCTCCAAAATGGTGAGAAATATATTTTTATTGCTGATAAATCATGCAGTCAATGGTACTTTATTATAGGAACTTCATGGGAAATAGATGGCGAAACAATGGTAACACTGTCAGACTTTATTTTGGGGGGCTCCAAAGTCACTGCAAATGGTGATTGCAGCCATGAAATTAANTTTTTTTTTTTTTTTTTGGTAATGTTTTTCCTTCTCCGACTTTTCTGAGTTCCTGCTCATTCCCCTCTCTATGCTCCCATTCTCCCTTTGAAACCCTGAGTCCCTTCTGTACAAATTGAAGTTGAATTCATATCAAGCTAGACTCTCCCCTATGACAATAGTATACTGCTGATTAAAATCCACCCTTATTTATTTCTTTAACTAATGTTTGATCTTGTGTGACACCATATATAGACCTGATATCATTAATCAAGAGCTTTGGTACTTTCCTGAGAAAAACTACTCATGATAGGATATTTGTGTCTCCCCAAGATGCAATGATGAAATTTAGTCTTCAATATGATAATATTTGGAGGTAGGGACTTTGAGAGGTAGTTATGTAATAAGGTGGAGCCCTTGTGAATAGGATCTGTGTCTGAACCTAGAAGAGGATTCTCAACAGAACCAGACCATCCTGGCAGCCTTATCTTGAATTTATAGCCTCCAAAATGGTGAGAAATATATTTTTATTGCTGATAAATCATGCAGTCAATGGTACTTTATTATAGGAACTTCATGGGAAATAGATGGCGAAACAATGGTAACACTGTCAGACTTTATTTTGGGGGGCTCCAAAGTCACTGCAAATGGTGATTGCAGCCATGAAATTAAAAGACGTTTGCTCCTTGGAAGGAAAGTTATGACCAACCTAGATAGCATATTCAAAAGCAGAGACATTGCTTTGCCAACAAAGATCCGTCTAGTCGAGGCTATTGTTTTTCCAGTGGTCATGTATGGATGTGAGTTGGACTGTGAAGAAGGCTGAGCACTGAAGAACTGATGCTTTTGAACTGTGGTGTTGGAGAAGACTCTTGAAATGTCCTTGGACTGCCAGGAGATCCAATCAGTCCATTCTAAAGGAGATCAGTCCTGGGTGTTCATTGGAAGGACTGATGCTGAAGCTGAAACTCCAATACTTTGGCCACCTCATGCGAAGAGTTGAGTCATTGGAAAAGACCCTGATGCTCGGAGGGATTAGGGGCAGGAGGAGAAGGGGACGACAGAGGATGAGATGGCTAGATGGCATCACTGACTCGATGGACATGAGTTTGGGTGAACTCGGGGAATTGGTGATGGGCAGGGAGGCCTGGCGTGCTGCAATTCACGGTGTCGCAGAGTGGGACATGACTGAGCGACTCAACTGAACTGAACTGAAAGTAAGACAAGGGAAACAAGATTTGTCAATTCCATCACCTGCTGATTTCCTTTATGCTATTTACTGCCAGAATAAATCTGGAATATATCTTTTGTGACACTGAAGGAATTTGAGGATTCAGAAGTACAGATGGTGTTTACAGCTCTTCTTAAAATTGGCACTCGTGACTTTAAAAGCAAATACGTTTATATTGGGTGTGAAATGCTGACTAGAAAAACTATGTTGGATTTGATCTTCTGTCTATAAAGCTGGAATGATGAGCTGCTTCTTTATAGAGGAAACTGAGCCCATCAGATGTGTTTACTAGGACTCTCCTCTTTCTGCTGTGTTCCTACCCCATTGTGCCATCATATATCTGTAATTTTCCTGCTAGATTTACCCTCTACTTGTGAACTTTACATCCTTTTCAAAGTTCTCCAAGACCTTGCTTAAAAGATACCTTTCATCTCAAATATTTGTCACTATACTGTCACTAAATTATATTTCTTAATCCACTTGTCTTTTTTTCTGCCACCAAAGATACTTTTTAAAAGATGGTCTCTTACAATATTCAGTTCCTAGTCATCACTAATCATAGTGCATTCCCATGCCAATATTCATATAGCTTGTAGAATATTATTTGAGAGATAATATGCTACTTTGGAAAAAAGAAACAATCAAGATTTCCTAAGATACTAACCTAGCCTATTTTAACCATCTTCCTATGTGGTCTTTCTGTAGCATCTGACAATGTTGGCAATCTTACAGTTTTCTTCTGTATTCTTGGCTTCTTAAAAACTATTCATATGTGTTTTCCTTTTATTTTTTGCCATGTTTTCAATTGTTTTAAAATTTAACTTGAGTCCCATGTTAAATGGCATTAGGAACACTATGAATGCTGAGGCAGAAAGGAGTTTGATAATAAGAAGAGTTTAATGATAGCTTGATAATAGAATGATTTTGTATATCAGAGACATTCAATGTAATTGGAGCATAGAGAACAAAGAACTGGAATGTTGTGTGTGTTTGTGTGTGTGTGTGTGTGTGTGTCTTAACAGAAATTTATTCTCTCACAATTCTGGAGGCTAAGAGTTCAAAATTAAGGTGCTGGCAGGACTGTGCTCTCTGCAGGCTCTAAGGGCCAATCCCTTCCATACTTTCTTTCAGCTTCTCATGTTTTCAGCAACCCTTGGTGTTCCTTCTTGTTGTGGATACATTTTATATGACTGCATATTCCTTGATACTGAGTTCTGGTATTATCGTGCACTGTGGTCTGAATGTCCTCTACCCACATCCATATGTAGGAATCCTTGTGTCTCATGTGATGGTATTAAAAGGTGGGCCAGGGTCTACAGATTAAGGGTTCAGTCCCACAAGACTGAGCACCCTCCTCCCAGCTTCAGATGTCAGTTGCAAGTCCAAGTTGTCCTCTGTGCTTCTGTCTAACTGCCTATAGATTGCAGTTTCCCATGACCCTCTCCTTGGACTTTAGACACCAGTTGCAAGTCTAGGTTATTATCTGTACGTTTGATTGACTGGCTCTAAAGCAGAGGTTGCCAGGTCCCCCTCCTTGGCTTCCATAATTTGCTAGAGGCTCCCAGAACTTATAGAAACAGTTATTCACAGTTGAATAGTAAAGTTTAATACAGTATTCTTATATCCAAAAATTAAGTGTAATTTATAAAGGTGAATATATATTTTGCTCTTGTTATACACAACAAAGTAAATCAACTAATATATATGTGCTAATAGTCATATCAAAATATTACTTTATTCCAATCAAGATAGGTAATTTAGTTTACTTTGTTGAGATAATTCCTATTTTCCACAAGAGACCACACAATCTTAAGTAGCATTTTCAAATTTTATTAGTTTCAGAACAAAGCAATACATAAATATACATCTTTGCAAAAAAAAAAGTTGATTTCTCTAGTTTTCAGAGACTCAGCAGGTGTGAAGCATAAAAAATAACAGATGGAAAAGTCAAAGAAGAAAAAAACCTGGGAAATGTTGCAGATAATTCTACTTACTATAATAAAACATAGTGTTAAAAGGGTGGCCCGTTTATTTTTACTTTTCTCACTGAAATAATTAACATGGAATATATCTCCTAACATTTCTTGGGACCTAAGAATGAGAAATTATTCTATCTTGAATAAAATTCCATTCCACTTCACATAATTGTGATTGCCATTAGAACTGAATATTAAAAATATATATTTCATAATGAATAAATATCCATGCCCACAACTGAGTCATTTAACAAATGACTTTATTTTAAAAAATTTTCAGCTTTACTGAAGTAAAAGACAAAAATGTAAGATATTTAAAACATACCTCCTGATGGTTAGCAAATACCAATTTTTTTTTTTTTTTAGAAATGTAACTTAAAAAAAAACTGTATAAGCATAGTTGATTTACACTGTTGTGTTAATTTCCACTGTACAGCAAGGTGATTCAGTTATACATATATATACATGCATATATGTTCTTTTCCATTATGATTTATCACAAGATATTGAATATAGTTCTCTGTGCTATACAGTAGGACCTTGCTTTTTATCCATTCTAGATGTAATAGTTTGTTATCTGTTAACCCCAAACTCCCAATCATTCCCTCTCCCATCCTCCTCTCCCTTGGAAACCACAAATCTAATCTCTGTGTCTATAAGTCTGTTTCTGCTTACAGATATGTTCATTTGTGTCGTATTTTAGATCTCATATAAAAGTGATATCATATGGTATTTGTCTCTCATTCTGACTTACTTTGCTTAGTGTGAAACCTCTAGATTTATCCATGTAGCTGTAAATGGCATTATTTCACTCTTTTTTATGGCTGAGTGATGTTTTTGTGTATACATAATAGCACATCTTCTTTATTTATTTACCTGTCCGTGGACATTTAGGTTGTTTCCATGTCTTGGCTAATGTAAATAGTGCTTCTATGAATGCAGGAGTCTATATATCTTAATTTTGTCTGGGTATATTCCCAGGAGTGGAACTGCTGGATTATTTGGCAACTTTAGTTTTTGGAGGAACCTCCATAATGTTTTCCATAGTGGTTGCACCAATTTACATTCCTACCAACAGTGTAAGAGAATTCCCTTTTCTCCACACCCTCTCCAACAAGCAAATGACATATTTAAATGTTATACCATTATCCCTATATGTTTCTTTCCAAACATAGGTAAAGGAACATTTATAATAATGTTCACATTTGCTTATCAAAAATTGGATGGTTTCATTGAAAATTTCTTAATTTAGCTAAATGAAATTCTTTCCAATCACAATAATAAAGGAATTAATTATTCATAAAATGCAAATCAGTTTTTCACATAAACTTCTTGAGCTTATTTTGCCATTGGTACCACATTTCAATATATCTAGATTTGAAGCCTTAGAATTATAATTGCCCACTATTATATTTTGCTTCAACTACTCATTCTCCATATCATGTTGCTTTTTACTTGAAAATAACTCTTGTATTCATCTTTTTCTTCCCATTCCAGTTATCTTAACTTAGGTGCTTTTAAAAAACACTTACACCTTTGTATGAGAACATCCTTCCAATAGCCTCTTTACTCCCATTTGGCCTCAAGTAACTAACTCTTTATGCTTATTTTACAATTACATTTTTAAAGCTTTGATTATGCAGCTTGGTTAAACAGTTTACAAGGCATATTGGCTAACTCATTTAGTATCTTTCAAAATCTACCCAGTATCTTTGTTTCCAGATTTATTTCCTAGTATTTGCCCAATACAAACTATCCGCTCCTGAAACACTATTTGCATTTATAAGCATCATCTGTATCTCCTATACATAAACCCAGTATGCCAAAGACATAAGAATGTCTTGTACTACCCCCAATTCTGGAATGTTGATCACATCAGTTTTTCCCCTTGGTATGCCCCTCACAACTCATTTTACTATCCTGTCATTCCTCAAGTTCTTTATTCTGACATTATCTCTCTATGAAGTCTTCTGTAACCACCCAAAGTATATTTCTACCTCCTCTAATCCCTCCTTGTGTATCATTTATGGAATTCATATAATACATTGCAAACAACTTTGAACTAAGTGTCCAAGCATATTCCCCCTAAGAAATTCTCAAAAACTGTGTCTTTTTATGTTATCAAGTTACTATTCCTTATAGTATGTGTGTTAGTCACTCAGTCATGTCTGACTCTTTGAAACCTCATGGACCATAGCCCGCCAAGCTCCTCTGTACATGAAATTATCCAGGCAAGAATATTAGAGTGGGTANCTTTATTCTGACATTATCTCTCTATGAAGTCTTCTGTAACCACCCAAAGTATATTTCTACCTCCTCTAATCCCTCCTTGTGTATCATTTATGGAATTCATATAACACATTACAAACAACTTTGAACTAAGTGTCCAAGCATATTCCCCCTAAGAAATTCTCAAAAACTGTGTCCTTTTATGTTATCAAGTTACTATTCCTTATAGTATGTGTGTTAGTCACTCAGTCATGTTTGACTCTTTGAAACCTCATGGACCATAGCCCGCCAAGCTCCTCTGTCCATGAAATTATCCAGGCAAGAATATTAGAGTGGGTAGCCTTTCCCTTCTCCAGGGGATCTTCCCAACCCAGGGATCAAGCCCAGGTCTCCTGCATTGCAGGCAGATTCTTCACTGTCTGAGCTTCCAGGGAAGCCCATTTCTTATTGTGTAAATACTAATTATCATTATATAGTATACTTTGTAATAGTATAAATGCTGATTGTTTCAATACTGTTACAGTGTCTGTTTCCATTAGTCTAGTCACATACATGTATGAAAAATTTAAAGATAAATTACCATTTCCACAGATAAAATTAGCAAAAACAGACAATGAAACAACAACAATATCAGTCCATTTAACATAGTATGTAGTTGGGGAAAATTTGGAAAAACACTTTGGCAGTAGCACTCTGGGCTTTAAAATCTGATGCCTAAAAATTCAAGTTTAAAATGGCATCTGGCTAGCATCCATTGGCTCTCTTTTCTAAACTGCTATCAAAGTAACAACCAAGACAAAATAAATACACATTCATGTACATAAAGAAAATTAGGACCAATAATCAATCAAATTTCATAATATGGAAAAGAATTAGACTGATAGCTAGGCTGATACAAGTGAATAAAGCAATTTCAGTTAATTATATTGACTAGTTATTAATACATTATGCTATACCAAAAGAAATTACATATGCTATCCCATAATGCTTGTACCAAGAATATAAGCCTGTATGAAAATGTATAGGAAACTGTCTTTCCCCAACTGGTTCCTTTTTGATTTAGAAATGTAAGAGCTACAGTAAATGGACAATTATGCAACTGCCCAATTATTTTATGGGTATTCTTAATAACACTGTTCAAATCCTAGAAGTTCCTTTCTTTGCATGTAGACAAATCTCCGTTTTCAGAATAAACCTCGGGAGAAAAGTGGGAAAATGGACAGGCCTGTGAATGGGATACATCTTTAGATGTGTGTAGCAGTCTTCTCAAAACAGAGCAAGCACAGGTACCCAAAGACACCAGGCAGAACTGCATATATTTGGTCTGTGGTTTTTTTTTGTTTGTTTTTTTTTTTTCAGTAACCTGGTCTGTGTTGTACCCTTTGGGTACCTGAACATTGGTAGATTATGAAACTTCTTAAAGGAGATCTCTTCTGAGTGCCTTAGAGACAAAGAAGTGCTTACATAAATCGAATATCCTTTAAAAAACAGAAAATGAGAAAATTTGACTTCTAATATTTTCAATATGCTAAAAAAATATACTCAATCTAACTCAGAAGGATTCTAAAAATTCACACTTGCATAACTTAGGCACAATTTGGCAAACAAAATTAGTACAATATTTCTGGTTTAATAGAGATAGCTGTGTACTCTGACATAATATGAAATAATGTAATATAAATATAGATTTTTATTTTCTATGGGTATGTTCTTCCTAAACTAATTGAATAAGCTAGCATAAAGTTGATTAAATACTTAAGATTACTAAGCATATAAATTTGTGTTTAAATTTAATGATTATTCAATTTAAATTTATTTATTTAAATAATTTTGTGTTTTCAGTATATCATCTTGAATAATCTCCAAGATTCTGTAAAATAAGCTGATGATCCCTTGTTTGTTGCTTCTTCCTTTTCTTTGAGATGCTTGCTCCTCATTAATCAAATTTCTCTCTATTGTATTAGCCTGAACTAAATTATCTCTTTAAATTTCCAGTGCATTTGGTCCTTCACAATATCAACTTAAAAGTGCTTGATATATGAGCTCATCAAAATCAATAAATTCACCTTCAACTTTTTTCTTTCTGAGGGAGCTGATCACTGTTTATCTCCTTTAAAACAACTTGAATTTTTCTGTCCAGATCATGATAAATGTAGACTATCATGCTCTTTACTTAAGTGATATATATCTTCCTCTATAAAAATAATCAGTTCCTTCTAATGAATAGTGAATTTGCCACCAGAATAGATCTCTCAACTAAACATCTTATTAAGGTAACCCTTTCAGTTATTTTTATTCAAGCTCTAAAATATCTTTCTCATTCTGAACAACTTGGAATTTATCATTTGGACTATGATATTTAGTTACTGCATTCTACCCAAAATTTGGATCCACCAAACTTGAATGCAAGATCAGTTATATTATTTTAGCATATTTATTAACACAACTAATTCTGAATGAGATAACTTCTTCAGCTTCGGAGAAGGCTGGGTAGATTAGCACTAGAGATAAAGCCACAAGTTCCTCTCAAGCCTATAGACTAATATTTTCATTGTGTAATTTATCTGAACCTTGGGCTTCCCTGGTGGTTCAGCTGGTAAAGAATCTGCCTGAAATGCAGGAGATCTGGATTCGATCCCAGGGTTGGGAAGATCCCCTGGAGCAGGGATTGGCTATCCACTACAGTATTCTGGCCTGGGGAGAATTCTATGGGCTGTATAGTCCTTGGGGTAACAAAGAGTCAGACACGACTGAGCAACTTTCACTTTCACTATCTGAACCTTCTGGACTGAATTAACAAAGGGAACCTGCAGTGTTGTTCTTAAATTAGTTCATAAAATGAGATGACACTTTTACCTATGCTGTGTATATATCAGGATTTTTAATGCTGCAGTGGGTTAATCATATGAGAATGCACTATAGCCCAATTTTCGAGAAACAACACAATGTTAATTCAACAATTAACCACAGTCTTACTCTTATCATACAATAATTCATGATACAAATTCTGGAATACAAAAATCATCTAAGCCCAGTTCCCATCTTGAGTTTTGTATTATCCAGCTTCTATTTCTACCAGTGCCTTTTCTTTCTGTATAATATGTTGAAATTTTTCTCAAAGTCAGCTTAAAGTCCACCTCAAATCATATCTTTTCCATGAAATAGTCACTAAATGAGTAGAAGATACGTTCCTTTTTGTTTGTGTGCATCTTTTGACTCAATAGACATTTTCATGGTGTACTTACACATATAATTATTTTCCTCAGAATTTTACAAGTATTGGTGAATTTCCATTGTAAAATAAGTTTTAAGAAAGAACTATGTTGGTGGCTCATATGGTAAAGAATCTGCCTGTAATGCAAGAGACCTGGGTTTGATCCTTGGGTCAGGAAGATCTCCTGGACAAGAAATGGCTACCCACTCCAGTATTCTTGCCTAGAGAATTCCATGAACCGAGGAACCTGTTGGGCTACAGTCCATGAGATCACAAAGAGTTGGACATGACTGAGCAGCTAACATACACATGTTGAATCAATCTGTTCATANCAGGAAGATCTCCTGGACAAGAAATGGCTACCCACTCCAGTATTCTTGCCTAGAGAATTCCATGAACCGAGGAACCTGTTGGGCTACAGTCCATGAGATCACAAAGAGTTGGACATGACTGAGCAGCTAACATACACATGTTGAATCAATCTGTTCATAACCACATGTTTATTACAGACAGGAAAGAATATTCAATCTTCACAAGTTTTAAACTTTTATTTCTGATAGTGAAGTCGCTCAGTCATGTCCAACTCTTTGCGACCCCATGGACTGTAGCCTACCAGGTTCTACCATCCATGGGATTTTCCAGGCAAGAATACTGGAGTGGGTTGCCATTTCCTTCTCCAGGAGATCTTCTCGACCCAGGGATTGAACCCGGGTCTCCCACATGGTAGGCATTGTAGGCAGATGCTTTACCATCTAAGCCACCAGGGAAGATCCTAAAAAACAAAACAAAAGGCATCTGAAAATGGTAATCATTTGCCCCACAACTTCCTTACAAATATTCCCTTTCCTCAGTAATTACTTTCAACTCTTTCTACCATTTTTAATATTTACTTTCATATATTTAAATATATGATACTTAGCTCCATGTTCATAAATAATTATATTTTAGTGTTTTTATAAATTACAGTATTCAGATTTAAAGGAGCTGTATGACTTGAGTAAAACTTGCATCTGTCCTGTTTGCAGTCCTTTAAGACAAACAAAAGCACATAAAGCAGAAAGAGATTTTTTTGTTGTTGTTACATTTATCATCTTTGTCCTTGCACACTCTTACTTAGATAGGTAAGGCCCCAGACCCCTTTTATTAGTATTGTGGAGAAAAAAAAAAAATCTTTTTTTTTTTTAAATTTCAGTGTCTTATCTGGAAGCTGTCATTGGCCAATGTCCACAAGCTAAAATCTCCCTTCTATGGTGGAGTCATCGTAGACTTGAATCAGTATGTGGCCCCAGTATGGAGTCACATCCTTGGGGTGGTAGTGAATAATGCTTTGGGACAGTAAGAAGATGGAAGAGAGTCCAAACAAGGAAGAAACAATTACTGAAAGCCTCCCTCTGGAGTTATTTCCAGAAGGGAGAGTCAGGAATATTTTAGCCCATTCTCTAGTTAATGTATTCTTCATTAGTTGGTTAGAATATATTCTCCCTGTAAAGAATATATTCTGTTAAGACATGTTTCTGTTTGTCCTTGCAGATATCATAGGAGACTGTAAAACTCGCATCCCTGTCTAAAGGAGTGAGAAACATCCACCAATGCATTTTGTAATACCCTAATTTACTTATTCCCAATTTTATTTCACCTTCGTTTCATTTTTACCTTACTTGGCTTTCCTCAACTAACTTTAAAGTGGTTATTTCTCTGGAACCTAGTGTCCTGATTGCCCAAAGAATACTTATCTGAACTCCAGATCCCAAAGTAACTATGCCCTGATCACTCACAGTTGCTAAGTAGCCTGAATAGGCCAATCTCCATATAGAATTAAAGGGATGGATGGTGTGTGAAAACTGGATACTTTTTACAGAACCATGACATAGAACTTGTTTTTCTGTCCCAAACTGAGTGATGTTGGGATTTCTTCATTCTGCTTATGAATAAGAATTTTTAAAGAGCTTATGCAAAAATTAGCCCAAGCAACTAAAGTATTCTTAATACTGGAAGGAAGATTTGAAAGAAAATCTCATGGAGAAATAAGATGAGTTGTGTTTTCAATCTCTCAGAGAATAACTTTGAATAAAGTCAGAGTAGGAAAGTACTTAAATGATAAATGAGAAAGAGATTTATTGAGCTTTTAGAAATAGTATGAGTTAGAGAAATCACTACTAAGAATCTTGGATACATATACTGTTCACTATATTAAAAAAATATTGTTCTTTCTCAAAAAAAATTTTAGTTTGTTTTTAAGAAGTTTTCCAAACAGGGAAAAAACTGTTTGCCACTGTTTTTAGTATTAAATAAATTCATAGGAAAGCTAAGTATTAGGAGAGTCAAAAATCAAAATTATTTATTTTTAGAAGCCCTGAAATTCTAAAAACATTCTACTTGTCAAGGAGGATATTGAACATCATGTCTTTGCTAAAAAAAATAAAATAAAATAACAGTAGGAAAATGTTATTGGTGCATGGTGGGGGGTGGTGATTTAAGTGTGTTGAGTGGTTAAATGAAAAAGAATAAGGAGTATATGCACAGTAGGAAATATGCAAGATTGTTTGTAGCAGCATGATTCACAGTAGCACAAACCTGGATATGACGCTGCGTGTATCAGTGGGAGAATGGATCAATGAAACTGTGAAGAGATGCACAATGAAATACATAGCATTTGAAACAAATGATCATAAAGCTACACAATATCACAAATCTTAGAAAATTGTAATACTAAAAAGTTTTCCCAGATTATTATGTACAGCATACTATACTATAAACTTGAAATACTAAAAAAGAAATGTATTTTCAGAAATCAGTTAAAGCTATACAAAAGAAGAAAGTGAGGAACTTATGAACAAGGGAGTCAAAAATATAGTTAACTGGAGTGAGATAGGGCACTTACTTTCGGGAAGTGACTATATGGTTCAGTTCAGTTCAGTTCAGTAGCTCAGTCATGTCCGACTCTTTGCGACCCCATGAATCACAGCACACCNACTGACTCGATGGGCGTGAGTCTGAGTGAACTCCGGGATTTGGTGATGGACAGGGAGGCCTGGTGTGGTGCGATTCATGGGGTCGCAAAGAGTCGGACACGACTGAGTGACTGAACAGAACTGAACTGAACGAATGTAGGGCTCATTGGAGCCCTTCTGAGAGATATACCTGTGTATTTTATGTCAATGAAACTAGAGTAAACAGAGTAGTATTTATCTAATGAAAGATCGACTCATTTTATGTTAGACACACAATTGTATTTTCTCTTATTTGAGAAAGTCTCAAAAAGGAAATGCTTTGCTTTAGGGATTGAGACATAGAGTTGAAAGACCATTTAGTCCAAATTGTTTGTATATGAATCCTCTTCACTAACTCACTGAAGTGACTATAGACCCTTCCTGAACTCATCAGAGAAAGGAAATGCTCTTCTCACAGGATAAGCGTATCTTTTGCATATTTGCTATTGGCTGCATTTTTAAAATAATTCAGTCTAAATGTGTCTCCATAAGTCACTTTATCTTTAAAGTTGATCTTCTTCACACATTCAGGTTCAGTAGACACCATGGATGAATTTGCCAACCAATCATCACTCACAGGAGTAAAATAATACTTTTTAGTAGCTTCAAGTTTAAGAAGTTGCTTTTGCATGAAGACTTAGGTGGATGAATACTTAGAAAATTTTTAAAGATAAGAATAATTCGTGTCAGTGTACGGCAAAACCAATATAGTATTGTAAAGTAAAATAAAGTAAAATTAAAAATTAAAAAAATTATTTAAATCAATGATTTAAGCATTTTAATAGTATATTTCATTACAAAAAAAGATAATAATTTTGGCAGAGTTTCTTGGCAATCAATTTTTTATTAATTCCAGAAATTACAATATTGCCAATGCTTCTGTTCTTTAGGTTTCATTCTGGCAGCTATCAATATAATGTCCAAAAGTGTAAAGCAAATAGACACTCCCTGTTGTCACATGGAATTCCAGATTTGAAGTAATTCAGTTTCTGTTCCCCAGTTTTAAATTAATGTGTTATCATTACTGATAAATTATGCTTTAAAAGCAAGATTGTCTGGTGACAAGGTGATTGGAGACAGGATTCATGGGATGTGATATCCAACAATTCTGAGTCCTTAAAAATTCATTTTCAAAAAGAGCATTTTCACTGAGTCTGTACTTACTAGGAAAATGATAAAATGGAATTTTCAAAATTAACTTTGATGTAATATGTGTTTATCAAAGAATAGTAAAAATGAGAGAATTTGACACATGTATATTATCAAAACTCAGTGAGAATGGCAAGGAAGGGTTAGAATTTAGATTAACAAAATTTATTTGGGAGAAATATTTTATTATTGACATGTTTGAGCTTACCAGTACATGATCATAATAAAATGTAAAGCCACTTTTTAGTTAGCTTTATTATCATTTTTAAATCCTCTGTTAACTACATATCTGATTATTGCTTGTACCCAATAATGACTACTCCCACAATTTCTTTGAATACCTCTGCTGTCAAGCTGCTTTGGGGGCAGGCTAAGGATTCTTTTTCACTTATGAATTCCCTCTTTCTTTATTCATTCATCATATAACCATATCCCAAATTGTCTCCATTCTAGTCCTATATATTCCTGCCTTTTAAATGAGGCACTCAGTAATCAGATTAGTAATAATATAAGCTGATGATGAATTCCTTTTTTCTATTATAAACCAAAAGGTACATAATATTAGATGCTTTTTCCAAGCATGGAATATTACATCTATAAAATTACACCTGGTCCTCAATATTGTCTGTGTCATCACTAATATAACCAATGGGAGTTACAGTTATTTTATGAACTGAAACAACCTCACAATATTCCTGATGAATTTGTCACAGGGAAGTAAAAAGAAATTATATACTTGTTCAATTAATATTCAGGAAATCAATTCTCGTGTTCACTATGCCCTATTTCTCTGTTCTATTTCTCATATAAACCGAGTTAATTAGTATTTTAGATCTCTTCTCATTTTCGACCTAATTTTGTGTCACTTAATTGTGGGTTCCCTATTGGCATTAATAAGGTAAAATGCAGTAACTGTAAGAGTGTATTAAAAATTAGTGTCTGGTAGATCATAGGCTAATATTAGCCTGGCTTGTCTGCAATATCATTTTTCAATGAAATACTGTTTTGTAAGTTACTCCTTAAATTTAGGTTGAAATGTAAGCAAAGAACATACTAGGATATTGATACACAGACCTCTTGAGCTGGACAAAGTCTTAAATGCAATCCAATCAAATTTCCTGAATTTGGGGAAAATTAAAATCTATAGATGTTAAATGGTTTTGAAATCATCAAGACCTAGCTTTGAGTCCTGAGCTTCACCATTTACGAAATGTGTGACTGGCAAGGGAGATAATTCCTTGTGCATTTATTCCTCACATGCAAATATTCAGAAAATAACAATACTTACCTGTGCAATTTTCATGAGGATTAAATAAGGTAATAAAATGCTTGGCATCAAGATTTTCTCTTGAAATGAAGCATAACACAGTGAAAGGCTGAATGGAGGGAGTCACTGCACATTGATTCTAAAGCCAGAACATCTAGGTTTGAATTAGTACCACTAGTTAGTCTTTTATGCTTCAATTTCCTCATTTATAAAATGGGAAAAAGATAGTATCTAATAGATTCATTATGAGAGATAAATAAATGAGCTTGCAAATGAAAAATGCACAAAACAATAAGCATTGCTTGAATGATAGTTGTATGTATATTTGTGTATATGTGTGTGTGTGTGTATACATATGGGTATATACATATGTGTGTATATGCATACATATGGGTTTCTCTAGTAGCTCAGTGGTAAAGAATCTGCCTGTAGAGTAGGACGCACTGGACATGAGGCTTTGATCCCTGGGTTGGAAAGATCCCTTGGAGGAGGAAATGGCAATCCACTCCAATATTCTTGCAAGGAGAATCCCATGGACAGAGGAGCCTGGAGGGCTACAATACACAGGGTAGCCAAGACTGGGACATGGCTAAAGTGTTTCATTATCTTATAATGTTCTTTCCTGAAGCAAAAGGCAAGAGGCAAAGGAAAGATATACCCATTTGAATGCAGAGATCCAAAGAATAGCAAGGAGAAATAAGAAAGCCTTCCTCAGTGATCAATGCAAAGAAATAAATGAAAATAGCAGAATGGGAAAGACTAGAGATCTCTTCAAGAAAATTAGAGATACCAAGGAAATTTTTCATGCAAATATGGGCACAATAAAGGACAGAAATGGTATGGACCTACAGAAGCAGAAGATATTAAGAAGAGGTGGCAAGAATACACAGAAGAACTCTATACAAAAAAGATCTTCACAACCCAGATAATCAGGATGGTGTGATCACTCACCTAGAGCCAGACATCCTGGAATGGGAAGGCAAGTGGGCATTAGGAAGCATCACTAGGAACAAAGATAGTGGAGGTGATGAAATTCCAGCTGAGCTATTTCAAATCCTGAAAGATGATGCTGTAAAAGTGCTGCACTCAATATGCCAGCAAATTTGGAATCTCAGCAGTGGTCACAGGACTGAAAAAGGTCAGTTTTCATTCCAAACCCAAAGAAAGGCAATGCCAAAGAATGCTCGAATTACCACACAATTGCACTCATCTCACACACTAGCAAAGTAATGCTCAAAATTCTCCAAGTCAAGCTTCAACAGTAGGTGAACTGTGAACTTCCAGATGTTCAAGCTGGATTTAGAAAAGTTAGAGAAACCAGAGATCAAATTGCCAACATCCATTTGATCATCAAAAAAGCAAAAGAATTCCAGAAAAACATCTACTTCTGCTTGACTGACTATGCTAAAGCTGNCACACTAGCAAAGTAATGCTCAAAATTCTCCAAGTCAAGCTTCAACAGTAGGTGAACTGTGAACTTCCAGATGTTCAAGCTGGATTTAGAAAAGTTAGAGAAACCAGAGATCAAATTGCCAACATCCATTTGATCATCAAAAAAGCAAAAGAATTCCAGAAAAACATCTACTTCTGCTTGACTGACTATGCTAAAGCTGTAGACTGTGTGGATCACAATAAACTGTGGAAAATTGTGAAAGAGATGGGAATACCAGACCACCTGACCTGCCTCCCAAGAAATCTGTTTGCAGGTCAAGAAGAAACAGTTAGAACTGGACATGGAACAGCAGACTGGTTCCAAATAGGAAAAGGAGTATGTTAAGGCTATATATTGTCACCTTGCTTATTTAACTTATATGAAAAGTACATCATGAGAAATGCTGGGTTGGATGAAGCACAAGCTGGAATCCAGATTGCCGGGAGAAATATCAATAACCTCATATTTGCAGATGACACCACCCTTATGGCAGAAAGTGAAGAGGAATTAAAAAGCTTCTTGACAGTGAAAGAGGAGAGTGAAAAAGTTGGCTTAAAACTCAAAATTTAGAAATCTAAGATCATCACATCCAGTCCCATCACTTCATGTCAAATAGATGAGGAAACAATGGGAAGAGTGACAGACTTATTTTGGCGGGTGGGCTCCAAAATCACTGCAGATGGCGACATCAGCCATGAAATTAAAAGATGCTTGTTCCTTCGAAGAAAAGTTGTGACCAACCTAGAAAGCATATTAAAAAGCAGAGACATTACTTTGCCAACAAAGGTCTGTCTAGTCAAGGCTATGGTTTTTCCACTAGTCATGTATGAATGTGAGAGCTGAACGATAAAGAAAGCTGAGTGCCCAAGAATTGGTGCTTTTGAACTGTGGTGTTGGAGAAGACTCTTGAGAGTCCCTTGGACTACAAGGAGATCAAACCAGCCAGTCCTCAAGGAAATCAGGTCTGAATATTCATTGGAAGAACTGATGGCTGAAGCTTAAACTCCAATATTTGGCCACTTGATGCAAAGAACTAACCCACTAGAAAAGATCCTGATGCTGGGAAAGATTGAAGGATGGAGGAGAAGGGACAACAGAAGATGAGATGGTTGGATGTCATCACCAACACAATGGACATGTGTTTGAGTACACTCTGGGATTTGGTGATGGACAGGGAGGCCTGGCGTGCTGCAGTCCATGAGGTTCCAAAGAGTTGGACATGACTGAGTGACTGAACTGAATTGAACTGAAATGTCTTAGCACATATGCCCACAAGTGTACATATATATTTGATTACCTCTACTCATATAAATTCTCTTAAATATGACACCTTTAAAAACGCTTTATTCTGTGATTGAGTGAAGCACCCATTTTTTTCTATTTAAAGCTAGGAAAAATATTTCTATTGTGTGATTTCCTGTATATAGAGAACTGAACCCTGAGCTTCCTTAGGGCAAGTGCAGGTAGATAGGTGTCATTATTGATGTCTGAATAGATCTGAACACATAAATTAGGAGGAGGGAGACAACATTATATTTCCCTTTTCTCTTTATACCTGCTTTTCTGGTTAGACTTTTCTTAGTTGAATAACAATGACAACTAAATCAATGTAGTGAATTCCTCCTGTCTCTTTTATTAACCACCTGGAAATACAGAAGATGGCAAGACAAGGGCCCCAGATTAGGAAGAGATTACCTGTGCAATGCAAATATCTCTGCCTTCAAAAATGTCTAAATTACAGTCAAGAGGAACTGCAGACATAGGCAGGATGGAGCATGTTGTAATAAAGACAGTTAAAGGATGTTTTTTAAGGCTTTGGAACCATTGTTCTCTATCCCCAAGGGACATCTGGCAGTGTCTGGAGGCGTTTTTGGTCACAACATGGCGGGTACTACTGGCATCTGGTGGGTCAAGACCANAATGTCTAAATTACAGTCAAGAGGAACTGCAGACATAGGCAGGATGGAGCATGTTGTAATAAAGACAGTTAAAGGATGTTTTTTAAGGCTTTGGAACCATTGTTCTCTATCCCCAAGGGACATCTGGCAGTGTCTGGAGGCGTTTTTGGTCACAACATGGCGGGTACTGCTGGCATCTGGTGGGTCAAGACCAATGATGCTGTTAAACAATGCTGGGACCACTTCCCCACAACAAAGAACTATCTGATCCAAAATGCTGATCCTGCTGAGATTAGGAAAGAACCCTGCTGTGCCCCTCCAGCCTTAATTTAACAGACTTCACCTTGAGTAATTTCTACTTCAATATAACCTTACTGCACATGTAAACATGCTTGTGTGTAAGCACGTTGTTAAGCTGTTGTGCCAGTAATTACTACTGATGAAGAGACATTTCCTAGGACACGAAAAATAACCTATTGGCAAAAGTGACATGATTTTAGTGCTATTGGTTTTATCAGATCCTAATTGGATCCTAACTTTTTTTTTTTTTGATAGTTATTACCAGATAATTATGCACATTCTCTGTGGAAAAAAATGCATTAACTTTAAAAAATACTCTAAATATTTACTTTAAATATGTATATCAGCATTTCCTGTGTTATAACGAACCAGGCAGTAAAATCGTACTTGCTTATAAAATGGAATCCATGTACAGGGTCTGTAAGGTGAGAAATGCTGCGAGGTATGTTTCATTTTCTTTTAATAACAAGTATACTCCATACTTCTCCCTTCAATGTGAGTGATTATTATGATTATAAAAATACTTGTTTATGGCCAATGAAAAGTCACATGATTGCCCACTCTTCCCACAAGGTGTACTCCCCAAAGTTTACTGTTTAGGTTATGTTCCCTCAGCTTCATTTTTATAAACCCACTGGCTACCCTCTCCCTTGAATGGGAGCACGGACAGAAAATTCTATTATGTGCATACAGTCAGCTTTGTATTATGGTAAACTTCAGTAAAAAAGCAGATAGACGTTATCACTTCACATTACAATCCTCAAGTCAAAATAAGAAAGATTTCTCAAAGGCCACAGGATGTATACTGTGGCTCACCTAGGAAAATTTAATTATTTAGGTTGTTGTTGCTGTTTTTTAGAATAAGGCTTGGTCTGACACTAGTTTAGAAGCAATATCTTGTTGCCAGTGGCTTTGCAATCACAGGCCTGAGGAGAATAATTGGGTAATGAACGACCTTTCCATCAGCCTTAGAATTTGCAAGGAAATTTCTGGTTTCGGCTTTCCCCAAATTTGACCTTAGATGGGCAGATTCCAAGCTTACAAGAGTCTAGTAGCCTCTATCTCAGTTTCTCTTACACAAAGTGAAGTGAAAGTCACTCAGTCATGTCCAACTCTCTGCGACCTCATGGACTATACAGCTCATGGACTTCTCCAGGCCAGAATACTGGAGTGCGTAGCCTTTCCCTTCTCCAGGGAATCTTCCCAACCCGGAAATCGAACCAAGGTCTCCTGCATTGCAGGCGGATTTTTTGCCAGCTGAGCCACAAGGGGAGCCCATGACACTTCTTTTTTTTTTTTTTCCTGATTTATATGTAACTCAATCCCAGTTCTTTTCACTATAAAATAGTTGGCCCAGTGGGAGAAACATGTACTATATCCTTTTGTCAGTAGGGTTTTGGAAGAAGGTAAAAATGTGTATTAAATTTCTCATTTCAAACTAGACATTTTTTTCCCTTTTTAAAATTAAATAATTTAATTTTCTTTGAAGTGTAGTTGATTTACAATATTTTGCTGGTTTCAGGTAGATAGCAAAGTGATTCAGATATATATATGTATGTATGTATATATATATATATGTCTATAGATTGATTGATTTTCAGATTCTTTTCTCATATAGGTTACTACTAAGTATGGAGTATAGCTTCCTGTGTCCTTTTTGTTCACCTATTTTACATATAGTAGTGTGTATATATTACTCCCAAATTACTAATTCATGTCTCACTCTACGTTTCACCTTTGCAAACCAGACTTTTAACATTTAAAGACATTTTTCCAGCTTGCATCTGTTTGTATACTCTTATTTTGCTGCCAAAATAATTCATTTTAAAAAGTTTATGGATTATTTAAACTATCTTCTTATCCTATATTCAGTCATCTTATCTTGGAAAGATGAAAAAATATGAAAAAGAACTGCACTTTAAATAGCTATCTAAAATACTACCTTCTTATGACTTTAGAATTATGAATAATAAGTGATTTAAAATAGCTATTGTATACTATTATATTTTAAACTTTCTAGAATACTATCAAGCTCACGAGTTTTTTTTGGTTTGAACCACCATAACATTTTCAGTAAAATCAAATGAAAAACAGTCTGGGGAATCCCAGCAAGCCTCTAAATCTGGACTATAGTTTCTTACTTTTAAATTTTGATTAGTGCCTCATGGAAATACCTGATTCATTGGTTCTAGTGGACTCTTTATTTATAATTGCTCCTAAAACATAAATATGTAAAATGATGTTAGATCTAGCACAGAATACAATTTGTGTTATTTTATGATCTGAAAAGAAACTCTATGGAACATGTTATTTCACATGTATATATAGGGGGAATCAACAAGGAAGATGCCATTGTTCTAAGCACCATCTACTAATCAAAATGTATTAAATTAAGCAAATAATGTATGATTTAGTTTTATTATTTACATTTAAAAATTATTTTAAAAAGTCATGTTTTTCTCACTAAAGAATTACAAAGTAGAAATAAAAATGATAATCATAAAAAAATCTATTGAAAAATGTTTAATGTAATTTGGGTCCTATGCTTTGGAATGAAGTTACATCGTAGGAACAATGTTGTCATGTCACATATTAGATTGAAAGGAAATTCATTATTTCCAGACATTATCACCTGTTGGTCAAATAGTATAATGCTATGTTGTCAGTCTTTTTTCATTTCTATAATTTATAAAGAGTTTTCACATCAATGAAAGAAATAAAAAATTAGGTAGTGACTTAGTTATGCTGATATATTTAGTTAAATCAAATGAGACATGTCACCAGAACTGTCAAAAATCATTTCCTTCCTTAGAAGTTTACAATATTGGTGCACATAAATATGTTCTGACAGTTGAAAGAAATTTCATGACTAGCAGTAACCATTGCCTGGAGAATTATCTTCTGTTGTCGAGTCCCCGTTCTTTGTCCTACAAATTTACTATGATAACTGGTTTGCTCTGAAGTCAACTATAAACCGGTAAAATCAAAACATCATAATTAATTTTAGGAATACGTCTCAGTATTTGAATTTATACACTCATGTATGTTTTATCATTTCAATAAAAAATATCAGCAAATACATGATAATTAAGCCTTTTTATACATGGGCAAGAAATGGACCCAGTGATTGAAATAAAATAATATAGATTCACCTAACACATACCCACATTCACACACATTCATAATGGCTTTAATGACTCTTGGGAGAATGAATGGATTTCCAGGGTGTCAACTTGGTATAATCTATTGCTAACCATTAATCACATAGAATTACTTCTATTCCACTGATATCATATACAATCATTTCAATCATGTGTACATGTGCAAATGCCTATACACAAAAACACACAATGTATCTTGTTTCCATATCTTTATTTAATTTTGTCTCCACTCTACCTTCTACTTGTTCTCTGAAGAGCATTTTAATGTCAGGGAAAAGAACTGGGCTGGGATCCAGAAGATAAAATGCTAGTCTTTCTTCTGTCACTCAAAGCCTTAAAAATGTTTATATGAACTCTAAAGTCCCTATCATTTCTCACATTGTGTAACATTATGTACAATTTCAACAAAACAAAATTTCCCCTCTGAAATTTCCTAATTTCTAATAGAGCTGTAACAGAAAGTTTTTATCCTTTTTTTCAGTTTTAATCTACTTTCTATTAAACTTTTAGATTCTTTCCAGGATTTAAAACAAAATTATTTATTTGGCTGCAATGGGTCTTAGTTACAGCATGCAGGATCTTCCTTGTGTAATGCAGAATCTTTTGTTGTGGGGCAAGGACTCTCTAGTTGTGACGTGGGGGCTTAGTTGCTCTGTGGCATGTGGGATCTTAGCTCCCTAATCAAATCCATGTCTCCTGAATGGTAAGGCAGATTCTTAACCACTGGACCACCAGGCAAGTCCCCAGAAATTTTTTCCTGTCCAAAAAGCATAAGCAACAACCATTTTACTTTCAACAAAAGTGTATAGAATGATGTCTCACTATCATAAATATAACATTATTCATTTAAGATTATATAGCCATGAAATTATATATTTATCTTATGTTGTATGTTCATAGTTTGAGGGTTTTTTTGTTTTAAAATTATAGTCTTTTTTTTTATAGTCTCTTTACCTATGTAGACTATTTCATTTTTTTTTTATTTTTTATTATAAATTTATTTATTTTAATTGGAGGCTAATTACTTTACAATATTGTATTGGTTTTGCCATACATCAACACGAATCTGCCACAGGTATACACATGTTCTCCATCCTGAACCCCCCTCCCATCTCCCTCCCCGTACCACCCCTCTGGGTCATCCCAGTGCTCCAGCCCCAAGCATCCTGTATCATGCATCGAACCTGGACTGGTTATTCATTTC
>SJYA01002337.1:503987-522547 GCA_006410615.1 Neotragus moschatus | reverse complement strand
TTGGAGGCTAATTACTTTACAATATTGTATTGGTTTTGCCATACATCAACACGAATCTGCCACAGGTATACACATGTTCTCCATCCTGAACCCCCCTCCCACCTCCCTCCCCGTACCACCCCTCTGGGTCATCCCAGTGCACCAGCCCCAAGCATCCTGTATCATGCATCGAACCTGGACTGGTGATTCGTTTCATATATGATATTAGACATGTTTCAATGACACTATTTTGCTGTCTCGCATACTATTATAATTTTTTTATGGTGGCAGACCGCAGTGGCTCCACTTAAGGAGCTTGTGTGAGGATTCTACTGTTGCTTAGAGTATTCACTTTGATTACACCCCAAAACAGGAATAATAATGTTAGGATAGTTTGGAGTCTCATTGGACCTATATGTAAGTCAGAACTCTTATCTTCTGCGCTTATGTGTGTCCAAGGAGCATTTTGAGTCCTAACCAACCAAGGTTAGCACAGAACCATTTACAATAATCCCCCAAAGAGTAGATTATTTCACTTTCCACACCAGTGTAGTTTATGCAATGAGCTGTTTACTGAAACACACTTAAAGAATGTACATGAATAAAACTGAAATTATTGATAACAAAACTGGAAGGAAGTATTCTTAATATTAAAGCATTTATGTTTGCAGCATTTTCAGTTTTTAGTTCTGCACATTGTTGGGGATCTTCTAGATTGAAACACACAGCAATAAGTGTTATTCTTTTGTGAACAGTTCCTCTCTGGTAGTAATGACGAGCCCATGGAGTTTTCTAAAAATGAATTAAGCCACTAAGTTACCATTTAGAAGATATTAAACAGTATTAATAATAATAAAAAATAGGTTTGGTGGGAAAGACTGTACAAACATAATAAAGTAAGATGCCCAAGGGGAACAAAACAGTGCTTTAGGAACTTAATAACAAGCCTATAAAACACAGTTAAAGAAAATGAGTAGTTTAGCTGTGATGATAAAACTTGCAGCTTAACTGAATTTAAAATTCAGTTCAATATAGCTTGGAATAATTCTGTGATTGTTTCTGATGTACTGAAACACTAATGAACTAAGTGTCATCATTATACCTTGGAAGAATTCATGATATTATTCGGCATAGTAAATTAGACAAAGAGTGACAGACTCTTCTGGGCATGTTAGAATGTGACATTTTGCTTCATTTAGGAAATTATCTGAAAATTTTAGGTCTATAATCCTTTTGACGGAAATCTCAAATAATTGAGGACAGTCTACTGGCTGAAATGACCTCAATTTTTGCTTTGCATCTGTTCTCTTTTGCCACAGATAAGCATGGGCTACAGCACGAGACAGAACACTATTTTGATTAATATGAAATTCTTGACTCATAACAAACATACTGAACTAAAAAAATACAAAAAAATTTATAAGACATACATAAAGAAGGCTCTAGAAATTGTGAATCAAATATAATTTACCAAAGTTGGGAATGAAAGCTATGTACAAATTGCTTGGTAGATGGGTCTTTTTTTTTTATTAGTAAACTAGGGAAAATTAAAACAATGTTTTCTTCCAAAAACTTGAAGTGAACCATGAAAAAAAATAAAAAGAAGCAGACTACAGATATCTCAAAATTCTTTTTGAAATTTGTAAACTAATTATCAGATGAAGAGGGATTCTGGATAATGTGAGAAATATGGTAGAAAACAGATATGCTGTTAAATTTTGGACTGTCTATAAATATATGAAGGGTAAAGGAGAGAGGCCAACCAAAAAGAAGTTAAGTGAAAACTGAAATAGTGTATGTCAACATAATCTGCTTGCAAAGTTTAAAACAGTAAAGTCCTCCATTTCCTTTAAAGTCAAATTCAAGTCACGTCTTCTAAGCCTTTGGCCTATATTACCAATCAAAAATAACCTTTCCTTCTCTTGTTCTGTCTTTGCAGTTTGTCTGTGATTCCATTTTAATTCCTATCATAGCTTGTATTGGGTTATATTTCTTTATATCTGCCTTTGTTTTCCAAACCGTGTCGTGAGCTGCCAGAAGGTAGGATCTTTTTTACTCTTCATAATAACAGTTGGTTAAACAGGATTAACTGACTGGATGAGAATGTAAGTGTGATCAAGCTTAGACAACTGTCTCTCCATTTCCCTCCAGGGGTGATTAAGCTGATCTGGCAGCCTAGGCTGGAATCCTGTGGCTTCTGCATAACTCTTTGTTGCACATGCTTAAATGAATAGACAAACTTTTCAGAAAGGAAAAAAGTATATACTTTAATAAGGTTTATTTTATTTGAATAATAGTGATGCCACAATCTATAACTAATTTGAATATGGGATATTTTGAATATATATCCTGCATGTCCCAAGAATTATGGGGATGACATGAAGACATGGCACAACCAAAACCGATGCAGAAGCACATTCATTTCTGTGGGCATGTGTATATTCACATGTATACATTTTATGTCAAATACTTAAATATATGCAAATTATCCAATGTCTACACATACACAAACATAGATATGGTTTCTTAATAAATATATTTTATGCATATGATTTAAAGTGCTGTATTAGTATGCACCATCTAGATAAGTTATTGAGAGAATATGATGGATTCCTAATATGGAATTAAGATCTTATGCCAATTAACTGAAACAATTTAAATTGTACAGTGACTACTGTGAACCAAATTACAAAGGATTTGGAATTCTGAATTCAAGAGTAATATCTTAGGTGCTTCCCCAGTGACTCAGCTAGTAAAGAATCACCCTGCAATGTGGGAGACCTGGGTTTGATCCTTGGGTTGGGAAGATACCCTGGAGAAGAGAATGGCTACCCACTCCAGTATTCTGGCCTGGAGAATTCCATGGACTGTGTAGTCCATGGGGTCGCAAAGAGACTCTTCAAATGAAATAATATTTTTAAAATGTCTACTGTACTTAGTATTTGATTCATTTATCATCTGTATTGTTCACATGGTCTTCAGTTCAGTTCAGTTTAGTCGCTCAGTTGTGTCTGACTTTTTGTTACCCCATGGACTTGCAGCATGCCAGGCTTCCCTGTCTATCACCAACTCCCAAAGCTTGCTCAAACTCATGTCCATCAAGTCAATGATGCCATCCAACCATCTCATCCTCTGTTGTCCCCTTCTCCTCCTGCCTTCAATCTTTCCCAGACTGAGTCTTATCTAGTGAGTCAGTTCTTTGCATCAGGTGGCCAAAGTATTGGAGTTTCAGCTTCAGCATCAGTCCTTCCAATGAATATTCAGGACTCATTTCCTTTAGGATTGACTGGTTTGATCTCCTTGCAGTCCAAGGGATTCTCAAGAGTCTTCTCCAACACCACAGTTTAAAAACATCAATTCTTTGGCTCTCAGCTTTATGGTCTAACTCTCATGTCCACATATGACTACTGGAAAAACCATAGCTTTGACTAGACAGACGTTTGTCAGCAAAGTAATGTCTCTGCTTTTTAGTATCTTGTCTAGGTTGGTCATAGCTTTTCTTTTGAGAAACAAGTGTCTTTTAATTGTCAAATGGTCTTAGACACTTTCAAAACATAGCATCAAAAATTTTTTTGTTTAAATTGAACAAGCTTAATTCTTCAACTTCTGCTTTAATTTCTTGGTCTTCTCAGTTTTCCAACTACTAACAGACTAGACTAGTTCAATTCTTAAGAAAGAATATATCAGTGACCTAGATAATCATCATACTTTTTGGATAGATTGTTAAGTACCAGACAGTTTATAGATCCTTAGTAATGCTCTTTGTTACCTGTGATTGGGTCAGCTATCTACAGTGAACTCGCTACATGTGACTCTTGAGCAGATTATGAGATATTGACCAGAGTCACTCTGGGCTTTACTAAGCCAATGGTGGAGATGGAGTAGTTTCCCCTAGAGGGACAGAAACCAAGGTTGATCTGTCCGGTAAATGTATTTTCTTATGCACATATTCAAATGTGGCCAAACTATACACTTGCCAAACTGGAAAATCATCTTTGAATCTCTAAAACATATGAAAACCTGAAAGCTAAGTACCCAGTGGAATTTAAGGAGAAAATGATACGTTTCCATTAAAAAAGCTATTTTTCTTAATTGGCAATATTTCCTAGTGTGTTTCTTTTTATCCCTTCCAACAAAGCATAAGTAAAACAATTGACACCTGGAATGTTTGGCAAATGCATTAGCCATGGCACACAGAGAGATGAATATTTGGCAGACACTTGCTAAATTCTGGCATATCACCAAACCAAGAGATGATTTGATGCCTGAGATATTACTGCTTTCCTTTTTACCTAAATCGGTCTTTGTATATAAGTTTATTTACATAAGGACAACAAAATTATAATTTTAGGTAGCTGCAGAGATATGAAATTCAGCATTAGCTGAAGATTTCTCCAGTAAATAAATTCATTACATCATTGAAAAAAACTGTTCTTGATTGAAAAATGAGTACCCCAGTTTTAGTGGGAGAGTAGATAAGCCATGAGTACTTAGCATAAAGAGAAATTAAACAACCAGAAGAATGTCACCCTTTTGGCCATGAATTAGCAGAGGAATGGATAGTAGCTTTAGATATATCAAGGAAAGTAAGTGTATACTAATACATTAGAAGATTCTGGAGGTTCAAAATCTGAGCTAACTATTGGATCATTGAGGTTAAAGGCCACAGTGCCCTATTTGCAATTCAGTGTTCAGATCACTGCTGTTATTACCACTATAACTCAGACTGCAACTTCCCCACTCACACCACAATGCTGGTGACATCAGCTGCAGGGCCCCCTCTACCACAGAGTCTAGCATTTCTGTGAGCCTGCTGCCACAAGATGGCCTCTGTCTCACTTTCAAGTTCTTGCCCAAGTGAATGTAATTTGCATCCAAAACTTTATCCCTGAGTACTTGGGGAGGATGTCCTTGCTAGAAGAGGCATAGAGTAGAGATGAGAAAACACTGCTTTCTTACACAAAGCACAATTTCTTCCTTTAATATGTTCACCTTGTATTTTTCATGTTTTTCTCTAAATCTTATTTTTCCCTTTACTCACGATCCTTTCCCATCAATTATCTACAAACAAAAAATACCGAAAACCTTGATTTTGTAAAGTAGTTCATCATTTGGAAGGTAAGCGATGCCTGGNGGATATATCAAGGAAAGTAAGTGTATACTAATACATTAGAAGATTCTGGAGGTTCAAAATCTGAGCTAACTATTGGATCATTGAGGTTAAAGGCCACAGTGCCCTATTTGCAATTCAGTGTTCAGATCACTGCTGTTATTACCACTATAACTCAGACTGCAACTTCCCCACTCACACCACAATGCTGGTGACATCAGCTGCAGGGCCCCCTCTACCATAGAGTCTAGCATTTCTGTGAGCCTGCTGCCACAAGATGGCCTCTGTCTCACTTTCAAGTTCTTGCCCAAGTGAATGTAATTTGCATCCAAAACTTTATCCCTGAGTACTTGGGGAGGATGTCCTTGCTAGAAGAGGCATAGAGTAGAGATGAGAAAACACTGCTTTCTTACACAAAGCACAATTTCTTCCTTTAATATGTTCACCTTGTATTTTTCATGTTTTTCTCTAAATCTTATTTTTCCCTTTACTCACGATCCTTTCCCATCAATTATCTACAAACAAAAAATACCGAAAACCTTGATTTTGTAAAGTAGTTCATCATTTGGAAGGTAAGCGATGCCTGGTATAATCCATCATTTACTTTTTCATCCAGGAGTGTTAAATCCTTTTTTAGAAAGTAAAAACATAATAATTATTAAAAAGAACTTAAGAGCAGTCATAAACATTTTATGTTTTAGTGATATTGTTATATGATATGTATTGGCTAAAATAAAGCATTAAATCTGATAACTTTTCTCAGACTATTTTGGCTTTCTAAATATAATCACATCAATTTAAAATATTGGTTTCCATAGACGTCTTCTAACTCAGCACTGGACACTTCATTATACTCCAGAGAGAAGAAATCCAGCCGTACCGAACAGAACCCCGATACAAGCTNGAGAGTTGATGTGAAGTGGGAGGTGGGGGAGGGGGGATTCAAGACTGGGAACTCATGTACACTTCAGATGAAAAAAATAATAATAAATAAAAAAAATTTAAAAAAAAGATTGTTTAATTTTATATACTCAAATTTTAAATTATAATTAACTTATTTTTAAAATATATCACTTTATAATGTCCATTTCTCCTAATAAATATTTTATCACACTCTGCTTTTTTTTATTAACACAATTCTTTTCAGCTCTCTTTTGTAAATATTTTCTCATATTTTTTAAAGCATTTATTTTTAGCATTTCTATGTCTTCAACTTATTCCTCCCATATTTTAAAGGTGTGCCTCTCGTAAATAGAATATATCTGACTTTTTTTTTTGCTAAATAGTATATAGATGCTTAAAAGATATAGCTAATCAATTTAAAATAGTATATTTAATCAATTTAAATGTATTGTGATTCTCGATATATTCTTGTATATTTCTGATATATTTTGTGTTTTCCCATTTTTCTAAGGTTTTCCTACTTATTCCTTGCCTTTATCCATTATGATGCTTTATTTTAAAGTTCACATTGTCCTACTTGTTTGTAAAATATGTACTGTGTGTACTTTCTAGTGGTTTAGATTTGAATTTTCCAAGCATATCTTACAAAGTCTACCACTGAATTTAATGCTCATATACTCTCTTCACACATTACATTTCTTAGAATACTTCAACCATAAATCCCAGCTGAAAATGTTATGTTTGCTTAGGTTTTCATTCATCCTGTATTATTTTAACCTCAAGGATTTTTCATTAGTGTATAATTTTTATTCAAATGAGGTTTGTTACATTATTCTTTATCTGTGTCTTTTTTCACCATTTCTGACTATAGATATTCCTCATGGTATCATTTTTCTTTCCTTTTAAAATAGGTAATTTATACATTTCTTTATTTAGGTTTGATTCATTGTAAACTCTCTATTTTAGTTTATATTTAAAAAGTTTTTAATTTGCAATTTCTATTGAAAAATTATTTTTCTGGGATACAAATGCCCAGATAGATACATTCCCAGAGAATTTGGAAGTCTTATGTTTCATTGTTACTGGTGAAAAACTTTCCAGAAGCATTTATTTTGTTTATTTTAGGTTATGTGCCCTGGTTTTGTCCAGGCTCTTCATGTCTTTGCCTTTGACATTCTGTAGTTTCATTATGATGAACTTAGATGTGGATTTCTTTTGGAGTATTATTCTTGAGATATATTACTCCATTTCCTTACGGCTGGGACAAAATTTTTATCTTTAATTTTGGAAAATTTTCAGCCATTATTTTGGTAATATTGTCTGTTTTGTTCTCTCTTTCCTTCTTCTGTAACTCCCACTACAGTTATGTGGATTAAAGAAGCCTATTTCCATTACTGATAACACTTCTGACACCAAATGCTTGTTTTCTTTTTCCCATACCAACCCACTCTCTGATTCTCTGAAGATACCAACTAGGTGTCCAACTGTTTAATTCAGTTTTGATACTAACCAACTGGAGTTAGCACAGACCCTGCAGATGAAGGACTGAGTCCCACAAGACCACGCCCCTCTTCATATGCCAGTTCCTAGTATATGGGTCCCTAGAGTAGTTACACGTTTGCATGTGTGCATATTGTCACTCAGTAGTGTTTGACTCTTTGTACCCCTGTGGACTGTACCCTGACAGGCTCCTCTGTCCGTGGAATTTTCCAGGCAAGAATACTGGAGTGGCGTTGCCATTTCCTCCTACAAGGGATCTTCTCAACTTCCCAACCCTGGGATCAAACCCACATCTCCAGCATCTCCTGCACTGGCAGGCGGATTCTTACCATTGTCCAGAGTACTTACATTTCTGTCCAGTTTTGCTACAAAGTTGGGTATTCCCACATCTCTTCCAGTTTAATAATTTGCTAGAATGACTCACAAAATTCAGGGAAACATATATTTACACTTACTGGGTTATTATCAAGAATATTATAAAGGACACAGATGAAGAACTTGGTGAAGAGATACATAGAGTGAGATCTGGAAGCCTCTCAAGTGTAAGAGCTTCTAACCACTGGAGTTGAGGTGCACCATCCTTCCAGCATGTTGATGTGTTCACCAACCCAAAGGCTCTCCAGAGCTTATTGTTTAGGGTTTTTGTGGAGCTTTCATCATTAAGGCAAGATTGGCTAAATCATTGGCTATTGGTGATTAACTGAGTCTCTAGCCTCTCTCTCCAACCTGGAGGTTGGTGGGGGGTGGGGCTGAAATCTCTAATCATGCAATTAGTCCTCAATCCTGAAGCTATCTGCAGTCCCCAGCCGCAAGTCATTGAATTAGCACAGAATTAGAGATTCATCACTGGGTGATTCCGAGGGTCTTACAAGCTCTTGTGTCAGGAACTGGCAACTAAGACCAAATATTATAACAATCAATGTTCCTGCCACCCTATCTCTCAGAAGATTCCAAAGGTTTTAGGAGCTCTGTGCCAGGAACCAGGTACCAAGGTCAAATATACAGTTCTTATTACATCACAGTATCTCAGTAGACCTTATCATTCCATATTCCATGTCTCAACATCTCTTTTACATTTTTTGTTTCTTTAGCTTTCCATGCTGAATACTGGGGAATTCCTTCAGCTTGAATTTTTGAGCTATTGATGCTCTTCAGTTGTATATGACTTGTCCTTTCTCCTATTTGCAAGATTGTTTTTTTCCTAGAAATTCTTTTTGACTCATTTTCCATGGATACTGGTCATTTTGGCAAGCCCTCTATCAAGCTTATTGAGTTCATATTTTGTCTCTTTAAATTGCTTCATAAAGATCTACTTTATGTCCTGTATCTCATAATTTCATTTTCTCTTAAGAATGGTTTAAATAAATTTCTCTTTCTATTGATTTTTCTCCCATGGAAGTCTGTTATATACATACACACACACACACACACATTTGTTCATATGTAACTGGACTAAATTTTAACCATTGAAGACTTAATACAGGGCAATCCCAAGTGGCCACAGGTGAGCACACTTTACTCAGGCTAATCTGAAGTTTGTTTCTTCCTAGCTTCAAGGAAGCTGCAAACCTAGGAACACTCCAGTGGTATTTCTTGGTTTGAGTTTCCCCAAAAAGTGGTGGTGTGTGGGAGGATAGTATAGAGTTCCTGGTCTATCTGGGAGCAGGTCTGCAGTGACAAAATTTGGAACATGGTGATAAATGATGATGATACTGATGAAAATGATGATGATGATGATAATAACGACTACTCAGAGCATAACAGAGAAAATAGGGCTTCTTTTGGTCTCATTTTGGCAATAGATAGATATATTCTGCTTCCCTTTTTCTGAAGGTATAACATTTTTACCCATCCTAGCTTTATTGTTTGTTGCTGATCAGCTTCTCTTTACCCTTCCATAATCCACTGTATTAAATCTTAGAATCTCAGTATGAATGTAATCATTGTTTAAGTTTAGTCACTAAATCGTGTCCGACTCTTTTGCGACCCCATGAAGTGTAGCCTGCCAGACTCCTCTATCCATAGGATTTTCCAGGCAAGAAAACTGGAATGGGTTGCCATTTCCTTCTCCAAGGGACCTTCCCAACCCAGGAATTGAACTTGGGTCTCAAATGTCTTTCACTATTTTATGCTCATCAAATGTAAGTTTGGCTGTTTTCTTGGGCTTAATTGTCTATCACCTGTGCCATCTTAGTTCTTCATTTTCCTTGTCATTTCATATTCATTACATTTTCATACAATAAACTATCATTTTATGTGTAAAAAGTAAAATATATATTCTAGATTGTCTACTACATTATTTTATGAAAACAAAAACAGAAATGTTTCAAAGCAATAGAAAAGATTAACTCTAGTTTTTGATAGGCAACTGCTTATAAAAAATAAGATTTTTAAATTTTCTGATACTAAAGAGAGACATTCTTACTACATGGCTTGGGATATTACTAGCATTCTTTAAAAGGAATCATTTCATTATCAATTATTAACAAACTTTATGACACAAATCTTTTTGAGAATAGTGTAAGAAAATTTCAAATATAAAATTTGAAGAAATTTCTTTGTCTTCAATAAGAAATTTTTCCTCTTTGCAAAATACTCCTCTGTTTTGTTCTTTCAGGAATATGCATTATATCTTCAAAGGGTTAGTGACTGAGTCCTTCCTTTCAAGGTCATGTTATCAAGAGCCACAATGTATATGAATATACCTTCACCTGGAAAAAAGAATCTCCTCTGTTATCATCTTAAAACTAGTCTTAAAAACTGAAGGATTCCCATATTAATTTAGCTGCATACAGTTGGCCTTTGAACAATACAGGTTTGAATTGCTGGGCTCCACTTATACACTGACTTTTTTTTCCCCAATAAATACTGCAGTACTGTGATCCATTATCATGGTTGACTACAAAGATGTGAAATCCTGTTATGAAGGAACCATGAATATAGAGATCCAACTGTAAGATACTTGGATTCTCCACTACACAGAGAAATGGCATCTCTCTCTTATTTAGCTGTCTTGTTTTAGCATCAATTGTAGTATGATACTAGCAATAGTGAGGTAGTTTTAGGATTGGTTTCTTCTGCTGTTCTTGGTAGTCAGTCACTCCAGTTATCCTGTGAGGAATATCATTGAAATGATATTCTTTGATCAATCACTCAGACACTAGAGAGTGAATTATGATATTTAAGGAGTAACTTGTCTCTATAAAAGTTTTGTTTGTTTCACATTCTTAGAAGCAAGTCTCTTTAAGTGTTTAATTTCTATGAACCTCCTTGGAAAGACTTAATAGATTTTTATCATTTCCTTAAAATCAATCTATGTAAACTTGGATTAAAATGTGTAGTGGATTTTCTTTTTTTCCTCCTTTATTCTCTTGATTTTTGAAATCATTGGGAAAAAACAGAACACTAAAATGTAATCTCTTCTGCAGTTTTTGTGTTGACACTGAAAATTTGGCCAGAAATGATTCTGCTTTAAACATTCAAGAGCGTGTGTCTGTTTTCAATATGAACTGAAACGTTAGGGAAAACATTTTAGACTTACACAGCCTTAAATGGTGCTGCTTGCCAGCAACTCCAAGCAGCTGCAGAACCCACTAATGAAAATTGGGACTGCTCTTTACAGAGACGGCTATGAAGTATCTTTACAATTAGAAAAGAGAGGCGAGCATAATTAACAAACTATACAGTGAAATAATTGCATATTTTGGTGACTTTCATTTTTTTCCATCTACACGGATGGAGAAAAAGTGAGTTAATTTTGCATCCTTCAAAATGATGCATGGCAGAGATGAGTCACCTCTCACTCATGTCACTCACACTCAAACCTATTCCAGTTTAGAGCTGGCAAGAGGTTGAAGGAGATTTTAAAGTCAGGGTAGCCAAAGCTGAGAAGGCAGTTGTTTTCGTGGGATTACCCAGAATTGATCAGAGTGGGACATTANGGGAAAACATTTTAGACTTACACAGCCTTAAATGGTGCTGCTTGCCAGCAACTCCAAGCAGCTGCAGAACCCACTAATGAAAATTGGGACTGCTCTTTACAGAGACGGCTATGAAGTATCTTTACAATTAGAAAAGAGAGGCGAGCATAATTAACAAACTATACAGTGAAATAATTGCATATTTTGGTGACTTTCATTTTTTTCCATCTACACGGATGGAGAAAAAGTGAGTTAATTTTGCATCCTTCAAAATGATGCATGGCAGAGATGAGTCACCTCTCACTCATGTCACTCACACTCAAACCTATTCCAGTTTAGAGCTGGCAAGAGGTTGAAGGAGATTTTAAAGTCAGGGTAGCCAAAGCTGAGAAGGCAGTTGTTTTCGTGGGATTACCCAGAATTGATCAGAGTGGGACATTATATTACATTGCAGTACACTGCAGTGCTATGCATTTGAGCCTAGAAAAGGCCTTTAGGTGAACATTTATTTGTTCTGCTACCCTTGAATATATAACTCAACTTCTTTAACTAGAAAAACGGATTAACAAAGGACAATAATAAAAATTTATCTTTTAGAGGAATTGTGTATATTCATCAGAGTGGAGGCTGCAGGACAAGGGTCAGAGTGAACATAATAAAAATATGAGGGTGATGAAGATCCACATTTCTTCCAGTTAGCACACTTCCACAGTGGCCTAGTGGTGCATCTGTCCTACTTGGTTACTGAAGGCTGGGAGGGATTGGGGGCAGGAGGAGAAGGGGACGACAGAGGATGAGATGGCTGGATGGCATCACCAACTCGATGGACGTGAGTTTGAACTCTGGGAGTCGGTGATGGACAGGGAGGCCTGGCGTGCTGCAATTCATGGGGTCGCAAAGAGTCGGACACGACTGAGTGACTGAAGTGACTGAACTGAACAGACAATAAATCCTTGGGCATTTTCACAATGATACTGACAAGGAAAACTTAGAAAATGAAGTAGCAGAGTTTGTGTCTATTTGTAACATCAACTATGAACTTTTCATTCTAGAAAATAAATTATTTTGAGCTTTTTAAAAATAAGTTAATTCATATTTTTATATCTTCTTTCTTGGGAGAAAAAATGCTTTCTCAAATCAGATAAAAAGGTATAGTTATGTTTGTTATCTGTGTGTTTATGTTTGGAATAAGCTATAACTATTTGTATCTCTGTTTCAAAAGGATTCTCTGTTAGAACATTTACATGGCTCTGGAACTAAGTGTGTTTCTGGAAAAAGGCTGGTTATAAGATATCTTTCTAAAACCAAGAACCCACAAAAGGCATTTCTTTGCTATTAAATGACAATTTAAAAAGTAGATAATCCTTAAGAGCGACAGTTTGGGGCTTTGCTGACATGAAATACTTTGAAAATAGAAATATAGTATTTTGTTAATTTTTGGCTGAATATTTTAAAATCTCCTTCCAAGCAGAAGTTATTTATATATATTTTTTCTTACCATAGAAACAGTACCTTTGGCAACTTTTAATAGATTCCATTGCTATTCTTTTAAATAAAAATAAAGTCATAGTTGTAATACTTACCTGAAAGCTTTTGTGTCCTTCATTGTCCCTGAATAGGCCATCCAAAGCAATCTCAGCTTCCTAGGTAGGAGGCCTTCATTTCCTTCCTGACCCTCAGGCAATAGTTATGTGCCCTTCTTTGCACATGAAGTACTACAACTTGTACCAAAGTAGCAAGACTATTAATATTTATTGGAATTTTTTAAAAATAAATTTAACAGTGGCAAGAACTATTTGTGTTGTGGGGAGAGAGGTAGTCAGTTGAATTTTAGACATTTTATTTATAGTCATTTTTGAAATTAAAGTGTCCATTTGTTAGTTGAACATCCAGGACAGCATACTACATGTAAGACTTACGATAATGATATTGAACTGTTGTATCAAGGCTGTGTAAAGAGGTATAGCTACTGAGGTGGATGGCAGAGGTGTTGGGCCTGAGCCAGGGGCCACAGTGAGAAGCCTAGAGGGCAGAGCTGAGGAAAATAAGAAACCTACAGGAGGAGCAGGACGAGAGGGGACGACAGAAGCCGAGATGGTTGGATGGCATCACCGACTCAATGGACATGAGTTTGAGTAAACTCCGGGAGTTGGGGATGGACAGAGAGGCTTGGCATGCTGTGGTTCATGGGGTCACAAAGAGTCAGACACGACTGAGTAACTGAACTGAACTGGACTGAACTGTTACATTCATATCTCTATTTTTTAAGTCACTGTTTCACTTAATTTGGATAAAATGTTCTTTGGACCAAGTGATACATTTCAAATGCAAGTGCTACATACTAGAATTTTTAACAGGCATATGACTATATTATATTTAAATTTTGGCAAGCATCACCTTAAAGCAAAATACTTTATTGGTTTGCAATAGTTATTTCAAATGAGCTTTTTCCTGATAATAGTTTTTGTAATATTCTATCTAAGGGTTATTTAAATTAATATCCAGTACTAATAACTTGTTTCCAGAATAGAAGTTTGAAATATTGGCAATTAAAATAATTCAAAATTGTGAACATTTATTAGACTTTAATGAGTGTGCTGTATTTAACTATAAAAAACACATTACAAGGTAACTAAACTGTTTTGTGATGACTGCTGTTTAATATCTAAAGACTAATTCTATAAAACTATCCAAAGACTACTCAATTTATACAGCAAATTTATACTCTAAAATGTTGCATTTTAATCAGAAATATTAATGATTTCATGAATTTACAATAGAGAAATAACTGATCAAAGTCATAGTTTAATATATAAGGTGTTATGGTTACCCAGGAAAAGGACAGGAGGAAGGGATAGTTAGAGAGTTTGGATAGATGGGTACACACTTCAGATCAGTTCAGTTCAGTCCAGTTGCTCAGTCGTGTCCGACTCTTTGCGACCCCATGAATCACAGCACGCCAGGCCTCCATGTCCATCATCAACTCCCGGAGTTCACTCAGACTCACGTCCATTGAGTCAGTGATGCCATCTAGCCATTTCATCCTGTCATCCCCTTCTCCTCCTGCCCCCAACCCCTCCCAGCATCAGAGTCTTTTCCAATGAGTCAACTCTTCACATGAGGTGGCCAAAGTATTGGAGCTTCAGCTTTAGCATCATTCCTTCCAAAGAAATCCCAGGGCCAATCTCCTTCAGAATGGACTGGTTGGATCTCCTTGCAGTCCAAGGGACTCTCAAGAGTCTTCTCAAACACCACAGGTCAAAAGCATCGATTCTTCGGCGCTCAGCCTTCTTCACAGTCCAACTCTCACATCCATACATGACCACTGGAAAAGCCATAGCCTTGACTAGACGGACCTTAGTCAGCAAAGTAATGTCTCTGCTTTTGAATATGCTATCTAGGTTATACCCCAGTGCAAAATAAAAAGTTAAAAAACAAATAGCTCAGGTAACTTAATAAATGAGCATAACATAATTATAAGGTAAGAGAATTATATTAGAATGATAAAATATTATATATGTAAAAATTTTCTAATATAAGTATAAAAAATTTGAATGATACTAGAATATAGAATGCTGTGTTATTTTCTAAAATCATGGTTTTGTTTCCTTTTTCATTCCTTTTACATCCATTCCTAAAATTCCTTATACAGTTTCTAGCTCTGTCTAAGCACAGATATTCTAGAAGAGACAGGAAGGATCAGATACTTCCTTCAAACTGAGTAAAGAAGCACGGTAGTGTCACCAAAGCCCTGTTGTTTGATGCAAAAGAAGATAGTTTCCTGGCATCATTTCTAGGAGGTAGACTGTAGTATATCAGTGTAATGTAAACTGTTGATAAATACAATGTTGTCAATATGTTGTGGTTTTTTTTTTTCTGAATCCAATATGGATTTCTTATTTTCATGTCATAATCCCATGCTCAATTATTTTTGTTTTTCTTGCAGATCACCTCCCTTCTCTAAGCCTTATATTCAGTTATAATGCTATCTCTAGTTCAAGCAGATGCTTCCCAGGTGGTGCTAGTGGTAGAGGGTGAAAGTGAAAGTCGCTCAGTCGTGTCCAACTGTTTGGAACCCCATGGACTGTAGAGTCCATGGAATTCTCAAAGCCAGAATACTGGAGTCGGTAGCCTTTCCCTTCTCCAGGGGACCTTCCCAATCCAGGGATTGAATCCAGGTCTCCCACATTGCTGCTGCTGCTAAGTCGCTTCAGTCGTGTCCAACTCTGTGAGACCCCATAGACGGCAGCCCACCAGGCTCCCCTGTCCCTGGGATTCTCCAGGCATGAACACTGGAGTGGGTTGCCACTTCCTTCTCCAATGCATGAAAGTGAAAAGTGAAAGTGAAGCTGCTCAGTTGTATCCGACTCTGAGCGACCCCATGGACTGCGGCCTACCAGACTCCTCCATCCATGGGATTTTCCAAGTAAGAGTACTGGAGTGGGGTGCCACTGCCTTCTCCAAATGGTAAAAGAACCCTCCTGCAAATGCAGGAGGTTTAATGAGACAGGGGTTCCATATCTGGGTCAGAAAGATCCCTGGTGGATGCATGGTAATCCACTACAGTATTCTTACCCAGACAATCACATGCTACAGTCCTTGGGGTTGCAAAGAGTTGGACAGGACTGAAGTGACTTAGCAGGCATGCACTGCTGCTGCAACCAATATTAATTCATAAATATCTCAAATATCTCGTCACCTTTTGTCGTTCTACTTTCTTTTTAGACTTCAACATCAACTTTAGTCAAAATAAATTATTTTTGGAAAAAGAAGACTATATTTAATATCTCAAGATTCAATTCAGTTCAGTCCCTCAGTTGTGTCTGACTCTTTGTGACCCCATGGACTGTAGCACACCAGGTTTCCCTGTACATCACTAATTCCCAGAGCTTGCTCAAACTCATGTCCATCAAGTCAATGATGCCATCCAACCATCCCATCCTCTGCCATCCCCTTCTCCTCTTGCCTTCAATCTTTCCCAGCATCAGGGTTTTTTCCAATGAGTCGATTCTTCGCATCAGGTGGCCAAAGTATCGGAGTTTCAGCTTCAGTCCAAGTCCTTCCAATGAATATTCAGGACTGATTTCCTTCAGGATTGACTGTTTGATCTCAAGATTAGCAAATAAAATAAAGATTATTTTGAATAAATACATTTGAAGGAAATTCAGAAATAGCATTGTGCCCTTGTAAATTATGTGCTTTGTAAATGATGCTTTCAAAAAATTTTCTCTTGTTTTCTTGTTTAATTTGAAGAAATGACTCTAATGTTAAGAATTTCAAGCTAAGTTAAGGGAAAAGTCAATTATATAATCAGATAAAAGAAATAATTTTCTGGGAATGGCTGGTTTTAATTGCCTCAAAATGCAATGTAAATATCAATGATGTTTTTAGATTGAAGTTTTTTAAAGGACCAAGAAGCTCAGATTTCTATCCAAATGATAATTATACCTTTCTCTTTTTCAAGTCTCAGAAAGATAGACTATGTGCTGCTGAATTTAAACTTTAAGGGATTCTGAATTTTATTTGTAATCTCCAATGACCAAAAGGGCTTTCCTGGTGGCTCAGATGGTAAAGAATCTGCCTGCAGTGCAAGAGACCTGGGTTTGATCCCTGGTCAGGAAGATCTCCTGGAGAAGGGAATGGCAACCCACTCCAGTATTCTTGCCTGGAGAATTCCATGGGCAGAGGACTTCTAGTGGGATACAGTCCATAGGGTTGCAAAGAGTTGGGCACAACTAAGCAACTAACTCACACACACACACAATGATCAAAATTGTTCTTTTAATAACTTTAGATTTTTGTCATCAATTTCTTCCTTTTTTATTCTTAATAGCATCAACTCTTCTGACATACTTAACTTCTCAATATCCTAGTCAATAATCTAATTTTATTAATATCTTTATTGTATTTTTTTTTCCAATAAAAACTCCAGACTAATCATCTGTTTTCTCCCTGTCACATTATCCTGATCTCAAACATGAGCACATATTTTTTATTTCTCCATTCCAGTTTAACTACTTTTTTATTGAAGCCATTATATTGTTCCTCTTTTGTTGAAACCCAAAGTCTCTCTTTTAATGCTTTACAATCACTTTCTTATGTTTTAGACTCTTCATCATGCTCTTCCTAGTACACCTTTGCCTGATATCTGTCTTATAATTCCATGGACGTTAGGTACACAGTTGATTTGTCCTGATTTTTTAAACTCATCTTATTCTCCCAGTCATTAACTGTGCTTCAGTTTACTATACCCTCCTTTAGGCAATTCAGTGGGTGCAAAGCCATGTCAAATATGGTTCTTGTTCTCAGTTTATTACAGTTTAGTGGATGGAGGAGCCTGGTAGGATGCAGTCCATGGGGTTGTGAAGAGTCGGACATGACTGAGCGACTTCACTTTCACTTTTCACTTTCATGCACTGGAGAAGGAAATGGCAACCCACTCCAGTGTTCTTGCCTGGAGAATCCCAGGGANTCTCAGTTTATTACAGTTTAGTGGATGGAGGAGCCTGGTAGGATGCAGTCCATGGGGTTGTGAAGAGTCGGACATGACTGAGCGACTTCACTTTCACTTTTCACTTTCATGCACTGGAGAAGGAAATGGCAACCCACTCCAGTGTTCTTGCCTGGAGAATCCCAGGGATGGGGGGAGCCTGATGGGCTGCCGTCTATGGGGTCACACAGAGTCGGACACGACTGAAGCGACTTAGCAGCAGCAAGCAGCAGCAGTGATAAAAATGAAAAACCATGTAAGAAAATATAAATACTAATATAAGGCAACAAAGTCTCAGTGATTGGATTGACTCGTGAATTAAAGTGCTTTTCTCCTTCAAAAATATTTTTTGGCATATAGTTGATTTTTGAGGTGTTAGTTTCAGGTGTACAGCAAGGTGAATCAGTTATACATAGACATACATCCAATCATTAGATTCGTTTCCCATATAGGCCATTACAGAGTACTGAGTAGAGTTCCCTGGGCTATATAGTAGGTCCTGATTAGGTTGTCTGTTTTTTATACATAGCAATGTGTATGTGTCAGTTTCAATTTCCCAATTTGTCTCTTCCTCCCACTTTCTTCTGGGTAACCGTAAGTTTGTTTTCTACATCTGTGACTCTCTGTTTTGTAAATAAGTTCTTTTGTATTTTTTTTT
>SJYA01002337.1:474775-503652 GCA_006410615.1 Neotragus moschatus | reverse complement strand
CCTATGACTATCGACCTTTGCCACCAATATTGTTTGTGATCAAGGCATTTGTGTGTTTGGGCAGTGGCCATTAAGAACCTAAAGTGTTATTTCAATGTTTTGAATGACAGAGTACCAGCTTTCTTGGTGGTATTTTAAAAATAATTTCTTAAGCTGCTCTAGAGAAAGGCACAGCCACAATTTCTTGAGTTATATTTCTTGAGTTATCTATTGTAGTAGCCTATTTTTTAATTCTATAAAAGGAAAGAAGACTTCTAAATCTCCCTTAGAAATATTATTCCCAACAAGCGTTCTCCTCTACCATCATTTTTCTCCTGTGAAGCAGCACTTTTTAACAAAATCAAAAAATCATAGGATTTCAGAGTTGGGACTCACCAGAAAGGTAATTTTATTGGAATTTATTGTTCTGATGCAAAATAAAAATAAGGAAGAAAAATACTATATTTGAACATATGACTTAAAAATGTCAGAGAAGAGATTGTTTTATGAGCAGAACTTGGATAGTCACAGGCTGAGATGCAGATCAGGAGAAGGTCAACCAGGCAGAGTCCTGGCAACAAGCAGAGGGAGGTTTGAACCAAAGTGCACATGAATTGGATAGTAAATCTGAGGAAACACTTCCAAGCAGTGTTCCAAGTGCTAGACTTAGAAGATGATCATCAGGGCCAAAATGTGATTGTGTGTGTACAAGGAGGGGTGGCCAAATAATCCTGGATTTTAAAAATTGGAGTGTTGTTTTCTATCAGAACCTCTCAGAGACTTTAATATGCTTGCATGGAAATGTAAAGAAATAAGTTTATTGTATACTGACAACACTTCTTTTTTTCTTTCTCTAAAGCAAATTTTAAAATCCATCACAGGGCAAAACAAAGCTCAAGAGATGTTTCATTCATGACACAGGACAACATTTTTTTAGAAACATTTTCCCCAGTGCCTCTCATGGAGCCCAGCAGGCTGGTTGGCCCCAGTTCCTGTCTTCTCTCCCAGAATCTATTATTCTCCACCTCAAATCCACTGGTTGCTGCTGGCTCTGTTTTTTTCCTACCCTTCTCTCTCATTCTTTCCAAACTTTACCAGCAGTAAGCCTTGATTTTTAGTTCTTAAATCAGTCACATAGCTTCTGGATGTGCTCAATGCTCCAATCCCATGGTTTCAACCATCACAAGATTCAGACTTTNGAAATGAAGAATGAGAGGTTATTTTTGCAATATAAGAGAATTACAATTATTCTTATATGACATCCTTAGGCATCCCCTTTTTGGAGGGATATTGACTTTATTTTTTTGGTTTTTTAATTTATGATAAATAGTGAAATTAGCTTGTAATTTCTTTTTCCTCCCCTCCTCTTTCTTCTCATAGGATCTAATTTGAAATAATATCATTTTGTTTTCCTTGAATTCTTACAATGCAATCAGTGAGATCTGGAATTAGGCTAACTGAATTATACTCATTTGGAAAAAAACATCAGGAATCGGAAAAACATATTGCTTCCAAGAATGGTAGAAAATATAAAGATATCCAGTCAGCCTTGCTACATGTCTTTTTATTCCCAGAATGTTCAAAAGCTTGAATTAAATTGTGGATTTAAAAAGGGTTGGAGTTTTGCAGAGGGAGGGAAGGCCAAGAGAGCAGAGGACAGATGCTATAGAACAGTTGGGAAAGGAAAGTAAAAACACGAGGGTCATGATGAATGGGGAGAGATGGTGGGGAAATGAATTTGGAAGTCTTTACCAAGCCAACCAATCACTGGAAGAAGTAAATTTGAAGATTAAGAGGTAGTCAATGGGAAGCAGACACTGGAAACTGAGATTTTGAAGGAGATGTAGATTAGAGTATGATGATGGGAGTGGATGGATAGATAAGGAAGGAAGACAACCTCCTGTGAGTGAGGTGAAAAAAATATTTAGACATAAGACTTATCTCCCTTTGTACTGCAATAAAGCATGGGCCATATAAGGTCAAAGGAAACACATTAATACAAAAATATTTGATTAGTGCTTATGCCTAGCTTTGTTCTATAGACTAAGGATATGGAAGTGGTGAATAGTGCTGACCAGATACTGCTCCCATGGGGGTGACATTCTAGTCGAAGTTTAGCCTAGAAGGGAGTTTGACTTAAGCTCTTTCTGAAAATTGAATCAGTCAAGCTTATGATAGAAACTGATACATATCTGATTCAATACTGAACTCTCTGGCAAGGTCCTAGATAAACTGAAAAAAGATCCGTATTATATAGGTTATACATATGCAGTTTTCAAAAATAATATAATTGTTAGTTCACCGAAAAATTAGTTACATATGGGAGATCCTATCATACTCACATAGAAGTAGGTTGTATGTGTCTACTGGATCTTCTTAACATGTGGAACAAATAAATTTATATTAATATAAATAACCTTTTATATCACCAGATCCAATTGATCTTGATAGAGNATCCGTATTATATAGGTTATACATATGCAGTTTTCAAAAATAATATAATTGTTAGTTCACCGAAAAATTAGTTACATATGGGAGATCCTATCATACTCACATAGAAGTAGGTTGTATGTGTCTACTGGATCTTCTTAACATGTGGAACAAATAAATTTATATTAATATAAATAACCTTTTATATCACCAGATCCAATTGATCTTGATAGAGTACTTATGGTATCTTCATCTATAGGAGCTCCATATAAAGACTCCCCACTTAGCCACAGTCTCCCCAGAGTACTCATTATGTTTTCCGTCTCTTATACCAATTTCACAACTATGCCCCCCAAACAAACTTCCACAGTGATATTGCTAACAGTGTCTCTGAAGAGACATCTGTGTCAGTTTATTGTCTCCAGATGCCCAAAACTATTTCTAGAGGAGATATGAGCTCCATATAGATGTTGGGGGTTGGGCAGTAGAAGAGAGAGATTTCTGTATAATTTCATGCCACAGCTTCCCTGGGCTGTTAAGCAGCCCTCTTGTGCACAGAGTTTCCAAATTCTCTCAGATCAATTTCTCTAACCAGCTATTGGCTTTTGTTGAATATAAAAAATTTTATCACAGTAATTAGGAGTTGGGACCCTGGAGTTACATAGAACTCATTCCCTTCACCATCTCTAATACTACAGACTTTAAGAGGCATTTATGTATAATGAATAGATTTTTAAAATGCTTACAAATGGATGATTAAATTCCAGACTGTACATATATGTAGATTATCCAGGGAAAGTCATATTATAAAACATATTCTAAACTTTTAGTATAAATATGTAGAAAATGTCCATTAAAATATTTTATTATATCAGCATATTACTAGGAAGTAAATTTTTATATGGGAAAATGAAATGTGGATAAGGAAAATGGTTTCTTTATCTCTACCTTCAATCATGAATTCTGGTCATAGAAGTGGGAATCATTAAATGTAATGGACTAGGAATGAAGTGTTACAAAAACCAATAGAGGCAAAGACAAAAATAGATATTGTATCCTTGAAGCCAAGACTACACTTATCTAGACAAAATCTGTACCTCAACATTCAAAACATGTTGGCCAATGAGCATCCTCTGGGAGCCATTCTTTCCTGGACTCCCTGCAGTTTAAGTACCAAAAATTAAAAATGTACATATAACAGATGAACTGTCACTTATTTTTGCTTATTTATTGGTTTCCTCTTTGAAGCTGTGATTGTGCTGATTCAGATCATAGTGTGTGAAATTTAGAAATAGGATACAGGGCAACAGCCTTACAAAGTTTGTAACAGAATCAAATTATCAGGACTCTCAGAGATCATTGTGATAGTAATCCATTCTGTGTAACTGATATGGCCTGATTAAAGTGGAATTTAGCATTTGTTTCTGGGTATGTGAAGAGGTTTTGGTTCATATAAAAAGTGCTTTCCAGTTGCTTGATTTGGTTCAATGATCCTTTCAAAGCTATAAAGGAAAGAAAAAGAACATTTTCAACTTGACACTTTTCTGTTCAAAAAACCAAAACATTTCATTTCTGCCAAACAATACGGTCAGCAGAATTATTCCTTACAGTTTCCTGAGGGAACAAAAATAATGAATAATCTGGTCTTTTGACTGTGACCTCTTTGGATTTCAACAGGTTTCTCTTTTTTTCCTTTTAAAATGAAGAGTGAAAATTCTAAGTCTGTTGCGAAATGGTCAACATTTGAGCCCCTGGTCACTCACTCAGTGACTTGATGCATGCTTTTCTTAGCACAGTCGCATGCTTTCGGAATGAAACAGGAACAACACATTGACATGGAAATCGACCGAAATCAAACAAAAAAGACCCTGAAAGAATTATATCTTGTGTAAAACTTCTGTCCAGAAAACCTTTGGAAACTGAATTCCATGATTATATGTATCTGAATGAAAACATTCCAAAGACATTTTTACGACTTGTTTTTATTACTGTTTACTTGTTTTTGTTTGCTGTTTTGTGTAACTTTAATATCCAAAAGCCATAACGCAGCTTTAATTTCCCTTTCCAGTATTGAAAATTTGATATTTATTTTTAGCATTTATTGCAAAAAATTCGTGTTACCTGAGAGGGAGCAATTAAGTTAAGTAAGAATGTCTGTCACACAACCCTTTGGGAGAACTTAATTGTGTTTTCCAAATAAGAAAGAATGAGATACATTTTCCTCTTTCCCCTGTAAAGAGGGCCAGCAGGGCTTAGCTCCAGGAGGCCTGAGGATATTCTTCCTGTGGGAGAGTTGATGCTTTTATTTTCCAAGGCCTAGGCTCTTGACAAAGAACTAGGTTTGAGGAGAGGAGGCTAGGCTGTAGCTTCATGAGAAGCAGCTGCTAGGTCTGTTTCAGAAAGCATCTCCAGAGACAAAGCAGAGGCAGGTATCTGTGAGATGAGCATGGAAAAGGTACCTTCTGCATCCAGTGCCCTGGATGAGAAGGAATGGGTGGATACTTGGAATACAGCTGGAGATGTTAGGCCCATTTGAAAGGAGCTACAGTTTCAGTTCCTCAAGGCCAGCGCTCATCAGTGTCAAGTGTAGCTGCAGAGCAATGTGACCCTCAGAGCGAGGTTCAAGGCCTCCATCCTCCCTGTTGTCCCATGGAAACCCTAGAAGACTTATCTGCGAAGAAAACAGAATGGACCTCCTCTCCAGACCTGACAGAAATCCATCCTCACCAATGCTGGCGGGTCAACTTTCATTTGACTCAGCTATTCAAATCCAGGGAATCGAACTCAGAAAATTTAAATGGGTCATTCTTTCGCCAGGCTTACCATTTTTAAAGAACTGCTTAAATTTTCAGTTCTCTTATCTGTACTTTCCATCTGAAAAGTAAAAGTTTCAGCCCCGTATATAGTCCAAGTTTCCTTTCCTGGCTAAAAGGTCTGAGGACAATTTCCTGTTTTATCTGCATCAATAATTCAGAAATTCTTTTTTGGTTCCTTTGTTCCTTTGTGTTCTGCCTCCAATTTCTCCTATTATTTAGCTTTTATTCTGGAAATGGCTGCCATTAATCAAGCATTTCTGAAGCTGTCTTCTTTCTTCATGTGTACTTTGGGTAATATTCTAATTTGTTCCTCTGAACTACTTCTTCTTGTTTTCTGTGAAATACCTTCTACAATATGTTGACATTAGCGATTATAGTTCCTGTTTGTGATTTATGGTAGGAAAAACTTAGCTTAAGTATTTAAGTGTCTAATGCATCTACATTAAAACCCAAAAGAACAAAATAGCTGATCACATGTTTGAGTCTCAGGAGACTCTCAGAGTTAGGAATCCTCTCCTGGCCATTCACTATATCCTTAAATATTAGCCCTAGGTCTGGCAGATATCATGTGTCATAAACAACTCATTAAGTAATTGAATGAATGAATGAGTGTCCTCAGGCAAGTTCCCCCGTTTTCAGTAAAAAAAAAAAAAAAAAAAAAAACCCTTCCTTTGAGTAGATTCACTGAAAAGCAAAGAAGCTAGCCTCCATTTAACCTAATAATGTGTCTGCTGATACTAATTAAACTGAGGTGTTAAATTTTGGAAAACAACAAGAAAAAAATAGCTTTTCTAAACATTAGAGAAAGTACTAAACACGGACACTTATTTTANAAAAAAAAAAAAAAAAAAAACCCTTCCTTTGAGTAGATTCACTGAAAAACAAAGAAGCTAACCTCCATTTAACCTAATAATGTGTCTGCTGATACTAATTAAACTGAGGTGTTAAATTTTGGAAAACAACAAGAAAAAAATAGCTTTTCTAAACATTAGAGAAAGTACTAAACACGGACACTTATTTTACAGTAGCTTTAAATATTCTTTCTTTTAAATTCACATCTAGGAAACTACTATAAGCCTCTATCTTCAAAGTCTATGTTAAAATAATTCAATTTTTGGATAACATATCCAATGAACTGTGCTGCTCTCAATACATTGTGCCTTTCCTGGGCCTTCCTAATTAACAGATACTTCCTAATTAATAGATACCTCCTAATTAACAGATGCAAAGCCAGAAGTTTTGCATCTTATCCTACTGCAGGTTATGCTACTGCTAAGTCACTTCAGTCATGTCCAACTCTGTTCGACCCCATAAACAGCAGCCCACCAGGCTCCCTGTCCCTGGGATTCTGCAGGCAAGAGTACTGGAGCGGGTTGCCATTTTGTTCTCCAGTGCATGACAGTGAAAAGTGAAAGTGAAGTTGCTCAGTTTTGCCTGACCCTCAGCGACCCCATGGACTGCAGCCCACCAGGCTCCCCCGTCCCTAGGATTCTCCAGGCAAGAGTACTGGAGTGGGGTGCCATTGCCTTCTCCAGTGCATGAAAGTGAAAAGTGAAAGTGAAGTTGCTCAGTTTTGCCCGACTCTGAGCCCGACCCTCAGCGACCCCATGGACTGCAGCCCACCAGGCTTCCCCATCCCTGGGATTCTCCAGGCGAGAGTACTGGAGTGGGGTGCCATTGCCTTCTCCTACTGTAGGTTATAGTCCATGAATTATAAGTTCATGGATCATTTATAGAAGGTTCTTCAATATATGTGAACCATCTGGACACATGGTAACAATCATATTTTTTTAATGGTTTAAATACATCCTTTAACTATTTCTTTGACTATTTATTAATTAATAGTTAACAGCATTTATAGGGTGAAATATTAAAACAAAGAAATGTTACTGATAAAGCCAAAGAGTAACTATAGTTCAGATTAGAGAAGTATAAATAACTACTTCTAAAGGCTGAGAAAACTCATTATGTTAGGAAGGTGATATCTGCTTGTTTTCAAATTATTATGGAAATATATTTCAGGATAGTCCTTAACTATTAATATTTCAAATATGTATTTATATTTTAAAGTATTTATTCATCACTTGATAATATTACCGAAAGCTCGGTCTCACCATACACAGGTGCAAATCAAATCCTGAGACAGAGATTTGGGTGAAATAGAAAAATGATACCTTTATTGCTTTGCTGGGCAAAAGGAGCCACACTAGGCTTCTGCCTCGGCAAACTGTCTCAGTCCCAGAGAACTTGATGAGGGTGTCAACTACAAATTGTTGCTTACCAAGAAAATTAGCCATATGGCTAATTCTGCCTCTGGAGACTGAATCTTGTGTTCTTGAAGCTGTTGACCTTCAATACGACCTGAAGGGAATTAAAGGTGGAGAGTGAGGCACTCTGTGCTCCAGGGTAACTGATGGAACAGGTCCTAAGATGGACGGATATTTTCAGGAACTGATTTCATGATCCCAGTCGTTCTGTTAGTCAGTTGCTCAGTACTGTCTGGCTCTTTGTGACCCCATGGATTACAGCATTCCAGACATCCTTGTCCTTCACCATCTACCAGAGCTTGCTCAAACTCATGTCCATTGAGTCAGTGAAGCCATCCAACCATCTCATCCTCTGTTGTCCCCTTCTCCTCCTGCCTTCAATCTTTCCCAGATTCAGGGTCTTTGCTGATGAGTTGGCTCTTTGCATCAGGTGGCCAAAGTATTGGAGCTTCAGCGTCAGCATCAGTCCTTCCAATGAATATTCAGGACTGATATCTTTTAGGATTGACTGGCTTGATCTCCTTGCAGTCCAAGGGACTCTCAAGAGTCTTCTCCAACACCACAGTTCAAAAGCATCAATTCTTCAGCGATCAGCCTTCTTTATGGTCCAACTTTCACATCCATACGTGACTACTGGAACAAACAAAACTTTGACTATAAGAACCTTTGTCACTAAGGTAATGTCCTTGCTTTTTAATATGCTATCTAGGTTAGTTATAACTTTTCTTTTAAGGAGCTAGCGTCTTTTAATTCCATGGCTGCAGTCGCCATTTGCAGTGATTTTGGAACCCAAGAAAATAAAGTCTGTTATGGTTTCCATTGTTTCCCCATCTATTTGCCATGAAGTGATGGGACCAGGTGCCATGATCTTTGTTTTTGGAATGTTGAGTTTTAAGCCAGTTTTTTCACTATCTTTTTTCACTGTCATCAAGAGGCTCTTTAGTTCCTCTTCACTTTCTGCCATAAGGGTAGTGTCATCTGCATATCTGAGGTTATTGATATTTCTCCCAGCAATCTTGATTCCAGCTTGTGCTTCACCCAGTCTGGCATTTCTCATGATGTACTCTGCATATAAGTTAAATAAGCAGGGTGATAATATACAGCCTTGACATACTCCTTTCCCAATTTGAAACCCATCTATTGTTCCATGTCCAGTTATAACTGTTGCTTCTTGACTTGCATACAGATTTCTTAAGAGGCAGGTCAGGTGGTCTGGTATTCCCATCTCTTTCAGAATTTTCCACAGTTTGTTGTGATCCATACAAAGGCTTTAGCATAGTCAATGAAGAAGAAGTAGATGTTCTTCTGAAATTCTCTTGCTTTTTCTATGACCAATAGATGTTGGTAATTTGACCTCTTGTTCCTCTGCCTTTTCTAAATCCAGCTTGACCACTGGGATTTCTCAATTCATGTACTATTGACCCCTAGCTTAAAGAATTTGGGGCATTAATTTGCTAGCATGTGAAATGAGTGCAGTTGGGCCACACTTTGAACATTCTTTGGCATTGCCCTTCATTCAGATTGGAAGAAAACTGACCTTTTCTAGTCCTGTGGCCACTGCTGATTTTCCATATTTGCTGGTATATTGAGTGCAGCACTTTCACAGCATAATATTTTAAGATTTGAAATAGCTTAACTGGAATTCCATCACCTCCACTAGCTTTGTTCCTAATGATGCTTTCTAGGACCCACTTGACTTCACAGTCNCCTGTGGCCACTGCTGATTTTCCATATTTGCTGGTATATTGAGTGCAGCACTTTCACAGCATAATATTTTAAGATTTGAAATAGCTTAACTGGAATTCCATCACCTCCACTAGCTTTGTTCCTAATGATGCTTTCTAGGACCCACTTGACTTCACAGTCCAGGATGTCTGGCTCTAGGTGACTGATCATACCATCGTGATTATCTGGGTCATGAAGATCTTTTTTGTACACTTTTGTATATTCCTGCCACCTTCTCTTAATATCTTCTGCTTCTGTTAGGTCCATGCCATTTATGTCCTTTATTTTGCCCATCTTTGCATGAAATATTCCCTTAGTATCTCTAATTTTCCTGAAGAGATCTCTAGTCTTTCCCATTCTATTGTTTTCCTTATTTCTTTGCATTGATCACTGAGGAAGACTTTCTTATCTCTCCTTCCTATTCTTTGGAACTCTGCATTCAAATGGGCATATCCTTCCTTTTCTCCTTTGCCTTTTGTTTCTCTTCTTTTCTCAGCTATTTGTAAGGCCTCCTCAGACAGCCATTTTTCCTTTTGCATTTCTTTTTCTTAGGGATGGTACTAATCACCACCCCCTGTACAATGCTATGAACCTCTATCCAAATTTTTCAGGCACTCTGTCTTTCAGATCTAATCCCTTGAATCTATTCATCACTTCTACCATGTAATCATAAGGTATTTTTATTAGGTCATACCTGAATGACCTAATGGTTTTCTCTACTTTCTTTAATTTAAGCCTGAATTTTGCAATAATGAGTTCATTATCTGAACTGTAGTCTGTTACTGGTCTTGTTTTTGCTGACCGTTTAGAGCTTCTTCATCTTCAACTGCAAAGAATATAATCAATCTGATTTTGGTTTTGACAATCTGGTGATATCCATGTGTAGAGTCTTCTCTTGTATTGTTGGAAGAGTGTGTTTGCAATGTCCAGTGTGTTATCTTGGCAAAACTCTATTAGCCTTTGCCCTGCTTCATTTTGTACTCCAAGGCCAGACTTGCCTATTACTCCAAGTATCTCTTGACTTCCTACTTTTGTATTCCAATCTCCTATGATGAAAAGGACATATTTTGTTTTTTTGGTGTTAGTTCTAGAAGGTCATACAGATCTTCATACAGTCTTTCAACATCAGCTTCTTCAGCATTACTGATGGAAGCATAGACTTGGATTACTGTGATATTGAGTGGTTTGCCTTGGAAACAAATGGAGACCATGCTGTCTTTTTTGAGATTGCATCCGTCAGCTACAANAAGTATCTCTTGACTTCCTACTTTTGTATTCCAATCTCCTATGATGAAAAGGACATATTTTGTTTTTTTGGTGTTAGTTCTAGAAGGTCATACAGATCTTCATACAGTCTTTCAACATCAGCTTCTTCAGCATTACTGATGGAAGCATAGACTTGGATTACTGTGATATTGAGTGGTTTGCCTTGGAAACAAATGGAGACCATGCTGTCTTTTTTGAGATTGCATCCGTCAGCTACAAATTGGCACTTGCTTGTCAATGACAAACTGACACTTGCTAACTGTATTTGCCAATCACTAAATGAAGTGTCTGCCTACAATGCAGAAGACCCAGGTTCAATGCCTGCGTCAGGAAGATCTCCTGGAGAAGGAAATGGCAACCCACTCCAGTATTCTTGCCTGGAGAATCCCATGGACAGAGGAGCCAACAGTGGTCTACAGTCCATGGGGTCTCAAAGAGTTGGACACAACTGAGCGACTTCACTACTTCACTTCAAACAATAACAGTGATGGTATTTGCCATATGCCTCTGTGGAAATTGAATGCCATACTGCTTCAGCTGTTGACTTTCAACACCCTATGAGGGAGTTCAGAGTGGATTGAAGCATTCTGTGCTCCAGGGAATCTGGTGGAACAGGTCTTTAGATAGTTTGATATTTTTAGGAACAGATTTAATGATCCCAAGCCCTGCATCTGATTGTATCCAGAAAAGCACTAAATCCATTCATGGTGACATCAGATCTTCCTGACTATGAGAAAACCTCTTGTAAAGCAAGCACTTGATTGCATTGAACTCTCTCTTCACTAAAACCTTATGTATTGACCATCCACCCTACCTTTTTGGAGCTGTCTCTCAGAGCTATCTGAGGTGCTGCCTCCTGGACTACAGTCTTCATTTTGCTTCAAATAAAACTTAACTCTCAAGTTGTCCATCTTTTTTAGTCGACACACCTCTGCGGGGGCCCACTTGGTTTCACTAACTAAAAACTATTTTTATAATTCTGAAAGCATTGTTTTTTCTTATTCATCATTTATATTTCTATTGTTCCTTCTAATTTTAAGTATTTATTGCATTTTGGACTCTTGTTGACTATAAGGGCTACTCCATTTCCTCGAGGGGTTCTTACTCAGAGTAGTAGATGTAATGGTCATCTGAATTAAATTCTAAAATATCTTATTATTATTATTATTATTTTAGTTTTAAATTTTTATTTTTTAGTTTGTTTTGCTTTACAATACTGTATTCATTTTGTTATACATTGACATGCATCAGCCACAAGCGTAAAAAGCACTAAAATCCCTTCATGGTGACTTTAGCTCCTCGTGACTAGCAGAAAAACCTTTTGTAAGATGAGGGCCTGATTGCCTGAACTCCTCCTTCACCAAAATCACGTATATTGACCTTCCCCCACTGCCTCTTTGGGGCAGTTTCTCAGAGCTGGCTGAGGTGCTGTCTTCCAAGCTGCCATTCTCCATTTGGTCCCAAGTAAAACTTAACTCACAACTCTTACATTGCGCATCATTTTTTAAGCTGACAAGGAGTCTTAGAACAATGGGTCAAGTGTGGGGTCTCTGACAAGAATAGGGTGTGCACAGGGCTTGCATTGCTATCCTCTCAGCTTAGGTGGTTGGAGAGGGCAATGGCAACCCACTCCAGTGTTCTTACCTGGAGAATCCCACGGATGAGGGAGCCTGGTGGGCTGCCGTCTATGGGGTCGCACAGAGTCTGACACAATTGAAGTGACTTAGCAGCAGCAGCAGCAGCATCTTAGGTGATTGCTCGTAATCTTAATGAGTTTATCTGGTCCCTTTAATCTTGCCTCAGGTGTTTCTTGACTGCTCCTCCCTTGACTAGCAATGGCTTGATGCTGCCCTTTAAAACTCTAGGAAGGTCTTGGAGGCTGGAGACTTGCTTACAAGAAATGGGGGATCAGGGGGTGGGAGAGAATGACCTCTGTGCCTGGGAGCCCTACAGGGTCCCATTTGGTATCACTAACAAAAAACTATTTTGAAAATTGTGAAAGCATTGTTTTTTCTTATTCACCCTTTATATTTCAATTGTTCCTTCTAATTTTAAGTATTTATACAAATGTCAACGTATCAGTTTAACTAATGATACTATCAAATATGCACATATACATTTGGGAGCTTCCTTGATGGCTCAGCTGTAACGAATCTGCCTGCAGTGCGGGACACATGGATTTGGTCCTTGGGTAGTGAAGATCCCCTGGAGGAGGAAATGGCCTCCCACTCCAGTATTCTTGCCTGAAAAACCTCATGGACAATGGCTAAAATGGTGAAGAATCTGCCTGCAACACAGGAGACCTGGGTTCAGCCCCTGGGTCGGGAAGATCCCATGGAGAAGAGCATGGCAACCCACTCCACTATGCTTGTCTGGCGAGTTCCATGGACTGAAGAGCCTGGCAAGCTACAGTCTAAAGAGTGGCCGGAGTCAAATGTGACAGCACACACACACACAGAGCACACAGCAGTCACTGACTAAACCCTGTATAATATCACGCATTGGTCTATTACTTGCATTTCTGTGTTGTAGTCTAAAACACTTCTTTAAATATTACCTCACTCCTTATTAAGAGGATCTATGTGATGGAAGCTGACTCCATTCACAATTTTATTTGGAGTTTAAATATTTTACATTGTATGCCAGAGTTAAAGCTCACAAAACCTTTTCTATTTTCAAGTTTCAAACCCATGTGTTAGGTAGTTAGAATAGGAAAAAGGAATCCAGAACGGTAATGACTAAAAGACAAAGAAGAGAAAATCTCACAAAAAGAGAACAAAGGAAGGTGCGAGGACCAGAGTGAGAACCTCAAGTGAAACAAACAGCCCTCCTGGCTAACTCAGTTTACATAGGGCAGGCTCAGAGGGAGAGGGAAAAAAACATAAAAAAGAGGAGCCAAAATTGAGCCTCTGGCTTCTCTTCTCTTCGTTTCTTTTGGGCCAGCCCGCCCTCACACCTCAAGGATGTATTTTTTTTGCTTGCCAAATAAAACTGAGCTGCAACACTGACCAGCTGTAACACTGGTCTGTCCATTGCTTCAAATTTTTGTTGTAGCAAGACAGAACCAAGGAAGTTACACACTCCCCTGACATCTCTGGTGCTGTGACTCAGATTCAACCTGGCTGAAACAACCTCAGCTCAGCCCCCGTAAGGCTGAGGCCAAGCACAACAGAAGCCCAACTTGGCAAAAGCTCATGCAGTGGAAGCTGAACACAAAGAAAACCCAGCACAGTGGAAGTGAACATCCTCATGGTGTGAGGGTGGGCTGACCCCAAAGGAGAGGCCTCAATTCTTCTTGGCTTCCTCCTTTTATACATTTGTCTCCTGCCCCTCTGAGCCTGCCCTACATAAATTGGGGCTGTTTGTTCCATCTGAAGTTCTCTCTCCAGTCCTCAGATTTTCTTTTGTTCCATTTTCATGGGCTTTTTCCTTTCTTTAAGTCACCACCATTTTGGACTCTTTTTCCTATTTCAACTACCTAACACATGGAGATTACATACCTAACCAAATAAATTATTTTGTGATTAAATACATGTATTTTTGTGATATTTGCTTAGTTGTGACTCTTTATGACCCTATGGACTATAGCCCATCAGGCTCCTCTGTCCATGGGATCTTCCAGGCAAGCATATCAAAATGGTTAGACATTTCCTTCTCCAGATGGTCTTCCTGACCCAGGGATCAAACCCAGGTCTCCTGCATTGTAGGCAGATCCTTTACTGTCTGAACCACCAGGAAAGCTCCTATTAAATACACAGAGAAGAGTTAAATTAATGAATTTATTAAATATGTTTTTCTGCTGAAGATACAAACCACACTCTTCATCCTCATTTTGATAAAGGCACAACATCCTATGAGTAATCAAAATCTCTTAAGTTAGACAATAATCTAAAAGGTATTTTGAAATATATGTACATGAACAGTGAATAGTTATGGCCTCTTTCCAAGTAAGTGCTTGGGAGATTATATGAAGTTATGTGCACAGTAGTTTAAAAGTTAAGGAAAAGAAAGAGGTCTATTATTCAGTTTTCTTATTTCCTTGTCTTTAGGGAAACTGCAGACTCATATGCACATGCTCACTCACACATGCCCACAAACAGTCACCTTTAAAATGAAAGAACATTTCAATAAGAGCTCCACAATGGAAAGGCTGTACAGTGTCCTAAAGAATAGAGTATTAGAGACTGGACAGGCAGAAGTCTTGGGAAAGAAGAGCAGAAGTTAGAACTGGGAATGTAAAAAATATCTGAAAACAAAGTCTGCTGGTCAAATCATATCCTGTTTTCCACTGTTGGAATCCACTGCTCTCCTTGACTCACCCTTATCCCTTTTTTCCTATCCTTGTCTCCCTCTCTTCCTCTGCCCCTTCCTTCTTCCCTCCTTATCTCTCCTTCTACTTGCCTGGCTTACATCTCTCTCATAGCATGTGTTGAAAAGCAAAGAAAACACTTGCTCACTTAAACCCCTGGAATGTGATCAGAAGCCTATCTTCTTAGCCGTTAATACATAACTGCCTCAGGATTTCCGTTTCTTCTCATCTATGACTTCACAGAGATGCAGTGTGGGTTTTCTGCTTTCATGTTATGCAGTTCTTTTAATGTAAACACGCATATGTTTGTGTGTGTCTGTGTAAGTCACTTTTAGAACTTTTATCTAAGTATTTTTATATCTACTTTTACTTATTAATAACTGAGCCTTCTAAAAGACTCTTTTTACAAGTCTAATTTAAAATCTCTTTACTATCTCAGTTTTTCTGAATAATACTCCTATGTAGTTGCCAGGCCTCCCTGTCCAGCACCAAGTCCCAGAGCTCAAACTCATGTCCATTGAGTCGGTGATACCATCCAACTATCTTATCCTCTGTTGTCCCCTTCTCCTGCCTTTCATCTTTCCCAGCATCACAGTCTTTTCCAAGGAGTCAGCTCTTTGCATCAGGTGGCCAAAATATTGGAGTTTCAGCTTCAGCCATCAGTCCTTCATCTCCTTTAGGATGGACTGGTTGGATCTCCTTGCAGTCCAAGGGACTCTCAAGAGTCTTCTCCAACACCACAGTTCAAAACCATCAATTCTTTGGCGCTCAGCTTTCTTTGTAGTCCAACTCTCAAGTTCATACATGACTACTGGAAAAACCATAGCCTTGACTAGATGGACCTTTGTTGGCAAAGTAATGTCTCTGCTTTTTATTATGCTGTCTAGGTTGGTCATAACTTTTCTTTCAAGGAGTGTCTTTTTATTTCATGGCTGCAGTCACCATCTGCAATGATTTTGGAGCCCCCCAAAATAAAGTCAGCCACTGTTTCCACTGTTTCTCCATCTATTGCCAAGTAATATATATATTACAGATAAATTATATATGTATATAAAAAGCATACATATATAATACATTAATGGGGATTATGCAAATGTGGCACAGTCATAAGATTTCGCCTGCCAATACAAGAGAGCAATAGATGCAGGTCCTTCCCATGGGTCGAAAAGATCCCTTGGAGGAGGAAACGGCAACCCAGAGCAGTGTTCTTACCTGGAAAATTTCATGGAAGAGGAATCTGATGGGCTACAGTCCATGGGATCACAGAGTTAGATATGACTGAGCAAGTGACTGAGCACACATGCACACAGGCAGACAGACACAGACACAGACACAGACACAGACACACACACACACACACACACATACACATATATATTTCCCCTGCCCCCCTGCCTAGGCAAGAATACTGAAGTGGGGTGCCATTTTCTCCTCCAGGGGATCTTCCCCACCCAAGGATTAAACCTGTGTCTCTTGCATTGGCAGACAGGTTCTTTACCACTGCACCACCTGGGAAGCCCCGTATTTATGTATACACACACACACGTATATATTTGTTTCTTCTTCCAGAAATTGACTTTTCTTTTTTTTTTTAATTCTCTGAGATGATAGCAGACCCAGCTTTATGTAGTTATTTCAGTCAGGCTTTCACTCCTGAGGCAATGTCTCGTGTTCTAGAATGTTACCATCTCAGGCCATCATCTCCAGCACTTAGGTCACATCTCTGCCTTGGTACCATTACAACTACCAAGGTATGAGTTTAAAAGCATACTGCAGGCTATTTCAAGTTTGTGGCTCTAATTTTAATTTTCCTCTTCATTTTTGGCTCCTTGGGACTTCTGAGATTTTGTGTTTGTTAAAAATGCAAACTTTCTAGGTATGTGTGCACAGCCCTTTATATTAGCTCAATCTGCTATGCTGTTGGCTGCTATGGTATTAAATTCCCTTGAATTTCGTCAGTCATTTAAGTCTCCTTCCCATGGGTTCTTCAAATTTTAGTTCTTGTTTATGATTTTAGTGTTTCTTAGAGTCTAATATTGAAGAAAGTATTTCTTTGAAAATAAGCCACTAGCACTTCTATACTTGGAGCAGAAACAGAAAAAATGCAAGAATTACTGCTCCAATAATGCAGTGTGGTATGATATTGCTGTTATATTAAGAAAGGTTTCTTCTCCCCATCTATTTTCTTTCGCCACTCCTCTCTCTTCTTACAAATTGAAATGGTAGAGCATTTAGCACTCTTAAAGAGGAAAATAACACTCTTAAAGAGAAAAGGGAGACTCTCTCCATTTCTAGAGCTCCAAACAGGGGTAGAACCATTAAAAGGAAGACAGAGAGCACTGGAAAGAAAGCATCATGAATTTGACCAAAGCTTCCCTGTTCCACCACACAATCCAGGACAGAGGAGAGGTGCCCAAAGCTGGAGCCGGTAGTGGATGGGAATAGTTGGAAGAGAAATTTTAATGTGTGGACAAAGGAGGATTGCAAGGAGGGAGCGACTCTGTGCCTGATTGCTTAAATGAAGCCCTTAGGAAAGAGCAAAATGCATACTTTCTGGGAACTGAGAGTAGAGGGAGGGGATCATGAATTGTTCTCAAATAGAGGTATCTAAATGTTGTCTCTAGACAGATCCAGCCTTAGAGGACATCACAACAGAGAGATGTTGGAAAAACAGATCCACTTCTAGGTTTCCACAAGGCCAAGAAATATAATGAGTAGAAGTGGGCAAACCTAGAAGCCATACTACTAGAAACTGGTACATTTCTACAGCATGGATCAAGGACTGAAGTCCAGAATCTTCTATGGCTATCTTAGCAAATGCCAAGGAAGGCAAAATTGATGGTAACGTTTCATTACTGATGCCTTATTATGTCATGTGCTTGCTTTCTGTCACTAAGTCGTGTCTGATTCTTTGTGAACCCACGGATTGTGGCCCACCAGGCTCCTCAGTCCATGGGATTTCCTAGGCAAGAATAGTAGAGTGGGTTACAATTTCCTATTCTAGGGGACCTTCCCAACCCAGGGATTCAATCAGGGTTTCCTGCATTTGCATTCTTTACCATTGAGCCACCAGGGAAAGCCTTATTATGTCAAAAGCCTCCTTAATATTGTATGCCTCTTATGATAAAGACTTGATCACAAATTGACTGAAATTTGTTTCCAGCCCCACAAAGTAATGGAGGGCAGAAAAAGAAACTGAGTGAAAGAAACTACAAAGCTTAGTTACAGGAAGTAAATTTTAACCTGCTTCAGAAGCAATGCTTTCCTTAGCTCAAACTTCCCTTTCAAATTTGTTTATTTACTTCATTTGAAACATTTCACCCTAAAGCATTCAGCATTTTTCTTTTAGTAGCAAAAATATATAATATTTGGTATGTATGTTTTCTAAGGCACTGATTTCAAAATAATATCTAAGGCCAGATTCAAATGCAGTCTTTTGTTCATCTCACAGTGGGATGTTGGAAGCCTACTCAGATTTGCTCCCAAGAATCAATTACATACATTTCTTCCAGTGTTTACTGGTGTTTACTCCATGTTTACTGATATCATCCAAGTAGCTCTAAACTGGCCATAATGGGAATATTTAGACCATGTGCTGTGCTGTCTCTCAGTCATGTCAAACTCTTTGTGACCCTATGGAATGTAGCCCACCGGGCTCTTCTGTCCATGATTCTCCAGGCAAGAATACTGGAGTGGGTTACTGTGCTCTCCTCCAGGGGATCTTCCAGACCCAGGGATCAATCTGTGTCTCATGTCTCCTGCAATGACCAGTGCGTTCTTCACCACTAGTGCCATCTGGGAAGCCCATAGAAAGCAACAAATGGTATGCAGCAGGGCTTCCTCCTCCCCCGAGAACTGCTGTTAAATATTTAGCAATATATCACTGATGCTGTATTTTTAGCACTGGAGAGCCATTTTTAAACTTCCCATCTTTCTGCTACAGAGGAATTTATTTTAGTTTTTGAGCCGAGAATACCCAGTCACATATGACATTTTTTATGAATCCTGGGAGTTCCAGATTTCTAACTTAGTAAAAGTCCTGTTTTATGTTTAGAAATTTTGGATCATTGGATTTATGGAATGATTTCTGTGGGGCTGGGATTCAGTTGCATGACCTCCCTCCCATAGTGCCCACCCAGCGTTTCGCATCTGTTGGGCTCACATACAGCCTGAGCAGCAGCCTCAGAAGCAACAGCTGCTGTTAAAATGACCCAGAGGGTAAATCTCATATTAGTCCTTTCACGGAAAATAGAGTAGTAGGAAATCATGTCACAGAGATTTTTCTGTGGGTAGATACATAATTATAATGCTGTTGTTTAATTCTTTTTTATAGTAGTGAATGTCAATGTCAAACTTTTGAAGAAATTAATGATGAGGAAATTAAAGCTAGGAAATGAAATGGGTTGCCGTGGTATGAATAGTTTATCCAGCCTTTGCGAATTCAGAGATAAAAGATGAAAGACTTGTTCCAGAAGCAAAGGGTGGGAGTTTCTTTTATCAAGTGAAATGAGTATAAGTGAATTAAAAGGTCACTCAGAAATGACTTTGTTTATTATCCAGATCACTTGTGTTTTATCTTTTGCAGACAATAACAGTTTGCGAAAGTTCCGCTTTCTGCCTGTATGACAAGAGGGAAGACAGTAGTGTGGGGAGTGAGGCTCAAGACAGGAGAACATAAAGTTAAGAAGAAATAGCCTGAGGGTTTCCTGGAGGGGGAAAGGGAGGAGGGGTAAAGTTTACAGAAGTGGCCAACTTCCAGACCCCACACAGACTTCCCTAAACAATAGGAAAAACACCCCAGGATTTCCTAGTCCCAAAGATTTAGTCCACTTGATACAGTAGAGTAATGACTGCTGGCTCAGATGTCAAGCCATGTCTGGTCTCTCTGTAGTTTGTAACAGTTATTACAGGAGCTCCTGATGCCAAAAACTTATAAGAACAAGAAATGTCCCTAAATCACCATCCATTTTGATTTGCAAAGAATCTATCTTGTAATATTTTCCTCTCAGCCTGATATCTTTATACAGTGCTCAAGGCTATTTTATCCTCCAACATTTTTTATCAGTCCAGTCATACAAAAACTATACTAAAACATATGTGAACATTCAAAATAAAGGAAAACTTTAACATTTTTATGTATTTTGTAATTTATTAGCTGAGTAATTTTCATGATTCCAGAAACTGCATTTGCTATACTGAAGCAGATATCTACTAATTGGAATGTATTGGCTGGAATTTTTTTTTAGCTGAAATACATTAACTTTTTTCTTTTTTTAAAAAGAAAAATACAGAATGCAATGTTGTAGAAACATTCACTTGAGCAAATTGAAACTGTGCATGGAAAATTGAGATCTGAGCCACTTTCCTCTAAGAATGTAAAAAATAACTCAAATAGAACTTTATTTAGTAGTGATCCATAGCAATAGTAATTCAATTTAGGAACAAAGGATGAGGGATTTAAGACAACAATGTAATGAAAAGGAGAGAAAAAAACAATTCCAGGTGGCCAAGATGCTTCCTTACACTCAGTTAAATGCAATAATTAGTTCAGGTTATGGATTTTGTTCACTTCTTCAATAAATATTTGTTGGAGCCTAGTATGTGTCACGCAGAAGGCAGTGGCACCCTGCTCCAGTACTCGTGCCTGGAAAATTCCATGGATGGAGGAGCCTGGTAGGCTGCAGTCCATAGGGTCACGAAGAGTTGGACATGACTGAGCAACTTCACTTTCACTTTTCACTTTCATGCACTGGATAAGAAAATGGCAACCCACTCCAGTGTTCTTGCCTGGAGAATCCCAGGGATAGGAGAGCCTGGTGGGCTACAGTCCATGGCGTTGCACAGAGTCGGACAATACTGAAGCGACTTAGCAGCAGTAGTATGTGTCAGGTACTTTATTAGGCATTAAAGATACAAGAGGGGAAAATAGACCCCCCCCCGCAAAAAAAGAGGAAGATAATAGATAATAGTGGATCATTTCCCTCAGTGTCTGACCTACTATGATGAGACTGGGACCTAAAAGAAAGTAGAGATCCCTGACTGCACTTGGCACAGTGATGCGTTAATGAACACCTGAGGAACACGGAGAAACTGGCTTGGCCCTCTTCTCTGTTGTTGCCCATTTCCTGTTGCCAATTGGCAACAATCAGTTGAGAAAGGTCTGTTTTCATCTTTTCCCTTGATGTGCAGAGCAAGACCTTTAAAAGCCCGAAGTGTGAAGTCAGGGATAGGAATCTTTTCTTTCTTCTCCAAAACCTCTGCTATTAGCTGATGGCTTGATACTTGCCTGAAAGGGAATTTTATCAGAACTCTAATATGAGAAAGTTGGAGATTGTTTACACTCTGTTTAATAAAGTCCTATTTGAAGAATTTTGCTTCTGTTGCCTTCCTTAAAAATTAGCTTCAACTTCACACAATCTAAGTACAAGCTAAAGATATTAATCCTTGTAATTTAATAACCATTTGTAATTTAGAACTGAAATATTGCCAGATTTAGAATTATCTTCAGCTTGCCTTAGAATTCATCTAATATCTTATTTGAAAGTTTAGACAAACTTTTTAATCAAATTTAAATGAAGCAAGATTGAAGTCATCAATTTTATGTTCTCTTCAGACTGGAGAGACTGGCTTCATCTCTGCTCTTGGCATCATGAAATGCCAACTGAAATTTATGCGTTGACTATTTTAATGATCAAATCTGTTGCATTTGGAACTTTGTAATAAAATCTATTTTCAGAACTTTAGCCATCTCAGTCTTCTTTTTTGTCTCTCAGTTGTGTTATTCTCAACCCTGGTACAAAGTAGCTGTTTCTGTGCTGAGAGAATTTCTCCTCCTCAATCCTGGCATGCCTAGTTAACTCCACATCCACTCTTCACATCAAGCTTTCCTTAAGCATCACCATCGTCTTCAGGTTAGATTTGACTTGTTTTGTCACATGTTTGGAGCAATCCATGTGACTTTCCTGTGTAGCATTTTGTTGTTGTTCAGCTGTTATGTTGTGTCCAACTCTGCGACCTCATGGACTGCAGCACACCAGGCCTCCCTGTCCTCCACTGTCTCCTGGAGTTTACTCAAACTCATGTCCAGTGAGCAGGTGATGCCATCCAACCATCTCATCCTCTGCTGTCCCTTTCTCCTTTTGCCTGCAATCTTTCTCAGCATCAGGGTCTTTTCCAGTGAGTTGTCTCTTTATATCAGGTGGCCAAAGTATTGGAGCTTCAGCTTCAGCATCAGTCCTGTCTATGAATAGTCAAGGATAATTTCCTTTAGGATTGACTGATTGATCTCCTTGCAGTCCAAGGGATTCTCAAGAGTTTCCAGCACTACAATTTAAGGCATTAATTCTTTGGTGCTCAGCCTTCTTTATGGTCCAACTCTAGCATTTAACCATATATAATATTCAACATTTTAATATAGAAACTTGCAAAGAAAATAGTATAATGAATTCCTATGCACTCACCACCACCAGCTTCAATAATAACAATCCATGTTTAATATTTTTCTTAACAATTAAATCAATTAATTTATAATACATATCTAATAATATTTAGCAATTTAAAACTTGATTACTTTTAACTAATGCATAGAGTTTTGTAACCATTTCCATAATTGTGATATCAGACATGTCACCACCCTAAAATGTTTATCCCCTTTGATGTCAATATTATAGTATCTTTTTCTCAATTGTTTCATGTATTCTTAAGTTGTAAGAATCCCTTATGCAATCTGAGTACAACTACTTAGATACACTTTGCAAACATTCTTTTCCCAGACTGGCTTCTCTTTCATTTTTTAAACAATATCTTTGGAGGGGTAAAATATTTTAATATATATCAAGTTCAATTTGTCAAAAAATAATTTTTTAAGGTTTGTGCTTTTTGTGTGCTTTCTAAGAAATATATCCAGAACCTAAGATCACAATAATTTTTCTACTATATTTTCTTCTTAGAAGTTTTCTAATTTTGTATCTAACCTTTTGGTCTATGATCAAGTATGTATACGGTGTGAAGAAACAGCCAAGGTTTAACAGCCAAATTTGTACGCTCATACAAATTTAATTGTTTGTATGATTAGATTTTTTATTTAATTGTTTGATATTTAATTGAACAATTAAATTTGATATCTAATTTTTCCAGCATCATTTGGTGAAAAGAACTTTTCATAATCAAATACCTTGATATCTTTGTGGAAAATCCACTTGCTAAGTATGTGTGAGTCTACTTCTAGATGCTCAGTTTTTTTTTTCCTTTGATGTACAAGTTTATGTTTTACTCAGTATCATGTTGGTTCAGTTACTATAACATTATATTTAGTCTTGTAATTAAGTCATATATATCCTTCAACTTCAACCTTCTTGTTTGAAGTAATTTTGGCTATCCCTGATTCTTTGCGTTTTCATATGAATATTAAAATCAGCTTATTGATTTCCTGCATTGACAGATGGATTCTTTACAAATGAGCCACCAGGGAAGCCCTAACTTGTTGATTTCTAACAACAAAAATACACTGTGATTTTTATTAGGACTGTGTTAAATTTTTCTGATAAATTACAAAATTGACATTTTAACAGTATTGGATTTTCTAACTCATGAACGTATACCTCTGTATATTTAGTAGCATTATTTTATAATTAAAAAAAAAAACAGATTTTATGAGGTGTTTGGTGAGAAGGAGACACAATAGAGGAACAAAATAGCATCTCTCCCATAGCAGGTCTTCTGAATTATTTTTGAGGTCTCTGTGAAGAGATTGTTTTTGAAAACACTGATGTTGACGGTTTCATTTAAGAACAGTTGTGGAACTCTGCATATAAGAAGGGCTGTGTGAGATTTGATAACAATGATTTGTAAAATATCAGCACAAATCAAGTGACTCGAGGTAAAATGTGGAAGCATTTTCTAGCAGCAGCATCCTTGGCACCGTTTTCTTTACTGTATATAATAGGTCAGTTACTGGTGCTCAGGTGTTTCCTTCCAAACTCTAAACAATCCACTGGTGACTAAGACTTGACCTGAAGTTTCATGGGCTAAAGGTATCCAGCGCCACGTGAGGCTTTTGCGTAGGCCTCACTGAAGTCCCAAGGTTTAAGCTTTCACCTTCCTCAGGACATTCTATGTGGCCACTATCAAAAAAAGTTCTCATTCAAACTGAGTCCAAGAGAACACCTAGTGCGGCTTTTCCCCACAGATATTGTGATCTACGTATTGGGGTGATCAGGGGTGGTTTGCTGTCACCTCAGTTAGACAGATTGTATTTTCCAAAAATAGCAATATGTATGTGAATTGATGGGACCTGTTCTCTCTCTTGAACCTGGGCGGGAACTTATATTTGCCCTGAACATTGGGGTACAGTGTCAGTGACTCTATGTGACTTTCTTTTTTTGTTTTCTTTAAAAGAATTATTTTATTGTGGTAAGAATACTTGACATGAGATCTACCATCTTAACAAATTCTTAAGTGTAAAATGCAGTATTGGTGACTACAGTTACAATGATGTACAACAGGTCTCTAGAACTTCCTTATCTTGCTTAATTGAAACTTCATGTCCTGAGACTGAGCGCAGGCGGCTGCAGAGCCAGCTCACTGAGCACGGCTGAGAGGAACCACCCCACGTCACCCCGCGTCCGAGGACAGGGGCGGCAGCCGGNGAGATCAGCCCTGGGATTTCTTTGGAAGGAATGATGCTAAAGCTAAAGCTCCAGTCATGCAAAGAGTTGACTCATTTGAAAAGACTCTAATGCTGGGAGGGATTGGGGGCAGGAGGAGAAGGGGACGACAGAGGATGAGATGGCTGGATGGCATCAAGGACTCGATGAACGTGAGTCTGAGTGAACTCCAGGAGTTGGTGATGGACAGGGAGGCCTGGTGTGGTGCGATTATTGGGGTCGAAAGAGTCGGACACGACTGAGCGACTGAACTGAACTGAACTGAACCTTTACGTTCACTTTGGTCAAGGTAATTTTCTTTTATACAGTTTAACAAGATCATTTGGACAATTTTCTTGAGGGTCTTTTTTTCACAGTAATTCATGACACTGAATTTGACCAGATTCTGGAATAAGTAAAATATATTCTTTATTTATACTCCAGTCCTATCAAAATATTTGGAAGAAGAAATTAAACGACTAATATGTATTCATTTTTAAGGGAATGAATTAACTATCTTGAATTTTTCTTCTGTGCTAAAGAAGAAAAACTAAACATTATAAAAAAATATAATTATCTGTCTCTCATTTCTTTTTCTTTTTTCTTTTTTTTTTTTTGGTCAGCCAAACAATATTCTATTTGTGAAATAATACACTGCAAGAGTAAATTTAAAAAGCAATAGCAGGAACTTTGGTAAACTTTCACTACATGTGTTGGGTGCCCTCTTTGCTTTCTTTGATTAACTAAGGCATTTCTTCAACTTCAGTATTTTAAAAAAATATAATTTCTTTCCTTTTTTTTTCATTTATACAAGAAACTCTTAGAGATTCCTCATTGTTTGTTCTCCCCTTCCTCCTCCTTTGGTGGTTGCCAAAGAAAAAGCTATATCTTCCAGCTTTCTTTATGACTAATCATGTGATGTTCTCAGCTTTCAACACTTATAAAGGCTTAAAATTGTATCTAGTACATAAGTACAATTTATATTTTAGGAAGAGGGAGAACGCGAGATTATTTTTTAAAAAATACACTATTTCCAGGTCTTGCTCTAAAACAGATAGCCATCACTCCCCAAGTTTCTCATCTTCTTTCCTCTAAGCTGGAGATGCCAGGACTGGAACAGCCATGTTGGGCACCCATATTAGTCATCTAAAGATGTTGGCATAGCCATTTAGCATCTCTGTGTGCCTGCCTACCTTTGAATAATTGTATGAGAATGAATAAACTTCCATCTTGCATGTGTGTGTGAGTGTGCGTGTATGCTCGGTCATGTTTGACTCTTTGCAACCTCATAGATGGCAGCCTGCCAGGCTCCTCAGCCCATGGAATTTTCCAGGCAAGTATACTGGAGTGGGTTGCCATTTCCTACTGCAGGGGATCTCCCCAGCTCATGGGTGGAGTCTGCATATCCTGTGTCTCCTGCCTTGGCAGACAGATTCTTTACCACTGTGCCACCAGGGAAAAACCTCCACCTTGCATAACCCACTGAAATTTGGAAAATCTTTCCTAGCGGGACTGCAAACAATGCTATGAGTTACTAATAATTCTCCTTTAAGAGAATTTTTCCTAGGAAGATTAAACTAGTTATTAGTTTTAAAACAAATATATAGATTTATTTGGTAAAATTATTAAGTACAATCTTTCAAAATAGGATATATATATATATATACATACACGCACACACACACACATGTTTTTAGCCGGCTGAAACACATAATAGTCAAGTCTGAGTGGTTATGATTAAAGTAACATGTAAGTAGAAAGATTCTCAATCGAAATCCATTATTCTACAGGGAAGTTTCAACAAGATAGCGTTTATCTTTACCTTACAATTTTTTATAGACATACATTATGCAGCTACTATTATGTGGAGCACTATACCGAAACCAAAATAAAAGAGAGGTGTCCAGTAATATATACACATTATGTGTGTGTGCGTGCGCATGCCTGTGTTTATTCAGAATAGCCTTCCAATCAAGTCTCTTGTCTTCATCGTTCCCTTTCATAGTCACACTACATAAAAATCACCAGAATATTTTAACTACTCTCTTTATGTTTTAAGGCAATTTGCCGTAATGCAGAACTCTAAGATTCCCCTGAATGATTAACTTCAAATTTTTCATCCAAGTATTCAGCAACTTTTGCAATCAATTATCAACCTACTTTTTTGTTCTCTTGGTCATCGTTTCTTCCCAATATCTCTCATTTTATCAGAGTAGGCTGAATTAGCCACAGTTTTCCTTTGTTTTCACAGCACAGTTGATTTGTGTATATTAGAACATTACAATGTTGCCCTTCAGTGACATGCTTTTATCTCCTTCATTATGCCATTAGTTTGTCAAAGACAAGCATCACATTATTTCACACCTTATACTCTCCAGCATTTATTTCAGCCCTCTAATACTGCATTTTAATTTCAAAGTTTTTTGTTTTTAAATATTTCCCGAAACCACTAGAGGTAGAAATGGGTGTTTCAGAACCCTAAATAAAAAGAGAAGACTCCTATATGCAAGGATGGGCACGATAAAGGACCAAAAGGGTAAAGACCTAACAGAGGTGGGAGAGATGAAGAAGAGGTGGCAAGAATACACGAGGAGCTACATGAAAAAAGGTCTTAATGACCTGGATAATTGCGATGATGTGGTCATTCACGTAGAGCCAGACATCCTGGAGTGTGAAGTCAGGTGGACCTTAGGAAGTATTACTACAAACAAAGCTAGTGGAGGTGATGAAATTCCAGTTGAGCTAGTTAAAATCCTAAAAGGTGATGTTGTTGAAGTGCTGCACTCAGTATGTCAGCAAATTTGGAAAGCTCAGCAGTGGCCACAGGACTGGAAAAGGTCAATTTTCATTACAATCTCAAAGAAGGGCAATGCCAAAGACTGTTTGAACAAACAGACAGCTGTGCACACTTCACATGCTAGTAAAGTTATGCTCAAAATCCTTCAAGCTAAGTTTCAGTAGTGTGTGAACTGAGAACTTCCATATGTACAAATTGGGTTTCGAAAAGGCAGAGGAACCAGAGATCAAATTGGCAACATTCATTGGAGCACAGAGAAAGCAAGGAAATTCCAGAAAACATCTACTTCTGCCTCACTGACTACACTGACGCTTTGAGTGTGTGGATCAGAGCAAACTGTGGAAAATTCCAAACAGCAGGGACATCACTTTGCCGACAAAATGCTGTATAGCCAAAGCTATGGTTTTTCCAGTAGTCGTGTATACAGTTGAGAGTTGAGTTATGACATGGGCTGAGCACCAAAGAATTTATGCTTTCAAATTGTGTTGCTAGAGAAGATTTTTGAGAGACCCTTGGATGGCAAGAAGATCTAACCAGTCAATCGTAAAGGAAATCAACCCTGAATATTCATTGGAAGGACTGATGCTGAAGCTGCAACTCTAATACTTTAGCTACCTGATACAAACAGCTGACTCATTGGAAAAGACCCTGATATTGGGAAAGATGAAGGCAAAAGGAGAAGAAGGTGGCAGAAGATGAGATAGTTAGATAGCATTACCAGCTCAATGAACATGAATTTGAGCAAACTTCAGGAGACAGTGAAGGACCGGGAAGCCTGGCAGGGTACAGTCCATGGGGTGGCAGAGTTGGACACAACTTAGAAACTGAAAAACAGCAACAGCAAAGTTTGTGTGAATGCTTTTCCATCAGCATTAAGATGCTTTAAAATAATCTCACTTATATAAACAGCTTTGGGAGAAATATCAACATACAGAAAAAATACACAAAATAATACAATGAACTCCCAAATAGCCATCAGCTTGAACAATTGTCAGTTCACTTCCAATCTTGTTTTATTTCTAATCACACAGTTCTCCCTTCNATGCTTTTCCATCAGCATTAAGATGCTTTAAAATAATCTCACTTATATAAACAGCTTTGGGAGAAATATCAACATACAGAAAAAATACACAAAATAATACAATGAACTCCCAAATAGCCATCAGCTTGAACAATTGTCAGTTCACTTCCAATCTTGTTTTATTTCTAATCACACAGTTCTCCCTTCATGGATTATTTTGAAGCCACTCTCAGAAGTTAAAATTTTTATCTGTAAATATATCATTGTGGTTTCTAAAAGGCAAGATCTGTTTTTAAAAATGTAACCACCATTGCCATGACCATGATTAAAAACCAACAATTTCTTGACATCATCAAATGTTAAACAGTGTTCAAGTTTTCAATTTAAAATATATGAAGAAAATGTTTTCAGTTTTTAATGTATAGATTCCCTACCCATATCTCTATTTGAAATATATTTGTCAATTAGAGTTTCTTACTATCTGGATTTTGCTGTTTAATACAGCATCTCTTCTTATTTTATTACTTTTACATTCATTTTTGTGTGTACTGGCTTAATCAGAGTTAGTTTCTGCTTTTTTTTTTTTTCTTTTTTTCCTCATAAGGCTACTTCAGGGTGATCGG